>CM076572.1:1041387497-1041987497 GCA_034641835.2 Pinus albicaulis
GGTGTTAGACTCATATACCAATAGGTGTCATATTTCATGATTGACTCGATGGACTATGTAATATGTTCATACCTTTTCTTGTTGCAAAGGTTTTCCATATTCTCAAAAAATAAAAAAAATAAAAAAATGTAAAGAGGGTATACCCTAAAAGAAAAATCAAAGGGTGAAAAGAATAAAAATGGCCAAAAAAGTAAAGAAAATGAACCCCACCAAAAGAGAGGCTAGGGAAAGTGTGCAAATATAAATGCCACTACTTTTTGCTCCTATGTAGTAAACAAAATTGTGTGTGACTTGTATTTTATGCCACAAGTGATGAATAGTCAAACAGTTTAAACTTGGCTAGTTCATTTTTCAATTTTATGTGTTAGAGATAGAGAATAAAATCTGACCAAACTGTTTAATCTTGGCAGATAAGTAGATAGGTAGAGTAAATAAAAAGAGCTCAACATTTTAATCTAAGCCCTTGGATGTAATAAGGTTAGAATTAGATAGATTTCCATATGTAAAAGAAAAAGTGTGATAAGGGTTTGCCAGTTTAAGTGCACCCTAATAAAGAAGAAAAAATGGTAGGGTAAAGTAGGTAGGGTAGGTAGATGTTGTTGTAGAATTACATGTGATGAATAATGGCTTTAGATGTGTTAAATCTTTTACTTTCATCACAAGTGCAAAGGCAGACAATACACTGGAAGAATTTCAAGCAAAGCAAAGTCATATTATTAACTTCCCCTTTCATTTTTCCCTAAAAATTTCACTAATTTCCCCTAAGTACTAAGGTATTTAAAGATTAGAGGGGCTCAAGGCATTTCCTTGACTTTTGGAGGGACTGGACCCTCGGCCCAATAATTGGAAAAACCTAAGTACTGAAAATCCTTCATCATGACATTCATTCACCTCTAAGAAATCTTTTCCTAAGTAAAATCTCATTTCACTTAGGAAAATCATAAAATATTTCACAAAAACCCTATTGATGCAAGCATAAGTTAAATACATTACTTTAATGTTTTACACTTAGCGCTTTAATTCATTTTTTCATATTAATTTCAAATTTTATTATTTAAATCCCCATATAAAATTTGTCCTTTTTCCCGTATTATTTTAATAAAATCCCCAATAATTAATATCCTGCCCCTTTTGGTTGGAAAATAACCATATAATTGCGTTAATTGTAATTAATTGGTTGAATTACCGATTAATTAAAAAACTCGCTACCCTGCCATATAAAAGGGATTAATTAAACCTTCAGGTTAATTAATAACCTAATCCGCCAATCAAATCACCCCCGATACGATTATTTAATATTTAATCACATTGGGCCCGCCATTTTAATTCTCTGCCGTCTTCCTTTCCTGAGGACCATCCGATGGACTCATTTCAGATCTACGGTTATTATCCATATCGCTGGCCATCCTCGTCCGAACGATAACGCACGATGGCCAAGAGGTTTTCTGAACAGTGTCGCGCCACGCGTCGTTCATCGTATGGAATCTCTTGCCCTCCGCTGAAAACCACCTTTCCCCAAAAGGGGTGCGATGGAAACCGCTTAGGGCCTGCCTCCAGCACATTCTCAAAAGAAGGAAACATCACAACATCAGTTAACATTTCTCTTATCTACAAGACCATCTGTCTCTAGTTTGTAGTGAAATACTTATGAGTCATCCTAGATTATATCTCAAGTTGTTATGACATATTTTTTGTAACTTTTTGTATAAATACTCCCTCAATCGGAGTATTAAGGGTGTATTTTTTAAACTTTGTTGTAACATTGACTATTTGGAATAAAGTGTTGTTGGAGAAATTTTGTGTGGCTAGCTGGATGAGGAATTGATGCGAAATACTTTTTACAGGATTCATGTGTCAGACTATGGATCAATAAGTCATCTATTTATTATGTGTTAAAGTCTTTATATTTTTCTATTATATCATCTGTGTTTCATTTCTGAATGATTAATGTAAAGGAATAAATCAGAAATTGCTTAAGTGTAATATGATTTTAAACATTGTTATTCTAAATTTTTTCTTCTAAACAGGTTTAAACAGTGAATTCTTAATTTCTCCTGTTTTTCGAGTTTAAGCATTTTGATTATTTAGTAAAGAATACTTAATTCTCTTTATTAATAATAATTCAATTTTCCCTCTTTTAAATGTGTTGAAATAATCTTGATTGCCTTTCATCCATTTGAGTTCATCCCATTCACTTTAAGATCTATAATTGTTCCCTGTTTCATTATCTTACCCTCTGAAACCATCTTTTGCTAAGAGACTTAATCCAGTTAAGTTATCCTTTTTTACTCCATTATCCCAATGGACTAAAATACTCAATCTTGCCCTCAGCTATTGAATTCCACCACCCAAACTCAATCAAAACCCTTGGACTTTATAACTAGCCTAATATCTTCTAAAACAAAGCTAGATTATACAGAGAGAGCCCTCTCTAGGTACAGATTGGCTAGATTATATACCTAAAAGTTGGTTTGTGGTTACCTCAGACCCCTTTCCTCTTCCCAACAACTTCAAGGAAAATCTGAGTGATAACATAGTGGCGACTCCACTGGGGACCTGAATATTTTTATTGTTACTATTTTTTCCTTTATAAACTACAGACGGAGCCTGAAGCTAGCCAGGTAGCCTTTGAACTGCTTTTTCTCTGCAATTGCATAGTAAATAAATGCTACTTCAGTCTATCTCTGGTCTAGTTTATAAACAGAACTTTGGTTTCAGACATTTGATCAGTTCCTCTAGCTAAATAAATATTTAAGAAAATTTAAATCCAATATCTGAAACTTCTTAAAGAGATTATTGAGGTTGTATTGTTCATTTAATTTATACAAAAACAAAAAATATCACTTAGAAAATTGGCTTCAGAAAGGACTCGTTACACTAGGGCTAATCCTGATCCAAATCCACCGCCTGTGTTTGAAAATCCGAATCTGATTCCCAGAATTCTTAGAAGACAACATAGTCAAGAAAGCTCTGGAAGTTCTCGACCTCTCTATAGATCTATATCCTGTCCTGTGAAGTGGATCTATCTTGAGGATGAACCTTTTGACGAGCAGTTTGAAACATCTTTATTTGTAAATTTTTCTGAATCTGAGTTGTCCAATTTGGTTCCAGACCCAGTATTTCTTGAAGATTTACAATTTGAATTTGTTACTTCACATCTTGATAAAAATTTGCGAGATTCCATACAATTTGAGCTTACCTTTGAAGGAAATTCAAATATTTCTGTGATTACTTTGGCTTCTCCAAGTCCATCATCATTTCTTCAAACATCTCAACCTCAAACTACCCCTTCTACTCCTCCACCCACCACCCATATACCAACTTCACCTGTTATTTCATCACTACCTCTTCCAATGGCAAAAATATATGTCCCTTAAGGTTGCTAGCCAATCTAGGGGCTATTCCCCAAGACTACCAAACTAAGATCACTCCTTTTGATGGTTCTGGTACTTACACTGCACAAAATCATACTAAAAATATGACCGATTATTTTGAAATTTATGAAATAGAAGTTGATGATGTAAGAATGAGAATTTTTGTCCAAAGTCTTACTGGAGAAGTCAGAACCCGGTTCAAGGCTCTTCCTGCAAAAAGTGTTGCAGACTTACCAGCTCTTTATAGAACATTTTTAAACAGATGGGAAAAGAATAAATATCCTCTTCAAATCTTATCAGACTTTGGAAAACTAAAGAGAGGACCAAACAAGACTGTGCAAGATTATGTCACCAGATTCAATGAAGCTTACAATGTTGTTCCCCAAAATCTTAGACTTCCTCCAGATTCAGTATTAATCAAATTCTCTGATGGATTTGATTCCGATATAGCGTATTAGCTTAGGGAAAGAGCTCCTCAAACTTTATAAGAAATGCAAAGTATAGTTGTTAGCATTGAAGCCAACCTGATAGAGAAACGAGCTAGAGCTAGAGCTGAAAGGAGAATGCCTATAAAAGAAGAACCCACATATTTTGAGAAGAAACTAGATGCTATTATTAAAGGAATGGAAAGGCTAGGAGATAGAGTAGAAACAATTGAAAAGAATAAAGCTCCTTGGGATGGTCAACCGAGCAATATTGTTAGAAATCCAAATTTCATAATAAACCAAAATCAAAATACTAGAAAAACGGGTCCTGACCAAAATATTAGACCCCCATTCTAGGAAATTTATGTTGAAGGCTCAACTTCTGAAGAACTAACTAAAGATGTTAAAATAAAAAATTTCACTAAATGTGAGAATGAACTAGAAATTTTCTTGACCTAAGAGGATCAAGAGGCTCATATTCTGAAGCAATTTCAAACCCAATCAGGAGAATCATTTGACTTTAAGGAAGGTTATGATACAGCCATTTATTAAGTTCACAGACAATATAATTTGAGGAGCAGAAGAGTTGATGTTCCGGAAATGAGTAAACAGAAAACTGCAAAACAGCCCTTCAAAGGTAAAATTAATACTGCCCCTGTAAATATTATTTCTAGATCATATCCTAATCCTACCAACCCAGTAATTGAAGATGTATCCGATACTCAACTGAATAATAAACAACTTTCCAATACTCTTCCTCCCAAAGGAAATGTAGAGGAACCTCCAGAAGTTGATTTGGAAACAACTTCAGCACACAACCCCACTCCTAAGAAGGAGAAAAATACTGAAAACACAGAAGAAAAAGACAATCCAACTGTTCAAAATACAAGGACTCAAACCGAGAAATATTTTAATCTGGAAGGTGAAGTAGGCAAATTAAAGATAGATGTTCCATTGTCTGAATTAGCTAAACATGATGTCTACAGAAGCCAAATTAATAGATCACTCAATATTACTGGAAGTGATGATTCAGTAAATGTTTTTGACGATCAACCTAGATTATTATTTTTCCCTGAAGTAAATGGATAACCAGAAAGTGGAGGAACTCCTCCATTTTATGTGAGTTTGAATATACATGATAAAATACTTCATAATGCCATCCTTGATTCTGGGGCATCTCACAATCTAATGCCCAAGGCTGTAATGGAGAGATTAAACCTAGACATCACCAGACCATACAAAGATATTTTTTCTTTTGATTCAAGTCAGGTGAAATGTTTAGGACTAATCAAATATTTGTGTGTTACATTGGTTCAATACCCTGCAAAAACGATTTTGATGGATATAGTAGTAGCAAACATTTCTCCAAAATATGGTATGCTATTGTCTAGATGTTGGGGTGCAAAACTCGGAGGATCTCTTCAATTAGACATTTCATATGCTACTATTTCAGTATTCGGCCAACCTAAGAGACTGTACAGAGAAACTTTGATGAAATATGTAGTCAGTAGTCAGGAGAAACCTGAAAATTTCCCCATCTACTCAGTACACTCTGATATGGACTCATTTATTCTTTATAATGCTGAATCTGATCTTCCCACTGAACTAGAAGCTCCAGCAAAAGAACCAAAAGAAATTGGGAATAAATCTAGTGTTCAAATCCAAGAAATCTCAGAGGAAAAAGAAACATCAGATACCCTAGAAAAACCAGAAGAAAGCAAAAAATCAGATATCACTGTAAAGAAAGTTCCTGAAACACCTGATACAAATTATGAACATGAAATTCTTTGGCATTTAGAATTTGATGGTTCAGTTAATAAGTTAGGATCAAGAGCTGGAATTTGGATACAAAATCTTGAAAATGATCATGCTGAAGGCCATGCTTACAGATTGAACTTTAAATGCACTAATAATATGGCATAATATGAAGCTCTTTTGTTAGGGCTTAAACTTGTCAAAAAATTAGGGGCAATTAGAGTATCTTTCATAGGAGATTATGATTTAATCATTCAACAGATAAATGGTGAATTTTTGACAAAAGATCCCAGATTAAGAGAATATAGAGGAAGAGTCGTAGAAATTCTCAATACTTTTCTACAGGCTCAGCTTGCCAAAATCCCTAGAAAAAAAAATTTTGCATGCTCATAGTCTTGCAATGTTTGCTAGCACTTCTAAATTACCTTTTGAACCTAATCATCAGTTCACAGCTGAGATTAGACACGGACCTGCTATACCAGAAAATTTTAAGAATTGGCAAGTGTTTGTAAATGACAACCAGATTAATAATTTTCTGACTCTAGAAAATGAATTTTATAACAGTAGCATAGATGAAGATACAGTAATTGAATTTGATCAAATGAATGAACAAGAAACAGACATTTCGAAAGAAATTGCAACTCAAATGCTTCATCCAACGAAGTTCACCAGAAAATACATGCAGGACCTTAACCAAATGGAGGTTGATGAGATTATAGAAGATGAATCTGAAACCACTAATCTGAAAGATAATCATTTGCCTAAAGGATTAACTCCTTTGGAAGATATTTTTGACTCTAATGACATTCCACTGAAACCTAAAATGGAACCATTGAAAACTGATATTGAGGAATACAATCTGGGAACTGAAGAAAATCCTAAAATAGTAAAATTATCAAAATCTTTGCCTCCCGATCAAAAACTAAAATATGTTGAACTAATAAAATAATTTCAGGATGTCTTTGCCTGGAGTTATGAAGATTTGAAATCATATGATACCTCTATAATTCAACATACAATACCTCTGAAAGAAGATCAGAAACCATTTAAACAGAAACTTATAAGAATCAACCCTGTACTATTGCCTTCAATTGAAAAGGAAATCAAACGAATGTATGAAGCAGGGATAATTGCTCCTATTAGATTTTCAGAGTGGGTGTCTAACTTAGTCCCTACTAGGAATAAAACTGGAGAGATCAGATTATGTGTTGATTTAAGAAATGTTAATAAGGTTTCTCTGAAGGATAATTATCCTTTGCCTAAAATGGATCAGATTTTGCAAAGGGTAGTAGGTGCTTCAAGAATTTCTCTTCTAGATGGGTTCTCAGGATACATCCAGATTCTGGTTCATCTTAATGACCAGGAAAAAACAGCTTTTACAACACCATGGGGCACATTCAAGTACGTTAAAATGCCATTTGGACTCAAAAATGCTGGAGCAACCTTCCAAAGAGAAATGGACATTGCATTTGCAAAAGCAATTCATGACTTTCTTGTTATCTATCTGGATGATTTAACTGTTTTTTCTAAATCAGATCAGCAACATTTGGACCATCTTAGACAAGTATTCATAAAATGCAGAAAGTATGGTATCTATTTGAATCCAAAAAAGTCCTTGTTTGTCTTGAAGAAGGTAAACTCTTGGGCCATATTATTTCCAAAGATGGTATTAGAATTCATCTTGCTAGAATAGAAGCTATATTGCAGATACCTCATCCCAGAAATATCAAAGAAATGCAAGCTTTCATAGGAAAAATCAATTTTTTGAGAAGATTCATTTCTAGTTTAGTTGAATTAATTAGATTGCTTACTAACATGTTAAGAAAGGATTCGAGTATTAAATGGACAGTAGAAGCCAAACAAGCATTTGAAGAAATTAGAATGGCTTTGACTAGAACACCAGTTCTTACCAGTCCACAATTCGATAGAGACTTCATAATATTCTCATTTGCATCAGAACATACTATAGCAGCCGTTTTATTACAAAAGGATGATCAAGGATGTGAAAAACCTATAGCCTTTTTTAGTAAAGCACTAAGGGATGCATCATTAAAATACAACATCATGGAAAAACAAGTTTTTTCACTTGTAAAAGCTATTAAAGATTTAGAATCTATATATTGTATTCCCATGTGATAGCCTATGTACCAAATGCTATTGTCAAAGACATCTTAACTCAATATGGAATTGAGGGAAAAAGGGGTAAATGGATTGCTACCATATTAGAGTATGATATTGAGATAAAACCTACAAATCTCATAAAAGGACAGGGATTGGCTCAACTCATGACAGAAACGAATTGCCAAGCCTTGGATATTAATGAACTGGATGAAAATCAGGAGATGTCGACTCCACAAATCAGTCATGCCTTCTTAGATTCACCTTGGTATGCTGATATAATTTATGTATTGTTAAACCTGAAAGCTCCTCCAGGGTTATCCAGAACAAAGAAAAGGTTTTTAAAGATGACATCTTTAAAGTTTTGTATTTTAGATAATGTTCTCTTTTGGAAAAATCATGATGGCATTCTATTGAATTGTTTGTTAAAATATGAAGTTGATAAGGCTCTTAATGAATTCCATGCAGGAGACTGTGGTGGACTCCTTTATTGGAAATCAACTGCAGATAAGATCCTAAGAGCTGGATTTTATTGGCCAACCTTGTTCTCTGATGTAAAGAAATTTGTCACTGCTTTCCATAAATGTCAAATTTTTGAAGGCAAGAGAAAATTATTACGTTTACCCTTAAAACCAATTTCCACTGAAAAACCTTTCCAACAATGGGGCTTGAATTTCATTGGAGAAATCCATCCTCCTTCTTCTGGCTAACACATATGGATCCTCACTGCCACATACTATTTTACTAAATGGATAGAAGCAATTCCTTCTAGACAAGCCAATGACTCTGTGATCATAGGATTCCTAGAAACTAATATACTATCAAGATTTGGCTGTCTTGAGAAAATTATAACTGATAATGTTGTTGCCTTCAAATCTAAGAAGATGATAAGTTTCTGTAATAAGTATCATATCACCTTAGTCCATTCCATAGCCTATTACCCTCAGGGTAATGGATTGGCTGAATCCTCCAACAAGAGTCTCATCAATATTATTAAGAAACTATTGGAGGAAAATAAGAAAAATTGGCACAAGAAACTTATAAATGCACTATGGGCAGACAGACTCACCACCAAAAAATCTATTGGGACCAGTCCTTATGAGTTAGTCTATGGTATTGAAGCTGTATTTCCTTCATCTTTAGGAGTTCCTGTAATGAAATTACTTCAAGAAGCTCAAGTTGAACTAAATGAACCAAATCATACTATCAATTTGCAACAGACCAGAGAGGAAGTTTATCAAAGATCCCAAGTATTGCAGGAGAAACTAAAGAAGATATTTGAAAAAAGGACCAAGCCAGAAGATTTTCAATTGGGAGACAAAGTTTTGAGATGGGATTCAAGAAGAGAGGAAAAGGGAAAACATGGGAAGTTTGACTTCCTGTGGAAAGGACCTTATATTATTCATGCTTTACAAGGAAATAATACATATTTTTTGAAAAACTTGGATGGTACAAAAACTGAAGAAGGAACATTTAATGGTCGAATGTTGAAACATTACTTTGATCCTATTTATTAGGATAACCTGATTTTTAACATGTACATACTATATCCTTTGTGATGCATCAGTTTGGAGTGGATAGTAACTTGCTGGAGTTGAAGCCTGAAGAGAAGGCCCTAAGCTTCAGAAGTATTACTGTCATACATACAATAAAGCAACAAGCAGAAGAAGATTTCATGGTTCAGTCAAAATCATTCTGAGGACAACTGACCTGCTGTTCTTCACTTTTCACCAGGAAAAGCCATCCCCATGTGGAGCCAGTGTTAGACTCCTATACCAATAGGTGTCATATTTCATGATTGACTTGATGTAATATGTAATATGTTCATACCTTTTCTTGTTGCAAAGGTTTTCCATATTCTCAAAAAATCAAAAAATTTAAAAAATTTAAAGAGGGTACACCCTAAAAGAAAAATCAAAGGGTGAAAAGAATAAAAATGGCCAAAAAAGTAAAGAAAATGAACCCCACCAAAAGACAGGCCAGGGAAAGTGTGTAAATCTAAATGCCACTACTTTTTACTCCTATGTAATAAACAAAATTGTGTGCAACTTGTATTTTATGCCACAATTGATGAACAGTCAAACAGTTTAAACTTAGCTAGTTCATTTTTCAATTTTATGTTTTAGAGATAGAGAATAAAATCTGACCAAACTGTTTAACCTTATTACATACTCTAATATGGTACCAAGGGCTCAGTTTAAGGTTATAATTAGATAGATTTCCATATGTAAAAGAAAAAGTGTGATAAGGGTTTTCCAGTTTAAGTGCACCCTAATAAAGAAGAAAAAATGGTAGGGTAAAGTAGGTAGGGTAGGTAGATGTTGTTGCAGAATTACATGTGATGAATAATGGCTTTAGATGTGTTAAATCTTTTACTTTCATCACAAGTGCAAAGGCAGACAATACACTGGAAGAATTTCAAGCAAAGCAAAGTCAGATTATTAACTTCCCCTTTCATTTTTCCCTAAAAATTTCACTAATTTCCCCTAAGTACTAAGATATTTAAAGACTAGAAGGGCTCAAGGCATTTCCTTGACTTTTGGAGGGACCAGACCCTCAGCCCAATAATTGGAAAAACCTAAGTACTTAAAATCATTCATCATGACATTCATTCACCTCTAAGAAATCATTTCCTAAGTAAAATCTCATTTCACTTAGGAAAATCATGCAATATTTCACAAAAACCCTATTCATGCAAGCATAAGTTAAATACATTACTTTAATGTTTTACACTTAGCGCTTTAATTCATTTTTTCATATTAATTTCTAATTTTATTATTTAAATCCCCATATAAAATTCACCCTTTTTCCCATATTATTTTGATCAAATCCCCAATAATTAATATCCCACCCCTTTGGTTGAAAAATAGCCGTATAATTGCGTTAATTGTAATTAATTGGTTGAACTACCAATTAATTAAAAAACCCGCTACCCCGCCATCTAAAAGGGATTAATTAACCCTCCAGTTTAATTAATAACCTAATCCGCCAATCAAATCACCCCCAGTACGATTATTTAATATTTAATTACATTGGGCTCGCCATTTTAATTCTCCGCCATCTTCCTTTCCCGAGGACCATCCGATCGACTCATCTCAGATCTACAGTTATTATCCATATTGCTGGCCATCCTCGTCCGAAAGATAACGCGCGATGGCCAAGAGGTTTTCTGAACAGTTTCGTGCCATGCGTCGTTCATCGTATGGAATCACTCGCCCTCCACTGAAAACCACCTTTCCCCAAAAGCGATGCGATGGAAACCGCTTAGGGCCTGCCTCCAACACATTCTCAAAAAAAGGAAACAACACAACATCAGTTAACATTTATTTTATCTACGAGACCATCTGTCTTTAGTTTGTAGTAAAATACTTATGAGTCATCCTAGATTATATCTCAAGTTGTTATGAGATATTTTTTGTAACTTTTTGTATAAATACTCCCTCAATCGGAGTATTAATGGTGGATTTTTTAGACTTTGCTGTAGCATTGACTATTTGGAATAAAGTGCTGTTGGAGAAATTTTTTGTGGCTAGCTCGATGAGGAATTGATGCGAAAGACTTTTTACAGGATTCATGTGTCAGACTATGGATTAATAATTCAACTATTTCTCATGTGCTAAAGTCTTTATATTTGTGTATTATATCATATTTGTTTCATTTCTGAATGATTAACGTAAAGGAATAAATCAAAAAGTGCTTAAGTGTAATATGATTTTAAACGTTGTTATTCTAATTGTTTTCTTCTAAACTGGTTTAAACAGTGAATTCTTAATTGCTCCTTTTTTTCTAGTTTAAGAATTTTGATTATTTAGTAAAGAATACTTAATTTCTGTTTATTAATAATCACTCAATTTTCCCTCTTTTAAATGTGTTGAAATATTCCTGATTGCCTTTCATCCATTTGAGTCCATCCCATTCACTTTAAGATCTATAATTGTTCCCTGTTTGATTATCTTGCCCTGTGAAACCATCTTTTGCTAAGAGACTTAATCCAGTTAAGTTATCCTTTTTGACTCCATTAGCCCAATGGACTAAAATACTCAATATTGCCCTCAACTATTGAATTCCACCACCCAAACTCAATCAAAACCCTTGGACTTTATAACTAGCCTAATATCTTCTAAAACAAAGCTAAATTATACAGAGAGAGGCTTCTCTGGGTACAGATTGGCTAGATTCTGTACCTAAAAGTTGGTTTGTGGTTACCTCAGACCCCTTTCCTCTTCCCAACAACTTCAAAGAAAATACGAGTGATAACACACCCATCATTACATATTGTGGCCATGCCACACACATACACACACATATGAATACTTTTTAATAATATCTTGAGATTTCTTAGTTTCTTGAATATTCTTCCATGTCCTGCACTTCATGAATGATTGTTAAAGCCAACATTTGGTATTACGATGAATGGATATACGTGATTCGAGTTGGATCCACTATGGAATTGTTGTGCAAAGGACTTGTGGAGGTGGAATGGAAGAGTGTGGAAATATGAGTAGAGAAAGTTGCTTGGAGAGGATTTGTGTGAGGAGGAGAGTGTGGATCATGGAAAGCTATTGAAGAAATGTTAGAAAACAAATCCGTGGATTTCCTGTGTATGAATGTTGATTTTTTTTATTGAACCACTTATCTACGTGTTTCTGTCATTTTTTAAGGCTAGATGGAAGTGAATTGATTGTTTCCTAAATATAAACCCTCATTACAAAGGAGAGCCATCACCATAAGCTGTGAGGACATAGAAGAGTGCACAAAAGAATCCACTAGAGAGGGACATGAGGATTGGCATTGGAAAGTTTCCAATTGGATATGATTAGAGGAAACAATAAATTAAATTCTTGTTCTTTAATGTGTTCTTCACATATTAAATTAAAAAATAATATAATTGTTAAATCAAGAAATTCATGGCATTACATTCGAAGTCGATATCATAGGTAGAGGTTTATTTTCCAAAGTTGCGGCTTCATCAAATTTGATTATGGATGAATTGGGAGTTGGAATTCATGATTATGTTGAAGATTAGTGCAATGTGTGGTCTAATCTATGTGTGAAAGCATGAACATATGAAAAAATTGAGGCAAAGTTCTTCCATAAAGAAGAGTGTTACACCATTTTTTGGTCATCTAACCTATTATCATTAGATGGACCCAAGTACACCATGTAAGACCAGTTTTACCCTAAGTAAAACTGCTTTCACTATGTTAAACCAGGAAACCCCAAAAGGAAATATTAAACAAACCTATATTTGTTTGATTTTCCTCATGGAATAATTAATTAAACCATAATTTAATTATTATTCCCAGTCATGTTTAACCCAAGATCAAAGAAATTAATTAGATAAACCTTTATTTATCTTATTATTTTCTAGGAATAATTATTTAAACCTTATTTAGATAATATTCCTTGTTAAATATGACCAAATCACCCACAAATAATTAAATAAATCACTATTTATTTAATTATCTTTCAACCACCTCCTTAAATAATTAAATAAACCATTATTTATTTGATTATCTTCTAACTGCTTCCTTAAAAAGATAAATAAATCATTTATTTATTTATTTTTGACAAATTAAGGGATTTGACCCAAGTCAAATACCTTTTCCCTCCAACAAATATAATAAAATATTCCATCAAAAGTGGATCTAGATCTGGTTAACCCATGCACCAGGATCTAGAATGACCCAATATTTTGTTATAAATAGGAGGGTTTTTCCTACCATTCTTCACCTTTTGTTGCCTATTAGATCACTTTGGATCTATACACTTGGTCACCATTTTCTGCCATTTTCTGTGTGAGCTCCCTTTGAGTTCCATTCTTTGTGTGGGTCTTCTACACCAACAAGAGAGAGAAATCTTAGATCTGAAGCGCTGAGGACTTCCAAGAACCCATCCCACTGAGGAGAATTGGATACACCTTCTTGTTTTCCTCCCAGGTGCCCCATTAACATAAAAATTCTTTCAAAAATTGTTCTTGTCTTGTCTATTGGTATATGGAGCAAACCCTTACTTTTTCTGCTTAATGTCTTTTCATGCATAGATCTGGTTTTTTGCAGCTCTTTTACGTCTAACTAACCGCAGATCTGAAGATATTGGCAGGCACTTTTGTTGTTAGGGCTATTAGTTATGCGTAGCTAAAGTGGTCCTTTTTCGTACACTTCGACAAAGGATTCATACTAACAAATGGCGACTCCACACGAGTTTTAAATTACGACCGCTATCGTTTTTCATATTCCTGCATATCCAGCTACTTCAGACCCTAGGGTTTCTTTTCAGCTATTTATTTTTCCTATTTTTATGTTGTTTTTCTCACATAAAACCCTAAAACATTAAAATTTCTAACTTCCGTGTGTTTCTGGCCCTATTGCGCAGGTAAGCGACACCAGCCGCAACTGAGACGGCAACTTTTCTGAAAATCTGCCGCCGAGACAACCGGAACAGGGGGTCGCACTTTTTGGCCCAAAAACTGCGACCTGGACCTCCAGGTCGCACTTTTCTGCCCCTTTTCTGCGACCTGCACTGAAAACAGGTCAGAAACTGCGACCTGCCAGTTTTTCAGTGATTTTTCTGCAATTTTTCTGGGTTCTACTGCAGCTTCTGTCAGGGTCTTCCAGCCTCTGTCTCAGCCCGCTTTGACCAAGTTTTGATATGTTTTTACTCATCTAAGTGGGAACCTAGCCCCCTAGGGCTTTAGTACCGTCCACTTTTTGTGGAAGATTTTTAGCTGTTTTAGCCATCTGTTTTTCAGAGCTTCAGCCTCCTTTTTTCCAGATCTGTTACCTCCCTTTCAGATCCATTGAAATCAGCTCTTCTACCTCTCAAATCACCTCTTGAAGATTTGTTTGGATCTACTTTTAGGGCCTCCACCTTGCCCCCTCCGTATTTTTCTGATTTCCTTCCTTTTTCCAGCCACCTTGCCTCTGTCTTTTGGCTATGATCTGCACCTCTTTTCAATAGCTTTATCCTTTAGATCCCTGTCCGTTTTGACCTTAGATCTATTGGCCTCTTTTCCGTGTGTTTTGCCTAGATTTTTCCCTTTATTTTTAGATTAGTTTTGAGAGACCCACCTTCTTGGGTTAGATAGATGCACAAGTAGCTGTTATTTTTCTATTATTTCAGAATTATATACTATTCTCTGTAGGTTTATTTTTCAGTTACACAGCACACTTTTTTCTTGCTCTCAAAACGGAAAGGGTTTAAAAATTAAAATTAACACACGCCACACACTGACCCTAAGCGAAGAAGCGCCTGGTTAACACCGCCTGGCAAAGACTCTAAAATCAATTGTCACTGCACCTTTTCTGCCCTTGACCTTAATTGATTATGTCCCTTTCTGCCCCTGTCGATTTCCTTCTACCCGTAGTCATTGCGCCCCCAAGGCGCCTTTCCCGGAGACTTGTTGGCCTTCACCCTCAGTTTCCGGTCGATCGACCTGCTCCGACCCGCCGTCGTCGAGCCAGTCCTCCTCCGAGTCCGCACTCCGACTCCTCTCCTGATTCATCGGGTTCCCCTTCTCCTCCTGGTTCTCCCCCCACCACCATGTCTGGTCCAGGGCCTAACGCTAGCGGTTCTCCTGGCCCTAATGCCGGCCCGACTACTAGCGAAACCGCCACAGGAATGACTCCGGCCACCCCATTGCTACTGTACATTGCAGGCCTCAGCCTCCCTGATTTCAATCAGTTGATCAACGACCCCATCCACCACGATGTTGGTTGGCCTGCCATGCCAACCAAGCTCCCTTCCGACATCCCTAAATTCGAAGGCCAAGCTGGTGACACTACTACATTTCGCGGAAATTCCGACACCTGTTTCCGACGCTTTTGACCAAATGTCAGAAATTTTCCCAAATTTTTTCCATCCCGCCCGAAACCGTTGCTATACCGACGTCTATAAAAAAGTGTCGTAATACCGACACTTAAACTAGTGTCGCAATTACGACGTTTAAAGGAAGACGTCGCAATTGCGACACCATGGCCCAAAGCGTCGCTATTGAGACGACTCTAAACGTCGAAACTGCGACACAATGTCTAGGTGTCGCCATTGCGACGTTTGGAGGCACCGTCCTAATAGCGACGCCTTTTCCGCCGTCGGTATAGCGACAATTATTTTCGCGCTACATAAAAATACCAAACTTATATGGGCCCTACATAAAAATTCGAAACTTATATGCGCGCTACATAAAAATGTTTGGTATTTGTCGCAATAGCTACGTTTGATATCACGCGCGCATTCGCTCTCTGCTCTTGCAGAACAGCATTTGCGGTCAGCATTCGAGCTCAGCTCTTGCAGAACAGCATTTGCCCTCAGCATTCGCCCTCAGCTCTTGCAGAACAGCATTCGCCCTCAGCGTTCGCCCTCAGCTCTTGCAGAACAGCATTCGCCCTCAGCTCTTGCAAAATGGTAAGTTCTTACTGCAGGCCCTTCCTCCTATAGTAGGGTTGACTCTATTTGGGTTTTTTGGTCAATTCCATTGGATTGTGTTAGGCTGTAGGGTTCTCTCTAGATGTCAAGAATCAAGATTCAATACCCTCTATTATCTTCATCACCCAATACAAGATTTAAATTTTTCCCAAACAAACGCTTATTAATTTGGCAGCCATTATTTCTCCCTGCTTTAAAAACCCTACATTTAAATGAAAACAAGCATTGCATTTCAACTACAAAAATCTATTAGTGTTCAAATTTACATGTGTGCTACATTAACGTCTGATGTCACGCGCGCATTCGCCCTCCGCTCTTGCAGAACACCATTCGCCCTCAGCATTCGCCCTCAGCTCTTGCAGAACAACATTCGCCTTTAGCATTCGCCCTGAGCTCTTGCAGAATAACGCCGCCCTCGGCCGCCCCAGGCCCCCGCGAACGGCATTCACCACAAAACCAGGGTCCTCTCTTTCGGAACGGGGTCGCCTCGGTCGCCTCGGCTCTTGCAGAACAGCCTTTGCCCTCGACGTCGCCCTCGGCGTTCGCCCTCGGCTCTTGCGGAGCAACATTCGCCCTCGGCGTTCGCCCTCATCTCTTGCAAAATGGTAAGTTTTACTTCAGGGCCTTCCTCCTATAGTAGGGTTGACTCTATTTGGGTTTGGTCGGGAATGATACTTTGACTGGGTTTATATTTTTTGTGATTTAGATTTCCTTGAAAAAGGAAAGGTAAATTATTTCCCATGGAAAAAGAAGGTTTTCCATTTTTATAGGTTGTTTGGACTTACGTGGAAAAATTTATGGTATGCCTTTCATATTATGTAGTTTAAATTTGAATTAACAGATTATTCTACATGAAAATATAATTACCTATGTGATGTCCTTCATCACTAATTAAAATTATAGGCTTTCAATTTCCTAGACTCTAACTCATCTGATGCTAAATTCTAGTTTCTCATTGGTGGATCACTCTTCCATTGATTTCCTTTCCCTCTGGATCTTTTCATACTTTAAAAGTCATCAATGATACATATATTATTTCAGGTATCCCAAAAGGCTTTATAGTAGAACATATTGTGAAGTTTTTTTGACACTTGAGGATTCTTTTAGAACTGCAACGCGGTCTATGCTATCGAGTTATATACCAAGCAACTTGTCCTTAATAACCACAGTATGAGGTAGGTTCAACCAGTTTGAACTTGTTGGGACATAGCATATGAAGTTGTGTGATGAGTCCATATCATAGGTTTATTATGGTGACAAAAGTGAAGACATGTAATGATAGTTATTATGTTAACATTACTAGAAACATTTTCTAAATTATCCATGCTATCAAGATGTCAAAATTCCAGGCATTAGGTGTCAATACTCGTAGCTAATAGATAATAATAATAATATAAAAAAATCGCAACTTTATTCTTGAAATATGATTGTTACACATTGGTAACCTAGTTCATGAGTTACTATCACCTAAAGATTGCAAAACAAACTTAAAATATAAATTAAACCAACATGAGAATCCAACTAAGGGTTTCTCGACAAAATCATGCCATAACCTGGCATTTTGAAACTCAAATTTGAATCCATCATAAGTAATACAATGCAAACTCAGATAGATTTTCAATGCATGTTTGCATGCTACACTTATTCTCTGTCTAGATATCATTTTTTAAATGGAACCATTAGTCAAGCCCACAGTCCTTTTTATGTGAAAAATTTCAGTTCTATTTGAGCTCTTTTTTGCTCCACCACCTCCATAAACCAGTGTTACACGAGGTCTCGCCCCCCCACCTAGGGGTCTAGATTCCTCGCCCCCTCGCGCTCCAGGGTCTTGGGGACTTCTAGGGGATGTTTCCCTCACGCCCCCTCACGTCCCCTCACCGCCCCTTTTAGTTTATGGTTTCGTGTTAAAATTTGATGTGCCACTTAGGATATTTGAGAATCCAAGTGATTCTGATTCAGATGGTGACATGGTTGATCTTGATATATTCGTGCAGAAGTTGGATGCAGAGACTAGTGGGGCATTAACTTGAGCATTTATTCTCATTTATCAGTATGATGATATCATTTGATATTCATATGTTATGTTTTATGTTTTATGTTTCAGACATAACTTATTTGCGTTTAAGTTTTATGTTTCAGACTTGAGTTGTAAACTTCAGTTTAAACTCTATTTTGAATCTTGATATAATATTTCATATGATATCTTAAACTTTATTTTCATTGTACATTTTTAGTAGTTACATTAATGATTATATAGTTACAAACTTACAAACTTACATGCATGATTGTATGATGTCTGTTTTAACTTTTAACTTTTAAATTTGTTTCAATTATATGATTCATCATTCATCGATTTGTAATTTTATCATTTATGATTTATCTTTCATGATGCAAGTGTATGATGACTGTATATACATTCCTTGCAAAAATATAGTTACATTTTAAATATTAAATTTTATAATTTTTATGACCCCGACGTCCCCCCACGTTTCCTGAAAATTGGTAGGGATCTTTTGCATAGGCCGCTCCCGCGCTCCCTCGTCCCCTCGCTCCCACCTCCAGGGGACTTGGTGGAACATTGCCATAAACATATGCAAACATATATCATGATCTTGGAATCCATTACATATGTATGTGCCAATGCTCCATAATCTTGCCCCATCATCAATTTAAGAAATTTCCATTGACTATCAAATTATGGAGGGCGGGAACTTTTTGCTGCAACATTTGGCTCAAAATCAGGGACCATCTTCGTATGAGGTGAATGAGAACTATAGATATTTGAAGAAGTAGATTAGTGCCTTTTCCTCTAGCCATGGATTCATATACAGTCATCCATCACAAAAATTTGTCTTTGTTCATTCTCACCTTGAAAGTTGCAAAAAATCATGCCCTAATTGAAACGACACTAAATTTGAAAGATATAATAAAAATGCAAGCTAGAAGTGCCCTATTAATACAAATGGAAAACCTTCCTACCTACCCTAACTGAGATAAATTTTGGTTGAATAGGAAACATGATATTTCCTATGGAGTTGATCCAACAACTTGTTAAATGTATGGGACTAAATCATGCATTTGATTTCCAGGGAAACATGCGCATGAAGAGAAAAAGTGCAGAATTAATGGAAAATCCATGCATGCCACTTATAGAAACTACACCGAAAGGTCAAAAAATACTTAAGGCCTTAACTTAATTTGAATCCAAAAATGACAAAACAGGATTAGTGAAAACACGAGAGTGGTGTGGGTGAACAACATAAATAAAAAAGTGAAGATACCTTTCCCCAAGATGCCTTTGTCACCGTTGTATGAAAACATGTTTTCCTTTCCCTTTATACATGCAAGTGAATGCATTATAGGTATGGTGTTTTCCCAGAATAGGAGAAGCCTACTTAAATATATCATTTGTGGATTGAATGCTTGGGTGCCTTAATGTGCAATGACATGTTTCCAGGACTGAATTCAATGCAAGGCATATTTGAAACTCTAACTCTGTCTTCCGGTGTCTTATTAGAAATTATTTCAGTTTTCATTTTGTTTTTTCAAGTTAGATATTGTTTTCAAGTTTTTGCATTTATAATTCTATTGCAATGTGGCAAACTGATCAGGGCAGTACAGGAACAACCTCGAGACGGGATGATCGCGGAAAGAGGCCAGCAGAAGAACATGTAAAGTGCCAGCATTGCTCTATCTTCAGGTATTTTAGTTATTTACATAATTGAAATAATATTAATTTTGTTCAAATATGCAGACACCTAGCCATGGTACGCCCGATGATTCCCTCTTTGAGGAAGAGCTTTTTTCATCCCTATCTCCAGTGTTGTTGTTGCAAAAAAAGGCACGAGATGCAACGTCGGAATTTAATGCTTTGATAGATGCACCTCAAACACCTGAAACAGAAGAGAGGATACAACATCTTATGAGGCAGCTAAATAGATATTAGGTAATAATAAAAAGTCAAAAGGATATTTTTTTTGTTCTGCATGAGATGAATTGTGATAGTTTGATTTTTAATTTTTACATTGACTAAACTAACAAAAAGTTCTTTTGTATGTAGCGTTTTCTGGCATTTGCTGAACCCCGTGTTGGTGGTAGTGGGACACAAGGGCAAGAGATTTCCCAACAACCCTCTCGTACACCTTCTACTCCTTTAGGTGCTAGCCAAGAAACACACCCTGCCCAAGCAGACACCCAGCCAACCGCTGAACATGTTGGCAATGATGAGGCTGATATGGCCAACTACATTATTGCGTTTCCCGGAGCTACACGTGTCAGCTCCACAGGGACCATTAATGGCATGTTGTTGGTGAACGATGAGGGTGTCCCTATAAAGCATGTACAACTCCCAGGTAAATTTTAATATTTTAACTATTTCATGTACTTTATCTAAAACATATTTATCATGATTTATATTTTTAAATTAATGATAATATCTTCTTTTTCTTTTGGTTTTATTCTGTGTAGGAAACAATGAGTTCTACAGGATTCTGGAGAGCCATGCGTTGGTAATTTTGGCCCAACCATACGTACAGGGTGGAATTCCCAGAATTCCAACCTGAAAAAAGAACTTCTAGATTATCTAGAAGCCCTTTTTGGGGTCGGCACATTTGACAGAAAAGCGGTGGCTCAGGTAGCAGGCAAATATTTGAAATATACCAGGGACACCTATAGGACGCAATTGCAATTTAACCCTAGATATGAGCGTCCTCTCGCAGTTTCAGAGAGTGAGTGGAGAGCACTCATCCATGACGGGAAAGAGAAAATGGCAAAGAAAGAAGGAAAAATGCCAACTGGACCCGCAAGGTAAATTACAACTTTAATTCAATAGCTTTAATTTTCTTTATGTCTAAAATAAAAGTGTGCTACGTCATATCTGACTTCAATCTTTTGATGCTAGGTTGCATGACACCTCAAAGGCAACCAAAGCTAGGATTGAGAAAAAGGGCTATCACAAGCTCGGCCAGGGTGGCTACTTGAAATTAGCTGCAAGAATTGTAATTAAGTAGCTAAACATCTTATAATTAATTGTATCGCCTTCCAACGTTTTTGTAATCCTATTAGATATGATTAAAAATACACAATCATATATAATGTATGGTGATGACTTCGGAACAATAACTACAGAGGAAGATAAAAATATCGCTTTCCGTTTTGGCTATCAAGCTGTAGTTGAACGTCGCAGAAGCTTGGGGCAGGTCCCAAGATCTACAATGCCCGATAAGGTAAAACATTAACCTTTCAATATTTTTGTTTTCGTCCATAAATTTAATGTCTAACAACTTTGTTTAAATCAGGGGAGCAACACTACCGACGAGGTAAATAACCCAGTTTTAGAGCCAGATGTAGATGATCCTCTCGTGCAACCTGATCATTGTAGTGTGGACCAGGCCGACAATGCTGCTATCAGTGAGGGCCGTGACGGTAATTAATTTCCACTTATAATTTTTTCTAATTATACCTTGATGGTTGTCCTTATAACGCTTTTTGTTTAAATGACAGAGAATGTTTCCCTTGAGGATCTTACCACCAGAGAGGAAGACAGGGCAACAGTCCCAACGGTGACAACTGGTGCACCAGGTAAATAATCTCATTGTAATTTTTTTTATTAATATTACCGAACTAGTTCAATGATATTTAAAAACTGACAATTAAAATTTAATATTATCTGTTTTTGTAGGCGATGCCCCGTCACTGGATGAGACCAGACATCGTGACTACGCAACTAGGTCAGCGGCGACAACTGGTGCACCAGGTAAATAATCTCATTGTAATTTTTTTTTATTAATATTACCGAACTAGTTCAATGATATTTAAAAACTGACAATTAAAATTTAATATTATCTGTTTTTGTAGGCGATGCCCCGTCACTGGATGAGCCCAGACATCGTGAATACGCAACTAGGTCAGCAGTGCGGGTTGAAAGGCATGAAACAAGAGCAGAGCACGATGATATTGATGATGTAATTAGGAGCTTTAAAAATAGGAAGAAGAAAAAGAAAATTTGACAATGTAAAATATTGTATTATTATAAGACAAACGTTACCATACTTGGAACGTTTTTTTGCGTTATATAAAAAGCTCATTTATCATACTATTTTTATGTCAAGCATTAATTGCAATGTTTCCTTGCGTACTTTTTGTTGAATTGTTTTTTTATTAGTTATTGAATATTTCTTTTATGCTCATGAAAGTAAAAAATGAAATATAGATTGGGTATTGGGGAATTGAGAGTGATGTGAGGGGGGGGAGAGGGGCCATAAGAGCTTCCACCTTCACGTGGTTGGCCCTGTTTAGTAGAGAATAATTTATTGGAGCGATTTAATCTTGGAGCAAACCACCCTCGATCCAGGGTAGCAACAAAAAAGTCACTGTTGACTTAGTTGCTACTCTTTCAGATCGTGGGAGGCTTGTTCCAAGTTCATGCGACTCCAATAATTTGTTCTTGAAACGAAGAGGAGCTTATTCAGGTATGTTTTGACATTTTCAACATATGTTCTAACATTATCATAAGAATGCATCTTAGAGTAAAAATACTACATCAATTACTTGTATTTATTGTATAGATAATGATGGATTTTGATTGACTTGGCAGTGCAGGTACAAATCCTCTTGCATCATGAGAAATACAACTTGTCAACCAGGGTCATGTCCAGGATATTTTTGCTTGTGCGTTTGACCAGGTTCGTAATGTCACATTTTGTAAGTTCCTTTACAGTTCATAATTCAATATTAAGCTTGTTCATGATTATTATCTAGGTTTTTTGTATGTGTTTTTTCATCTGTTTGATTGTAAGCAACTCTGCATGTTTCCTGTTGTTCACTATGATTTCTCCCATTACCACTCCCAGGATGAATCCGACTTTATTGTTACATAGGTTACTTTATTGTTACTATGATTTCTCCATTTATGATTTCATAGGTTACATCATGTAAAGTTGTCAATCTCAAGTTGGTGATGAGCTTTAGTTCTCCAGATTTGGGGCTTTTCTGATATTTTCTCCCTCATGTCATTCCTGCATCACCTCGTTGTTTGAGCATGCCAATTGTCTACTACTTGTACCAATTGGCACATGTCAATCTCTGAGTGGTGCCACATTTCACCTATTTTCAGTGAGAGTTTAGGGTTTCTCTAACATAGCTTCAGAAATCCGATTCAGTGCCTGCTTGAATATTATCACATAATACTTATGGTTTGGATTGATGAGCATGTTCTGAATGGTTGGTTGATTCATAAGAACCACCCATAAATCTCCCTTCCTCTAACACAGAGAAAATAAAAATTTCTTTGACAGGAGACAGAGTTTCAATACTTTGAAAACAAACTTCTATTCCCTTCAATAAATCAAAAAAAAACTATTACACTACTTCCTCACTGAGAGGGATTACAAAATTATGACTGCTACAAAACGCAGTGCATAAAACCAACTCACTGTCTGTTCAAAACAAACATACTCGTCTCTAAGACACTCTGCTGTGTTTTTCCCTTTCGCGCTGCTGTGCATACACACTTAAAAAGTTACACTCAATTTTTCACTTTTTACACACTGCTATGTAATAAAAAATTTACGTACTGTCTATAAAAAAAACTACCAAGCTTTTTTGACCTTTTTATTTTTATATGCCGGAACATATAAAACATATTATAATAAACCCTCTTTAAAAAAAAAAAAAATTAAAACTAAATTTTATGGCCCACCTTTCATTTCGCATATGATATATATATAACATATGTATATATTAAACTATCAAAACATTAAAGAACCCTTTCCGTCGGACTTCAAAAGTCTAAATAGATTGAATTTCAAACCAAATTCGCGTTCCAAAATGGGATGCTGACGTCTGCCTAATTTTAACTCGAATTCTCAATCCAATGTGCCCTATAAAAATTCGGGTCCGGTTTTCAGGTTTTCAGATTCCCTTCAATTTCATGCGATCCAATATTAATGCTCCACGTGTCCTCCTTTTGAATTTACAAAACTGTCGGGTAAATTTCTGTTTGTTTAATTTCTGGTTGGTGAATTGCGTTAATGCTGGCCGTTGTGTTTAAATACAATCCTGTACAGAAATATGGCTGTGGCCGTCTACAAAAAAAACTTGCAGGAATTTTAAATGCTGAATTAAATTTCTGGATGGCATGCAAGCAACCTCCAAAAAAAAATGTTGCTGCTGCATCCGTCCTTCTGCTGCAGCAGTTGAAGTTAAAATTCAACAGCACAAGGTTTAATAAGTGAGGGTGTAAAGGTAACTTTTTGTCGATAGTACTGGATTAAGATCATCTATTCATTTTTGTAGGGTCTTCTGGTGTTTGGGTTTTTAGTTTTGGGTTGGGCTTATTGAGTCTAAGATAGTTTTTGAGTGAAAAAATTGCTATCAGGTATTAAAAAATTTTGGTTCTTTTGTCAAAATTTATGAGCTTGTTAGGAAATACAAAACTTACAATGGTTGTATCTTAAATTTGTGGAAAATAATTTGAAATGAAACATTTTTGTTTAGGTTGTTGCAGCAAGTGCAAACCCCATTCAAATTACTAGGGGCATTGACAAGACAATAAAGGCCCTTGTTTCGGAACTCAAAATTTTGTCAAAGGAGGTAAATGCTTGCCTTTTGAGTAGGCTGGTTTTGCTTTTTGCTGATGGTTTGGTGTATCTAATTGAATTAGTTGCCTAAGGTATTTTTGGTTGCAAACTCCTTTTCATTTTTCATACAGTATTGGCCTTGTGGAATACATTTGATTGTGTAGTCTTGTTAGATCTACAACATTTGTAGTTGTTTAGTCTTATGGCCGAGGTGCACTTTTATTATGGAAATAGTTGATGCAATATTGTCATTTAATCCTTACTGCAGGGTAGCATGTTGAGAAGTTTTGTGTGAAACATTTGGTATTCAAAATGACACTTGATCCTATACAGCATCATGCACTTGACTTCAAAATTTATATTCAAAGTGTGCCAGACAATTCTTGCAAAATTTCAAATATTTAGGTTGTTTTAAACCATTATCTTTTTCATGTATTGGATGCTGAAAATGTGAAAAAGACTTTGGTATCAAACCAACTAGTGAATAATTTCCAGCACAACAACCACTTCCAAGACATGATTTAGAAGTAGAAAAAATGTGCTTATGAAGCATAGAAAGATATCCTTGATGCATTGTCAATGTTTGGCTAGGGTTATTTTTGGAGAAAATAACTCCCTATTCCTAGAATAGTGATCTTCAATACAAGTAAATGCCAGAGAAGAGAGATCATCGTGTGACGCAACAAAACTGAAATTGGACCCCCAAGGAGAGCTGGTGTGTCTACAATCGCCGTGTCAGCATTTTCCCTTGGTGTACCCCGTTCTTTTCCTCCAGCCTGAGTCTTAATTGACTTCTTCTTTCTTCGGGTTTATTTATCAAATTCGTAGAATTTGATAAATAAATACTATTCACAATGGTTGGACTTTAATTTATATTCCCGACTTTATATTATCTCCAATCCTTATAACCAATGTTTAACTTTCAACACTTTGTATTTATACTCCACGTTTCTTTTTAAATAAATAACTTGTAGTGAACTTTCGGCTCTATATTTCACCACCCATCCTTACAACAATCACCCTCCAGACTTATGCTAATTATCCGCCAATCGTTTAATTAAACAATTTCATTATACTCCGGCCCCACCTATATATATCAATAACCAATCAAACACTCGTATCGTACCTGGCTATCCTCCGCACACCTTAGTTAACCTCCGGGCAAGTTCAACGGGCGACCACCGTCCGATGGCCCTTCTCCAAATCAACGACTCTTGGCAATTTCGCTCGGCTTCCAACGTCGGGCTTTAACGTGCGATGGCGTGGGTTAAACGGTTGTTTTCCGGGGTCACTTTGCCACGTGTCGCATTCCCTATGGAATCGCTCGCGAATAGGAAATACCGCCTACTCCGCAAAAGCGGTGCGATATGGGCAACCCGCTTTTGTGATTCCGCTCGTGGTTTTGGTAGAGGGTTTGACCACGGGTGCATGTCTGGTTCCGCTATCCTTTTGTTTGTTAAGTCATGTCCAATCCTCGGGTCAGGTTCCGAAAGCACAACAATTTTGTCTCTTTATTAAGCGGGATTTTAATATGTGTATTATCAAAGAAAACCAACACAAATTTTATAAAGAAAATTGTTCAAAAGCTGAGCCCGGCGACTTCAAACGGCGATAAACTATATTCAAACTAAATTCCCGCTCCAAAATAGCCCGCCGACGTCGGCCATTTCTGTGAAGGCAAACTTATCAAATTCGGCTCTAATATTTTACTGGCCGATTTCCACCGCATGAAAGGCCCAAAACAATATCCGCTCCAATCAATTTTTAATAATGCGGTCCTCAATAAAAACTTGCCTGACCCCATTGGCGGTGTATTCGATGGCGCTTTTAAGGTGATGGGACATGGATATGGCTTATTTATATCATTGCATTAATGATTTAACGTTGCTTCCAATTGCTTTCACATCAAATCTACATTAATTAATTTTTAACACAGTTCAAGATCGGACCTCCACTCCTCTGAGCGATTCCGCACGCTCCAATTTGATCTGGCCTTCGGCTCTCATTATTAATGATCAAAGATTCATTATGACGGCCGTCCTTTGATTGCATTGCAGACGGGTCGACATAAAAAATGGCATTTAGCCATGGTTTTTCAGACAAGCCGGTTGCTGGATTACACTGTCTGGTAACTGTGACTATAAGGAGAAGTGGCCAGCGGAAATTCTGCCTAGACTTTGCTGCATATTTCCATTTCTCTCGGTTCTGTCTCTGTCTGTCTTCCTCTGTTAATTGGAATTCTTCTTCTTCGTCTCTTGTGCCCACTGCGCCTGCGCCTGAGATTGCACCCATGCCTCGGGTGTGTCATAGGATGCGTTGCCGGAGGGGGAGCACTAGAGGTCAATCCCAGCGCGCTCCCTCCAGCACCTCAACAGAGATGACTTCCGGCCAGTCCAGTGACTATTACTTAGGTCGATATCCAAATACTAGGAGTGGGCGGGGTCGGCTTGTAGCATCTGGCCACCAAATGGATTCCACTGCTCCTGGCTTCCCCACCGCTAGTTCACCTTCTCCCACGACGCGCACTGCACAATTTTCCTTTGATTGCACTCTCAACCACCCGCGAATCACAGCTGTAGTCACTGTGGTCTTCCGCGAGGAGGCCCAAACGGAGGAAGAATGCACCCGTCCGGCGGGTCTGAGCTCGGAAAAAGCCGGCCAGCATTCGGGCCTTTAGGAGGGGAGCCGTGGCATGCATGTGGAGGTAGCACCTAGCGATCTTGGACCTTCCGAAGGATGGTGCCGAATCGTGGAGGAACCAGCGGAGGATTAGTTTGGTTAATTTGTTTTTCTTGCTTAGCAGGCCCAGTTAATTGGGCTGCTTTTAGTTTATTTTACTGTGCTGGACCTTTAAGTAATATTTTGAATTCTGTAAATTAAACGTTCAAGACTGGTTTCCCCGTATGAGGGCAGTCTTCTTAATTTTTTGATTTTTTGATGACAAATTTGCCATGAGTATGGCCAGGCAATGTTTTTGACTTCGGTGTAATTTTATTCGCAATGTTAATAGATTAACTTTAATTTGAATTCTCACATGATTAGCGTTTTTCTTGATCTGTTCAAGGATTTTGGGTACTTTAATTTGTATTTGGAACAATGGACGTCGGTACTCTATCTGTTGCTTTACTGTTCTACATACTACTATTTCACTTTCTTATAGATGCCTCGGGAATATTTGAATGCTTTCTCAGATTGTCGATAATCTCCATGTGGACCGTTAATGGATTTTATATCATGTCCCTGTATGTGACATGGGGTATTTTTCTATCATTGTCTGGGGTGGGACTTCCACTTTTCTGGATGGATATTTGGGTTCCAATCTTCAGATGTGAAAATGTAATGACTTCATGGACCGTTTTACTTCATATAATATATTCAAAACAACGTTTTTTCTCTTGTGAAAAAAAAATGATTAATGTTTATCACTCTGCCTTCAAAACTAGCTATGCTGGTCTATGTTGCTAGTTTATTGATATGGTCTGATGGTCTTTTTATATTTGGACATATCACACTCCTCACATGATTAGCGTTTTTCTCTGTTCAAGGATTTTGGGTACTTTAATTTGTATTTGGAACAATGGACGTCGGTACTCTATCTGTTGCTTTACTATTCTACATACTGCTATTTCACTTTCTTATAGATGCCTTGGGAATATTTGGATGCTTTCTCAGATTGTCGATAATCTCCATGTGGACCGTTACTGGATTTTATATCATGTCCCTGTATGTGACATGGGGTATTTTTCTATCATTGTCTGGGGTGGGACTTCCACTTTTCTGGATGGATATTTGGGTTCCAATCTTCAGATGTGAAATGTAATGACTTCATGGACTGTTTTACTTCATATAATATATTCAAAATAGCGTTTTTTCTCTTCTGAAAAAAAATGATTAATGTTTATCATTCTGCCTTCAAAACTAGCGATGCTGGTCTATGTTGCTGGTTTATCGATATGGTCTGATGGTCTTTTTATATTTTGGACATATCACACTCCTCACATGATTAGCATTTTTCTCTGTTCAAGGATTTTGGGTACTTTAATTTGTATTTGAAACAATGGACGTCGGTACTCTATCTGTTGCTTTACTATTCTACATACTGCTATTTCACTTTCTTATAGATGCCTCGGGCATATTTGGATGCTTTCTCAGATTTGTCGATAATCTCCATGTGGACCGTTACTGGGTTTTATATCAAGTCCCCGTATGTGACATGGGGTATTTTTCTATCACTGTCTGGGGTGGGACTTCCACTTTTCTGGATGGATATTTGGGTTCCAATCTTCAGATGTGAAAATGTAATGATTTCATGGATTGTTTTACTTCATATAATATATTCAAAACAACGTTTTTTCTCTTGTGAAAAAAAAAATGATTAATGTTTATCACTGTGCCTTCAAAACTAGCGATGCTGGTCTATGTTGCTGGTTTATTGATATGGTCTGATGGTCTTTTTATATTTTGGACATATCACACTCCTCACATGATTAGCGTTTTTCTCTGTTCAAGGATTTTGTGTACTTTAATTTGTATTTGGAACAATGGACGTCGGTACTCTATCTGTTGCTTTACTATTCTACATACTGCTATTTCACTTTCATGGACTGTTTTACTTCACTGTTGTAGGGTTTTGGGTACTTTAATTTGTATTTGGAACAATGGACGTAGGTACTCTATCTGTTGCTTTACTATTCTACATACTGCTATTTCACTTTCATGGACTGTTTTACTTCACTGTTGTAGGGTTTTGGGTACTTTAATTTGTATTTGGAACAATGGAAGTCGGTACTCTATCTGTTGCTTTACTATTCTACATACTGCTATTTCACTTTCATGGACTGTTTTACTTCATATAATATCTTCACTTTCATGGACTGTTTTATTTCATATAATATCTTCACTTTCATGGACTGTTTTACTTCATATAATATCTTCAATTTCATGGACTGTTTTACTTCATATACATTCTCTAATTCTCTTATGACCGCTTATTTCATATAATATCTTGATCTCATGGATCAGTTTAATGCTATAATATCTTCTAATTTCATGGACTGTTTTTGCATTTCGCTGCTGTAGGGTTTTTTGGTAATTTTAATTTGTATTTGGAACAATGGACGCGCATTCTTATCTCAAGGTTTTACTATCTTGGGTGGATAATGCCATTTCACTTTCATGGACTGCTTTACTTCATATAATATCTTCACTTTCATGGACTGTTTTACTTCATATAATATCTTCACTTTCATGGACTGTTTTACTTCATATAATATCTTCACTTTCATGGACTGTTTTACTTCATATAATATCTTCACTTTCATGGATTGTTTTACTTCACTGTTGTAGGGTTTTGGGTACTTTAATTTGTATTTGGAACAATGGACGTCGGTACTCTATCTGTTGCTTTACTATTCTACATACTGCTATTTCAATTTCATGGACTGTTTTACTTCATATAATATCTTCAAAACAGCGTTTCTCGTCTTTTAAAATTTTAATTTTAACAACCCTCCGTCTGGGCTTACCGACGCCTTGTAGACGCTGGAACTGCGATAACCCGTAAACGCCTGAAGAGAGACAACATGAAAAACGCTGAAGAGCGACAAGCCTAAACGCTCTGACCACATATCGCCGGGAATTAATGGCTATCTTCCGCATCGTCGGAAGAGTGACGCCCAAAACGTCTGACCACGCTTAGCCTGACTTATAGTTTACAAGCTGCCGAAGAGCGACGCCAAAACGCCGGACCACGCTTAGTCGAATCCGCTGACGCTTATGAGCGCCAGAACGACGCGAAACGCCGAGGCCGCCAATGGCCAGTAGACGCGCCAAGAGTGACGCTCGCTCAACGTTTAATAAGTGTCGAGCAGGCGACATCTTTTTACGGCGTCGGAACGGCGACGCATGAGAAACCACGCGCTTGTCGCCTTCAACTGCCGCCTTTACCTTATATGTGTTTCCGGAATAGCTATTACCGAATTGGCCGTCGGAATTTCCGCCAAATTCTCTAGTGTGAAGATCCAACCAATCATGTCCGATCTTTCCAGATGTGGTGTTCCTCCAATTCCATTACCGATGACTCCATCCATCTTCGTTTGTTCCAATGCACGCTTACCGGCGAAGCTTCCAAATGGTATGTTGAACAAGCCACCTCTTCCCATACCACCTTTGCGACCCTTGCTCAGGCCTTTTTGTCCTATTTCCAGCTCCCTCTCCGATACGACACTGGCACGGAGCTCTTGACTTCCTTCAAGCAATCCTCTTCAACCCGCCTTTCCGCCCATGTTCAGGAATGGCGAAGAAGACAGAGCTTATGTCGAGCCCCTCCCTTCGAAGATCGAGTTTATATGGACTGGTTCCTTCGCACCCTTCCGGCTCCCATCGGCAAGGATGTCGCCTCCCATTTTCCTCAAACCGAAGAAGCCGCCCTCCAAATAGCCTTGAAATATGACATGATCTACGCTCAATCTGGTTATGTTTATACCGTTCTTCCTGACCTCCCCAGGCCCGGTGGCGCTAACGCCCCGGGGGCATCTCATTCCGCCGACGGTATTGTTGGAGCCCTTTCCCATCCATACGCTCAACCTCCTATGGGCTATGGTCCTCCTCAGGGAGGGGCCAGCTCCTCCAGCACTCTCCCCCCTCCCGGTAGCATGTATCCAGGATACGGCATGCCTCCTCCTTTTGCCCAACCTCCTGCTTACCTCAATGTTGCCCAACCTACCCATTACCCTTATCCGCAGCCTGGTGCGCCAGCTCCTCCAGCATATGCGCTTCCTCCTCCCTTTCCTCCTCAACCCCAGCACCAACACCTACAGCCCCCTCCAGGGCAATTATTTGCACAGCAGGGCGCGACCAATCCCCCTTCTTCTCAAAGAAGGCGGAGAGGCAATCCAAACCAATCTGCCCCCGGTACCCGTGGAACCAATCCTGGTGTGGACCCTAGCACTGCCAACCAGCAACAGGGCACTCAGCCCAAGCCGGACAAGCCGCTTCGCACAAGCAAGCCTTGTTCGTGTTGCGGTGTTTACGGCCATTACACCCACGATTGTCCCCTATTACCCCAGATGCGGCAGATGTGGGAGTCTCAAGCCACATTGCGCGGACAACACGCCTCCCCTCATGCTCCTCCTAATGTGGCCACTACCCAGCCAGCTGTGTTTACTGATCCTTTCCCTCAGCAAGGATTCGTCGCTACCCAACCGCCCGACAGCCAGGTAGCCACCCCCCCTTCCCTTTCTGGTTCCTCTGATTACCAGATCCTTATGATGCACTCCGATCCTAACCCGTCCATCGATCTTCACCTTCAAACTCGGTCTCGCCAGTACCCCAAGCCTCCTGCTCAGTCTGCTCCCGAGCCTCCTTCTTCAGGTTCTCCAAAGCCTCTTTCGTCACCCAGTGGCCCCTTACATATCCCTCAACCAAAAGTTGAGGTTCATACCAAGATACCTAAGGACCCACTACGTCGAAACGCTGCTCCCAGTCGAGCTGCCCATTCGTATAGCATAGTAGATGATTTGGCGCAATCTCCTGCCGCCATTTCCACACTGGAGCTCCTCCAGTCATGCCCTTCCCAAAAGAAGGCTCTACTATCTTCCGTGGGCGCTGTAGATCCTGCTGATGACCAAATGATTGTTTTCGACGCTACTCAATCGGACCATCCTTCTTTCCCTCCTTCCGTCGCCTTCCAAATCCTAGTCAAACTCCGGAACGCCAACGTGTCCCGATGTATCATTGATGAGGGGGCATCCACATGCGTGATGTCCGCTTCGGTTTGGAAGCAACTCGGATCTCCTGAACTGGCCCCTTCCATGATCACCCTTCAAGCGTGGGACGGTCATGCCTCCTAGCCCATTGGCCTGTTTCGTAATTGTCCTATCACCCTCGCCGGTAAGACTGTTTGCGTTGACGTCGAAGTCATCGACGCCCCGCTAGATTACAACATTCTATTGGGGCAAAGCTACACCTATGCTATGTCTGCTGTCCCATCCGCGGTCTTTCGCAAGATGTCTTTCCCCCATAATGGAAAGATAGTCACCATTGACCAGTTGACATATCATGAGCCAAAATCTCAGACCTCCCCTGAGACAACCATCTCTTCTGTAGCCAACAAGAAAACCATTGATTCCTTGACCAGTGTCTCCCCCGGCGTTTACAAAGATTCCTCCCTGCTTGGAACTTTCCCTAACCTTCCCCCCCCTCCTGTCACCGATCCCAGCTCATCGAATGTTTGCATGATGTAATCGTCTCAGGCTGCCCGTAAGCGGCCTACCTCGGCTAGTCAGCAACCTCCTCCTCGCCCTCCGCAACCCGCTCCTAGCCATTCATCTCAGCCAGCCAGACCTCCTCCTTCTGGCCCTACCCCTACAGCTGGCATCCCTGAACCCCTTTATCCTCCTGGATTGGTTCCTCCTGGCCTTAACCATCTCGAAGCCGTCCCTCCTGGTCATTACCCTGCTGGGCAGATCCCTTTCCTAGCTCCCCCTCCCGGAGTATATTCTGTCCCCGTCATGGCCACCCTCTCTCTCCCTAACTTGACCTTGAGCATACCGGTCTGGTACCTTGATCCCCCAGCGGCCACCCCTCCTGGTCATCCCAAGCCCTATATGGCTTTGACACCGGTTCAACCGGTCCCCCTAGCTTCCTCCGTTGCCTCTGTGCCCCCAGTACCTCCACAGGACCCTTCTCCTATTGTAACGGCACTCGGGAAGAAAGGCAAAGCCCGCAAGGGGGCACCCAAAGACAATACTACCACGACTGACCCAGCCCCTCCACCGCCCGCGAAGCCTTGCGCTTTATGTGTTGTCACCGGTCATGCCACCCATGCTTGTACCGAGTTGCCCCGTATTCAGCCCATGGTTAAAGTCGCGTTCCCTGAGTCTACGGTCCCTAAAGCCCCCATTCCTTCTCCGTCCGTAACCAAGAACCCCAAGACTCTCCGCACCAACAAGCCTTGTGCTTTGTGCGGCGTTCATGGCCATTACTCCCACCATTGCCCTCACCTGACGCACTATCGCGCCTCTTTAGAGGTAATCCGAGAGTATGAGGTTGAACAAAATCAATCCGCCTCTCCTATCCTCGCGCAGTATGCTTCAGGTCAGCCGGAGGATCCCCCCGCTCCCATCGACATTGCCCCCCCTGATGTTCAGATGACGGAGTCTACTGTAACCATTCTTTACCTATCCTCCTCTGCGAGACACTCGGAGCCTAGCCCGTCTGCATCCTCCCCTGTTGTGTCCCTTGATCACCCTTTTCCTCCCCATACACGAGATCACTCCACCTGTGTCTCTGTTGACCTTCGCAGCCCGAGTCCTCACCATGCTTCCGATAGCCCTCATATACCACCCTGTATGAGTCATGGTCATCCTGCCCCTTGCACTCCCTCCTGCGGTTGCCGCCCGATGACTTCTGTACACTCACGCTGCCGTCATTACCTTTCCTCCACTCATTTGTTTTCTTGTCACACCATTCTGCAGGACCCCCCGTCCACACCCTTTATCGGTTACGCCGATGGTGCAAGTCGCTACTCCAGGAATCTAGCCTCGGCAGGTTGGGCCATCTTCACCCCCTTGCATGCCCTTGTTCTTTCTAACGGGGTATGCATTGGTTCTTCCACCAACAATCAGGCCGAATATGATGCAGTGCGTGGTCTCTTAGCCGATGCCCTCTTTCATCGCATCCTCCATCTGCACGTTCGTTTGGATTCCCTACTTCTTGTAATGCAACTAAATGGTGTTTATCGTGTGCATAACCCTGTGATGTTTAGACGCTATTTACGAGTGAAAATCTTGATACGTGCATTTGAAACCATAACTTTCAACCATGTACCTCGAGAACAGAATCACTATGTAGATAGTATTGCAAACCATGTTCTAGATTGGCATTTATCACACACATTTCATACAAGACAATAACATTCATAACCATCAAAAAATGATGCATATCAATAATATGTGTCACAAAACATGTGTTTAGAGTCCATCTACTCTGATACATATGACATGCCCATAGCATGTTACAAAAAACCCAAAACTGGGGGCACCACCTGCCTCTACATACATCATAGGGGGCACCACATGCCCCACCCCTAATCACTATCTGGAGGATCCCGGGCCAATGGCTCTGCCCCTGCAGCATGTAGATCGCGCATAGCCTAACCGGCCATCGCCATGCGCCGCATGACACCTCGCCACTCCGAGGGTAGACTAACACATGGCTCTATGAACTGGTCGTCTAAGTCCTGCCACCCGCGCTTTGATACTCCGGTCAACAACCTTTCGCATCTACGACATATGTCCTCCAGCAGGGTGGCTGCATCCTCATTCTGCGCCGCTCTCGACCCACTCAGACCTGTAGCTCCAGACGCTGCCGGTCGTCCCATATATCCGGCTGATTTTACCGGTGCTATATTTGCATACCAAAAGTACACGAATCAGTACCATCAATTACTATTCAAAAAATTTAACATGCCCACACAAGAATAGCAATCTGTCACTTACCATCGGGCCCCCAGACTCGGCCAGGCGGAAGTGGCAGGTCCGGATCTCCACAGTAGCTCATCCCACTATAGGGATAGTCGTCTATGTACAATGGCATCTGATCCCAATGGGAAAAAAACTCAGGTCGAAACACTCGCCCGACCGCCCCTCCTCCTCCTCTGCACAGTAGTCGTCCCCAACGGCGCATCCTGGGCTCTCTCGGGCCCCCATCTGGAAGCTGTACACGAGGCCTCAAGGTCGGGATCTTCTCAAAGAAGAAGGTGCACAACAAAGTCCCATATGAGCAGTCATGGTTCACCTGCCGCCTGCATAGTGACAACTGTCGCTTTAGCGACACCAACATCATTTGGGCCCACCCATAGTAGGTCCCACCCAACACACTTTCCACTATCATCATCTACCCCCCAATGATGTGATGGAACGCCTGGTTGCCCAGGATTCGCAGCACAGCTGCGGCCACTGCACGGGTTTCTAGCCTCTCTAGATCCCCGATCGGTATTCGAGTCCCTTGACTTGGAGACCCGGTCGACAATGACGTTCCACGAACTCCATGATATGCCGCCCTCGCGGCAACACTGGCTGTGTGTTTCCCACCATCCCCAGTGGCGGGAGACCAGTTAGGAAGTACACGTCTCGACCATCGATCCCCAGGCTCCCCGCACTACAAGACCCTCCCCGACTTCGGGATCCCAAACTTAACCGATAATCCCTACAAGAATACTCGCCGCCTTCAAAGACAGTGCCCTCTCATAAAAAGAGACTTGTTGCACTCCATGTAGCGCTCCCATACCGTAGGTCTAGTCCTTCGAAGACACTACATTCCTACCCCACATTTCTCTCTTGTTGATCCCTTTTATTGTCTAGTGATTGTGTTCTTACAACGCTCGTCATATCGATTTTCGACACTCGGGAGACGCTCGGGGCACTGTTAATTCATTTTGGTCATCTAACTCATTATCATTAGATGGACCCAAGTACACCATGTAAGACCAGTTTTACCCTAAGTAAAGCTGCTTTCACTATGTTAAAACAGGAAACCCCAAAAGGAAATATTAAACAAACCCATATTTGTTTGATTTTCCTCATGGAATAATTAATTAAACCATAATTTAATTATTATTCCCATTCATGTTTAACCCAAAATCAAAGAAATTAATTAGATAAACCTTTATTTATCTTATTATTTTCTAGGAATAATCATTTAAACCTTATTTAGATGATATTCCTTGTTAAATATGACCAAATCACCCACAAATAATTAAATAAATCACTATTTATTTAATTATCTTTCAATCACCTCCTTAAATAATTAAATAAATCATTATTTATTTGATTATCTTCTAACCGCTTCCTTAAAAAGATAAATAAATCATTTATTTATTTATTTTTGACAAATTAAGGGATTTGACCCAAGTCAAATACCTTTTCCTCCAACAAATATAATAAAATATTCCATAAAAAGTGGATCTAGATATGGTTAACCCATGCACCAAGATCTAGAATGACCCAATATTTTGTTATAAATAGGAGGGTTTTTCCTACCATTCTTCATCTTTTGTTGCCTATTAGATCACTCTGGATCTATACACTTGGTCACCATTTTCTGCCATTTTCCGTGTGAGCTCCTTTGAGTTCCATTCTTGTGTGGTCTTCTCTACACCAACAAGAGAGAGAAATCTAGATCCGAAGTGCTGAGGACTTCCAAGAACCCATCCCACCGAGGAGAATTGGATACGCCTTCTTGTTTTCCTCCCAGGTGCCCGATTAATACAAAAATTCTTTCAAAAATTGTTCTTGTCTTGTCTATTGGTATATGGAGCAAACCCTTATTTTTTCTGCTTAATGTCTTTCCATGCATAGATCTGCTTTTTGCAGCTCTTTTATGTTCAACTAACCGCAGATCTGAAGATATTTGAAAGGATTCATACTAACAAAGAGAGGCGTTATAGTTTTTGAGAAAAAAACATCATTGATAATGATCTGAAGCTAGTACTTCCCCTCATCATATAGCTTTGAAATTTTGAGTAGAATGAAACAATGTCGAGTCACTAGATCTTGTTTTCAATTATATTAACATTGATATGTTCCAGAGAAATGTAGAACTTGGTTGAGTAGAATTTGAAGTGCTGTGTGAATGTGTGGAAGGATGTGGATTTGAATTGAAAGATTTTTCCAGTGGAACAATGAGAGAGAATAAATAATTACAATTGAAGAATATTTTGTAGCTATCATTTTTTTGTTGTAGGAGCTATAATTTCAAGTGCAATGATTCAAAAAAAAAAAAAAAAAAAAAAAAAAAGGTGCCATTAACAATAGTAGAGTGGAGAGAGATAATTTCCATTGAGACATCACATAAATGCTTTCATGGAGCCAAAATAAATGAGATTGAACTTTAAAATATTTTGAGGCAGTGTTAAAAATAAATGGAAGTATATGTTTTTTTAAGTACCAAGTTTAAATATATTTTTAAAGGTGACGTCTCTTATGAAAATTTAGAAGTATTAATGTTTGACATGAAATTTAAGGCCTTTAGTGTAAATCCATGGTGAATTTTTAAAGGTTGTATTTAGATGTTAAGGCATTATATTATACACCATTGGATGGTGTGTATTTGTTTCCATATCTAAGTGGGACACTTATTATGGAAATTTGGAAATGGTCGTGGGTATGTTATGAAATTTGCCATTGAAAATGTGTATGTTTGATGGAGCATTGACAAGGAAGCATGAGTGGATTAAAAAGGCTATGTATGTGTTCAAGTCTAGAGATATTCTTAAAGAGTTAAATTCGAAATTATTTTTTGTTAGTAAAGTTGGAAATCAAGTTAGATTCTTACCTACAGTAAAGTAAATACAAGTATAGAGTGAATCAGAGTAAAAACAAGTTAAAGTCACAATTTTTTCATTCAAAGTATCACAAGTTGAGTCTAATTTAGAACCAAACATTCCAACATTAGAAATTATTGGTAAGAAACATATTATGGAGATAACAAAAAATGTTATAGGATCACTGCATGTTCGGTGGTGCCTGACACCTGAGTCGATGTTATAGTCAATTGATGTCATTAGTGCATCAATTAAGTTTTTCAATTTAGTGTCATAGGTTGATTTGTTGGATCTTGATATAACTCGAATGAAGAAACATTTTTATAAATGTATGAAGAAAATTGCAGGTCTCTTGTTGGATGGAGATTTCCTCCTACAAGAAATAATTGTATACATGTATTACAATAGAATATTCCTATGAAGAAGACCAACCAAGAATCATGAAGAGATTAACTCAATGGAAAAAAATTATTAATAAGAAGAATTCGTGAAATAATAAGGAAAGAGAGGAAGATGGAAGTGGAATGTAGAAAGAAGTTGATGTAGAATGATGACAGAGAGAATGGACCCTTGGATGAGAAGGAAAAAAGTATGAAGCAAACTGTAACAAAAAAATGCCAAGGACAAAGGAAGAAAGTTGATGTAGAGTTAATAAATGGGTGAAAGAAAGTGTTTGATCTACCAAAGGAAAAGTAATGCAAAGTACTGAAGAAACATAACATAAGTAGCTAGAAAATAAGGAGAGTAAGATAAAAGAAGGAAAATTTAAGATGTAGATACATGCATAAGGACATGAAGAAAGGTAAATAATACTAATGTGTTTTCATAATTGAAATGAAAAGGAAGATAATCCATGAAAAAAACATCCCTAAAAGGTTTAATGGTCTTGTTGACTACGTTGGATACCACCAACATACAGGGGGTCTCCCCAATGTGAAGGCCCAAATAGACCTCACATCATTTGGATTAGGAGCCCCATCCAGAGTATCAACCCGAATTCCATAACACAAAGGTTTGTCTAAGTTTTGGCGGATAACATAATATATTATATACATAAACATTGAATAAGCAAGTTGACAATGTGAAACACCGATTGAAATGTGTAAAAAGATAATTTGATGAGGGGAGAGACAAAGTGAAACTGTAGAAGGGGAGTAATAGTACTAACCTAAGAGAGACTCATGGGAACATAAAAATATTCATTAGCTAAATAGTTCTCATGGTGATGTTAAAGTGAATACAACACACATTTAACAATATGAGTATTGAAGCCATCAAAATATTGAAATTTCTCCAGTACATATGAACAAAAAATATAGCGTAAACGTCCCAATAATAGTCCTAAAAAAATTGTGATACATGCATGAAAATTTTTTAGCTCATAGAGCTTCAATTAGGTGAAATATCCAAGTACACAGTTACAATTATGAGACAATAGCTCCAATAGTGGAACATTAAGTCACTTATTTCTTCTCCAAAGAATAATATTTTATCTCTTATGCCAAGTAGAGAATCCAAGACTAGCTCTCCAAAGCTTAAGCCTCCAAAATCCATTTAATTGAGCTATGAGGATTCTTTTATAACAATAGGAATGACCTTTCAAATCCTCATGAATCTTGGATTACCCCCAGGACTCTTGGACTTCTAGTGTGTCCTTTGGACTTCTAAATAATTCTTGAACTTCTAAATGACTTTTGGACTTCTATACAATATTTTTCCATATTTGATTATGTGATTATTCATGTTCCACATATGACTCTTGGAATTCCAATTATTTGTATTTTACAATTATTACAATGCTACATCATAACCTCCAGATCATCATATGATGCAACTTGACATGTCACTATCTTTGATGATTGGGACTGATAGTGATTGATGAAATGGAATTTCTCCAATAGTGACACAAATTCCACTATGTCTTTGCTCTTTGTATATCTTCTGATCATGGTGATTTCACCATCCAAAGGTTCTTCAATCTTAGAGTCTTTGGGGTGCTTTGATCATCAAGTTTCAAGTGTAGTCTTGGTTCTCTTCATGCTTCCTTTGTTTATCCTCTTTTCTTGATATTCCTCATGTGTGCTTACCATGAGGTCCCTGGAATACCTGCTTCTGAAATCACCCATGACGAGCAACTATAAGCCTAAAAATATCCTAATCTACCGTGTTTTATGCATATTTTATGTTTATGCCTTTTTGGTGCACTCAAAATGGTCAAATGTGCTTCTAGGCACATGGACACAATTTCAAAGGCTAAAGGGATGAAGAAGGGAAGCTTCGAGGCTTTGTCATGCACTAAAGGGAATAAGGAAGCCAAGGTATGGCGCATGCGCAAGTCCGAAGGACGAAGGGGAAGGCTTCAACCTTCCCAAGTACGATGTGCAATCAAGGGAGAGAAATAGGGTGCATTCCTTCAGGTTCAACGAGTGCTCTCAATCAGGCCCAAATTCCTTCAAGTTGAAGGGCTGCTCTCAAGGAGGGCATATTATTTCAGGTCGAGGAGTGTGCTAAAAGAGACCAAAGAGGGTGCATGGTGCAAGTGTGAAGGTTGAAGGGTGAGGCTTCATGCCTTTGGAGTATGATCATGCACTTAAGAGACCAAAGAGGGCAGATGGCATAATTTTGAAGGTTGAAGAGAAGAGATTCATGCCTTCGAAGTGTGCTCCTACACTCAAGAGACCAAAGAGGATGCATGGCGCAAGTATGAAGGTTGAAGAGAAGATCTTGGCGCCTTCAAAATGTGCTTATGTTCTCAAAGGTCTGGAGGGTGCATGAAGCATCAGGGAAGGATTAAGGATTGAATTTCAAGTCTTTAGGGTGCACTAGTGCACTCAAGGAGGGCACATTTCTTCGATTTAAAGTTGTGCACTCACGAAAGACTTAGTAATTTTTGAGGGTGCAATTTATAATAGGGAAAGGAATTCATTCTTTGGGTGTGCGCCCAAATCTCAAGGAGGGCACAAGGCGCACTTATGAACAAAAAAGGGTCTCCCATAAATGATTCAAAGTGTTCTCATGTGCTCTTAGCCTTAATGAGATCGTTTTGCAACCAAAATTTGTTTAAGCCTGGGAGAAAAGGCAAGGGGTGAACAAGATGAGTTCTAGACATAAAAACACATGCGAAACATACCAAATCATCAAGATAAATTAGAAAAAAAATGGTGAACAATGAATATACATCAAAACACCACTTTATACATGTTCCCCAAGTATAACGGGTGATTTGTGTGTGACTACATTCTGAAAGTGTCGTTTTACAACATAAAGATATTGTGAACATGAAATGCACCTAGAGATGTTCTAATCAATGTGACGACACTTAAGATCATTCAAGAGAAATTATGAAATAAAAATAAAATTGAAACGACACTTAACGAACGAGGTGTAACTTGATATGACAATGGATAGGCTCCAAAAATTGAAATGTAGTGAAAATCTTGGAGTGTTGTAGCAGCGACAACACTTGGTGACACACTGGGCGAATTTAAGCTTCTCTATCCAGGAAAAAAATTCAGTTAAGGGTCATACCTTTAGGAAGTATTGAATGCCTCGAGTTCCCTCTTTTGAACTATTTGTATACATAACATCTTACTTTTCTCTACATGGTGAAAACACATATATCACAATTTTTTGGATACGAGAAAGGGTAATGTGCATGATGAGTTTATGATTTTCAGAGTATGATTTTTCATCTCTGGTGTTGCTCTGCTACCAAGAGGCCTAGATATTACCCCGATGGAGTAACTTTAGGAGAAAAAATTTTCCTTCACTGCCAATGATATTGGATAGTACCCCGATGAAGTCACCTGTTTCACCTCCCTGTGCATGAAGCCTTTATCTTCTTTCACCCTTTATTTATTTATTTAATAGACTGTGCATCGACACTTATTATTTTCCATGGGCGGAAGTGGGATCCAGAATTATCGAGAGTAGGGGATGTTTATCCTTCAAATAAGTATTTTAATACCTCTAATATTGATTTTCTTACTTTATATTTCCCCTTATCCTTTCTCTACTAGATTGGACAAGCGTTACCACACAAGTATATTTACACCGAGTTGAGTAATTTAGACACTAGCATAGGTGCAGATCTAATAGGTTACCTTGAGGTTCTCCTCTTGGATGAATCATATTTTTCATTTGGACATAGCTCAACCTATGGAATATTCCCAAACAAATAAGGAGAACAATAGAAAGCCAAGCATTGTGGTTGTCACACTTCTCTTTCATTCCATGAAAAAGTCCCTTTTGATCCATGCGCCCTTTCACATAAGGTATTATTAAGAAAACAAAAAATAAAGGCATACAAAACTAAAAGTAGAAACAGGAGACAAAAAAAATGGAGACTGGAGCAAAAATATAATGCAAAAACAAAAACAGATGCAAAGACTAGATGGGTAGCAGGAAATAAGATGGAAGCAATGCAAAGAAAAGTAAATGAAACTAAGCCTACTCCTAACCTAACCATATAGAAGGTTAAGGCTAAGTGTAATGATATTTCCAATGAAGATGGTTTTCAAGCTTCTGTGGTTGTTATTTGAAGAAGAGCGAATCAGATTATCCACAGTGTTAACAGAAATTTTTCAGCATTTGAAATCCCAATGGGGATCCATCTTCCAGAAAAATTGTGAATGAATTCTTGAGAGGAGAATAGAACGACAATAAATAGTGAAAGAAAACCTAATTAACTAAAAGAGCTGGCCAAAGACTTTTTAGTTAATTAAAATTAAAATTATTAATATTTGTAATTGTTAGAATGAAGAATTTTGTGATTCATAAAGTAGATAAATGTCTTTCAGATTAATCACATCATTAATAATATTTATAATTATTAATAATACTAATTTTTATTAATAAATCATTTTAAAATCACAAATTATTAATAATGATTAATACTTTACTGATTAATATTAATAAGTTTCACTAAAATTATTATTAATTAATTAATATTATTTATACTAATAATAATTATTTATTTTTTTAAAAATTATAATTCATTTTAAAATAGTTGTTTAATAAAAATTAAATAGTTATTTGATCTTAATTATAACTCAATCTTTATTTATTAAATTTAACATATATATATATATATAATTTTATTAATATTTCTGAATATTTATTAACAAATCAAATTATAAAGAAATAATGATAATGTTAATAACTAATAGTAATAATTAAATTAACTAATATTAATAAGATTAACTATAACAACTATTAATAAGGAAGCCCCAAGGGATAGCTCAAATGGTCGAGCTCCCGTTGCTAAATTACCTTGCCATATGGAAGGTCACGGGGTCAAATCTCCTCAACGCCCTTGGGGTTAGGCCTCGAAATTAAAGCTGACGGTTGATCCCTTCGGGTGGATCTATCGGATTATTACCCATGGATGTAGCGTCCACTCAGTGACAATGAACCACAGTTGAATAAAAAAAAAAACAAAAAACAAAAAACAAAAAAAAACAAAAAAAAAAAAAACTATTCATAAGGATATATAATTGTTAATCAATATTTAATAATAATAATTATTATTATATTTAAATTACCATGAATTTTAATTTATTAAAAAAATTATTGTTTAATTAATATTCCAAAATAATATGATGTAATCATTAATAAATTTAATTTTTTTTAACTTTTTAATTAATTAATAATAATAATTAATTAATTATAAATAAATATTAATAAATCAAATAATTATTTTTCTATCCAATAATAAATATTGGTTAAAAATAATAATTATTTGTATTATTATTGATTTATAATTAATGTTTTGTTTAAGAAATTAATTAATTAGAATAAATTCAAGATTTAATAATTTATTCCATAAATTAATATTAATATTATGGTTAGTTTTTAATGAGCATCTTTATTCTTAACATTTGTCTAAGAATTGATTAAACCCTAACCTAAAAAAGGGGAGTTCTTATTTGACATACTATACCTATGATGACGAGCTAGAGGAACCAATCTGTCTGATGAGAGAAAGCCAACGTAATTTCTCCCAACCTACAATAAAAAATATATGGGAAATGTAAACCAATATATGATAATGTGCATGAGAAAATATAAAAACTTTAATATCTTGCATAACAAATAAAAGGTATTTCTTAAAGAAAGAAAGATGTGGCATACCACCTAACTTTATCCAACCTTCCACCTTACCTTTTCGATAAGAACATAAATCATACAAACCTCTACAATTCCATGTGAAAGAAGATGCACTTTTATTTTCTTCCTTAACAAACATCAAGAGAAATCAAAACTTGTTTCTAGAAAATGGGATTGATAAGTAAGATTCCTCCAAATAATTACAGATTGGATGATGAAATTCAAAAACATCCTCTTGAGAAAAATTAAATCCTTGAAAATATAATTTCCTGATTAATGGCATGGAATCAAGACGAGAACCTTGTGAGGGAAAATATATCTGATCAAATTCAGAAGGCTTTTCAAGATAGTGAGCACCTAAAATAACCATCAACAGAGGTTTAAGTGCCTCAATTGTTTGACAAGTATTTAAATATTGAGATGATAAACCATAAATATCAACATATGTAGAAAAACCATTATTATGTACACTAGTGGTAAAATGATTAATTAGATGACATTTGTTAGAATAAGGACCATGATGAGATGGGATGATTAATACATAATATTCTCGATGGGGAGACAGCAAAGATAAATCAATTTGAACAAATTTAAAAAGTCCTTGAATGAAAGAATCATCTTCCTCATATGATGAATGTGTGAAACCATCTACTTATGACTGAATACAACCATGACTAACATCATAATCATTAAAAAGGAATGCCATTATGGAAAACACTTGAAACGAATCGAGATCTAGTGAATGAAAAGAGTAACTTGATTCATAAAATAACACAAACATTCATTAATAATCAAGAGGATATTGGGTTCCAAAATGAAAATGATTAGCATTAGAATATTCACAAGAAGGATTAGGGTTTGATTACTTTCAAAAGAATGTGACAGGTATGAATCATTCGACCAATTATAAACTTTAAAATTATCAACTTCACAGCTTTTCTCATCCATGAAAGGTATACACTCCGAACCCAATTTAGATATAAGCGACTTGCATGAGGAATGATAAATTGAAAAAAATGCTCAAACCCACCAAAAAAAAAATTCTTGAAAGTTGAAAGAGATATATTCAAAATAACAAACATTTTTCAAGAAGGAATTTGCATCCAATAAAACCATGAAAAGGAAAGAATTTTGCAAGAATATCCAAATATGATTTAGTTCAGGGGCCTTACTGGAGTCATGATAACCTAACATAATCATCAATGAATGTTGAGGCGCCTTGACTCCCTGATGAGTCACAAAACTTTTAGGAATTATAGAATTTCATTTTGAAGATTGTGTCAGATCATGCATGGTGTGTGGATAGCTAATACTGATAATTTCAACCAGATTATTACTATCAAAATGGAAGCCACCTATATCACTAATTTGGTCAAAATTTACATCTTCGACAAAAAAATTACACAAGTCATATGGTTCTTTTGGTTGCGCCTCTAAGGATGAATATATTGAATGCATTTCATGAGTAACCTGAACTAAGGAATTCTCCACATGAAATAATGGAAATGATAAGGAATGAAATGGATACTTGATTAGTTGCTTACCTTCTTCTTCACTGTGGATGATCTCACTCTCTTGTGTCAATTCAAACTCCAACTCATTAGATGATGAAAAAAGAGTAGAAGGAAAGAGATGATGAGGTGAACAGAGAGTCCCCATAATAACATCTTCTCTAACTGAAATAGATTCAAGATCTAAATATTTCAAATCAAAATCTTCTTTAGAAATCGAAAGATCAGTAGGTGCACTTGGGCATTTGTCACCATGTACATCAATAGAATCCTCATCCTCAAAATGATGGTTGCCCAATATTTTAGATTAATTAGGAAAATCAATTTCATTTGATCCATCACCTAGATTCTTTGATTCAAGATCAACCAAGGATGGAAGAACGTTACCTTGACACAAATGATTTTGAAAAAGAAAAGAAAAATCAAGAGGATCCTCACCTTCCTGCTCCTCTACCTGTGAAGAATGACTACCTTGCACCTAATCATTGTTTGTATTTGGAATAGACTAATCAAGCATATCAAGGGGAAAGGGATGACGAGAAAGAGATGATGGAGGATGAGAGGAATCCAAATGAGATTCAAGGATAAATTTATGGGTGTTAATATTGTTGGCCCTCAATTTTGACCTTTTTTCACCATGCATATTTCACATTTCTATCATCCCTTACCACCATATCATAATCATATTTGTCATAATTTTTCCTCTTTTTTCACATTAAGATAAAATAATTATCTCTTTTAATTTTTATAATTTTTAGTAAAAATTGGGTATTACAAAATATTTTTAGCAAAAACAAAATTTCCCATAGTGGCTCTATTGAAGTCGTATGTGCAAGACACCTGGGCATGAATTGAAGGTAGATTCGAGAAGTAAAAGAACCAAGGATGGAAAAAATCCTATTGGTATACTCAAAATGAGTAAGAACAAGCTCGTTCAAAGTTGTTCAAACTTGACCAGTTATTACACAACATTTTGTCACTGTCCCTGCAATCCCCAAGTCACAAATTGGAGGGTCATTTCTATGACCAATAAGTAGTGTCATGCTTTGCAAATACCATCCTTGTATCCCTTTATATGAAAGCAACATTTTTCTTGTCGACAATTCCTTGAACAGAGCTGTAAAAATCCCTATTTTTGCCTTGGCGTGAGTAGCCAGTTACACCATTGCGCCGACAAAGAAATTTAACATTGAGCCCGCGCCAGTTGGTGCTCTGTGCTAGTTAGACACCCATGCCAAGTTTTTTATGGAATGTTTTTTAAAAATAGAGGTGGAGGTTCCACTCCAACCACCTCAAGGATGAGTCATTGGGAGTGGTTGAACTAAAACAACCACGAACTCCTTCCTTTAGTTAGTAGTTTCCACCTCCCTTGGAACTCTCCTAAAGGATAGGACTCCCTCTCACCTTTGTAGCTCCTTTTCCTCTATAAAAGAAACTATCTCTTTTAGTAGAAGCTAGCTGAACTGGGAGAATTATATATACTATAGCTGAGCTGCTAGAGAAGATAGAATAAGAATGAATTGCGTTGAGGAATCTTGAGTCAATGACTTCTAAGAGAGCTTGAGTCCAAATTCCCTGACCAAAATTTGAGGCACGCTTCACCTGAACCCTACTAGAGGAGACTGCAACATCAAAGCATCGGTTGTACTCTTCCTTCTATTCATTATATACATGACTACAGTTTGGTTCCACTATTATGTTATGATTTTTATTTGATGCGATATGTTTAGCCCTCTTCGACTGGATAATAGTTATGAGTGAAACTATTCTTTCGTATTTTGTTCTTGTTCTTTGTCCTATGTGCAGGTATCTAAGCGTAACAATGAACAGATTGTGATTTGCCAAGGCAGGAGCGAGAGGCCACTATTCTTTCGGTAATGACAACAGCATTGGATTCAAGGTATGTCAATCTACCGTGCCTTTTATTCATTCATTAACTAGGAAGCAACACTTTAGTGTGTCTTTTTGTTACTAGAACCACCCTAGGGATAGAGGGATCGTCTCTATCCGTAGAGAGGATTTACCTTCATAACAAATTGGCAACTCCACTAGGGATTTTTATGAGTTTTTCGTTTCATCTTGTTGGATCAGTTTCGATTATTGGTTTATTTATCTGTCTTTTTCTGGTTTTTTTGTTGATTTTCCATCCTCTGTTCAGATCTAGAGTGTCAAGGTTTACCTCTTCTCATTAGGTTATGATTTTTCCTCTTTTTCCAAAACGTATCTAGCTTGGTGCAGTTTTTGTATAGACAGTCGCGTCAATTGGCGTAGGTTTCTTTTTTAGCACTCGCGCCAACCTCTGTATGGCACAGATTACAGCCTTACGGTCGTGCCAACCCCTGTAGGTTTTGGTTTGACCTCATTAATGAGTGTTTTGGTCATTTTTTCTTGCTTCTGGGTTATTTTTTAGTGTGATTAAGCCTTTGAGACTGTGTTGACTACTATAGACTCATTTCCTTCAGTCGTTTGTGCATTTTATTTTCAGTGTCATTTAAGACCTTAGGGTTTCTAAGTGTTCTTTCACACCAAGCCTTTTGTTCGAGAACATGTCTCTTTGATTTTTATCAGTCTCGTTTCGGGTCTTTAGATTGAGTTTTTCTTGATCCTTTTGTTTTGCTGATCGAATGGTCTTTTCATTTTTTTGATTATTCCTTCTTCTTCAATACTTTGAGCATCGATTACTTTTCTTTTTTGGGTCACTTTGGGAAACTTTTTTTTTCGATTGAAAGTTTGCTCCACTAGCTTGCATGTTTTTGTGTCTATTTATCTTTGGTTAATTCATTCAATTTCAAAACCCTACATTCGCAAAACTCAAACTAGTGTTTGTTTTGTTTTCCATTGAATTAGTACGTTGTGTGCTTTATTTCATTGAAAAAAAAAAAAAAAAAACTTTTCATTCTTTCGTTGCATCGAAAGTGAAACGTTCGTTTACATAACTAGCATTTTTCAATCTAGGAAGGAATTTCGTTTTCGATTGATTGCATTAAGGGCATTAGAAGTTTCTTCGCATATTTTCCTTTCTTTCTTTTTTGAAATATTTCTATCCTTCTTATAACTAGCATTCATCGAATTGAAATGATGTTCATTTGCATATAGCTTGAATTTAGGAAGTTGAGCTCCAAATTCGATAGGGCATAGAAATTGAAACATAATTCAAGATTAAATTTAAAATTTACTCAATGAACTTAAGCCAACATTGAAACCTAACGCAATATTTCTAGTGGTCTAAGCTAGATATGTGTTTCGGCGTCTTAAAACTTAGTAGTTTTCGCTCACCTTTTGGCTTCAGACAATGCTAGTATGGACTTGTGGTCCCCGTACCATCACGTATATAGTTTAATATTACAAATCTGGAACAGCTTAGCAAGCTTGCTGAAATAACGCACTTCCGAGAATATTCTGCATAGAAATGATTTTGCAGCTCCTGGATCCCTTAGATCAGCACATATAAGATATACATCCAAAAGGAGAGAAAAAAAAATCAGACTAGGTGGATTAAACAGATCTCCCACAAACTAGTCTAGCTGAAAATCACCTAAAGAGAGGGGCTGCAGCTCTATGCAAAGGACTACTTCAGAAATAACGCAGATCCACTGAAGCACATTAGGAGGCTGATATGGAGGTTCAGAAATCAGATGTACATTACAACCCATACATTGTACAAGAGAAAGAATCAGACAATATAGGAAAAACCCTCATAAATGAGGTGCTACAACCATGAGAAAAGACTGTATAACCATGACAGCGTTATTTTATGTGGATGAAGTAGTATTTTATTAATATTTAGATCTAGCACAGATATGTACATAAAAATTTAGATCTAATACAGATCTATGTACAAGAAATGCTGATCTATACATTCCCCTTGGAGTTTTGTGCAAAACATGAAGCATAGTGAGTAGATCTGAGATCTAAGCTTGCAGATCTACAGAATGATTAAGAAATTTTTGAATAATACAATGGTACAACATATCATATATGAAAATTACATGGATTGGATGGCCAATCCATGGATCACCACAGTGAGATGAAGAATCCCAACACCAGAAATCTCTCCTCCAAAATGTAGACAAAACACCCTACAGCTATAGATATGAAAATAACGCTCTCTAGGGAGAGAAAAAACATTGTAGCCTCTGAGAATGATTTTTCCTGATGCCAAGATGTAGATATGAGGCACAATCAACTAATGAACTCTTCCAGGATGTAAAAATACACACTCACTGAGAAGAGCCACTAGTATAGGCTAGATCTAAACAGATCTAGTGTCTTCCACTGCTGCAACTCACAAGGAAATCTCAACCCTCAATAGGACCAGTGTTGTAGGTGTAAGGTGAGCTTGGCCTAAAAGCCTCATGTGGAAAATATAGCACAAGTCTCCTCCAAGAGCTGCTCAAGGAAGGAGGTGGGATTCCTGAACAGGAAGACCCAACAAGGGATGTCTGAGCAGACAATACCTTCAGAGATGATAATCTTCAAAAACCCTCTCTTTTTGATCTCCTCCTCCTTTTATAATATTGGAGTCTTGGAAAAACCCTAAACCACTTCATTGGTTTAGCCCTTTTCACATTTAGAATCTCCTTCTAGAACTGCGTTGTCCCTCAAGGAGGTTCAATGCATCTAGACTGCACTATTGACTTGGTCAAAGGTGACCCACTCTTGTGATTTAGACCCATTCACACCCACAAGATTTACTTTACATAACCAAAATATTTCACTATTCACATAGGCATTGATTTATTCTTAGTTTTTAGGAGTTTTACATGTCCTCCTTTACAATTTATTCATCAATCATGCAATGTAAAAATAAACAAGGAAAAATTAATATTCCTATTAGCTGCAGCTAATTTAGTAATATTAGAGTCTCCCCCTCCCAAATATTTCTTTTCCTAAAGAAACTGCAAGGGTGCTACAAAATCTCCCCTTCTTCTCTTGTGGCCTCTCCATCCAATAGTCTCCACCATTGCTCTGAATTTTATGCAATAGTTTGTCTCACAATGGTCCTTCCTCAATGTGCAAGTTGGCCCTTGCTGAGAAAACCCAATGGCTCTCATCATGAAATAATGGAAGGTTGTTATAGAAACCTTCTTGCCGATCCATGGCCTTCTCAAGATAGAAGTGATGACAATCATGGGGATTTTCATGATTCATGAATGTTTCCCATCTCCATGTTATCATCCAAATGAAGTGGATCACCTCCCAACTTGGAAATCCATAGAAAAATTCCTCCCCAACACATTTGAGAGGCATGTTCCCAACAAACATATGGCTCACTCTACAAAGAGACAAGTGATCTATCATAGTGGCCATACAAAATCTCATGCTCCCATGGAAGCATGCAACGCAAAAAGAATGGAGAACTCCTTTCCCCAAGGACACATCCAACAAGTGTGCCTCTCCTCCAACCATGCCCCCAACAAAGATAAGGACATCTTCAGATTGTGGGATCATGATTAGAATCATGCTAGCTTCCACATAGGATAAATGAGAAGGAATATGTTCCCTCATGTGCAACCAGCGTAGTTTTATCCTTAACTGCCATAGAATAGGATATGAAAAGTGCCTTCCCCAACACTTGTTTGCTGCCCCATGACTTTGGAATTCTTGGATAATGTACATCATAGTTGGTGTAAAGCAATCACACCATGAAGAATATAATAGCTTTCCAAGATCCTTCAAGGAATGGCCTGCATCAACATAGTTCATGGCCTTGAGTGGCCCATTAAACCCATCATAAATAGTGCCCCATCTTGGCAAAATATCCCGAAAATGAGTGTTAGAAAAATATAAGCATATAGGAGACACATTATAATGCTAGAAAATATAAGCCTCTCTATATACTTGCTTTATATCAGTGGGGTAACTCATGGATGAGTTCCCTCTCACATTCAATGAGTAAGGGGGTGTCAATGGTGGCTCTTCCCAAGAGCTATGTTCCTCCTCCTCTACCAAGTAATCCATTCACATCTTCATATCAGAGTGCACCTCTTTCTTGAAACCTTCCCATATGAAACCACCCAAAAGAGTATGATATGCTCTAATGAAACCAGTGGGTTTGGAAAGCAGGATCTCATAGGTGGCATCTAGTAGTTTCTCCTTGAGCTTGGAGTCTCTGTTCAAAAGGATAAGATTATAGAAATAGATAACTCCATCAACTACCTTGAACCTTTCATCCTTTACTTCTCCATCAAGAACCCCCCATGTGAAAAGGTCCTTGGAGTATTCCATCATGAGTTGGGAATCCCAATAAGGATCCAAGCTCTTCAAGAATGACAACGTTGTAGAGATTTGAAATTCTACCCCCATCTTCTCATGGCTCCCCTCTTTGACATCCTTGATATCAAAGTCACATTTTGGAGCATCATAATCTCCCTTTTTCTGCCCCATTTGCAGCTAATATTGTTCAAGGCAAGATTGAACCATATAGAAATCAACTTCCCCTCGGAAAGTCCTTGTCTTCCAAAACTTCCTCATTTTGGCCCAAGTATACAAGAGGGTTAACATCTCCTTGCCATGTTCAGAAATATTATTTGTGAATGAAGAGATCATGGGCTACCCAAAAGATATGGATTTTCCATGTGTCCTCATGCTCATGCCATCATAGATCTCTGATTTCTCCTCTCTTAGCGTAGATATCTGAGTGGGAGTTAGCAACGCCTCTTTCAAGAAATTTCTCATCTCTCTTCTGAATTCATGAGAGATTCTCTGCACTGTTCTAGCTTCTCCCAAGGCTCCATAATTAGCCAAGTATGCATATGTTTTCCATAGTTGAGAGAAAACTTTATATTTCCTCTTATCAAGAGGTTCTCCTGGTAAAGTACCTCCTTGCAAAGAGGTGTCAAGGAATAGAGTGGAATGTGGATGTAGGTAGACAAATTTGCCCCTACCTTTGATGCATAGGTCCTCTTGCCTTCTTTGTGCTTCCAAGCTTTGAAACAGAGAAGGATCCATGCTCTTCCTCTTGTGATTCCCTTCCTCCTATTTTCCTTATTCTATATTAAAGATCTCATCATTTGATAATGATGGTACATGCTACTCATGTGTTATGCCAAGAGCCTTATGTGTGAGATCTTGTGAAACTCCTTGCAAGAGTGCAATAGTTTCTTCTCTTGGAGCAATTTCTCCAACCTCATATTCATGAGGTGTTTGAGGTGCCTTTGTTGTGACTGCGTTATCATCTCTGGTCTTCTCTTCAATAACTGAAATTGTCTCATCATCAACAAGAGACCTTAGATCTTTTTCATCTATTGAAGGAGAAACCTTCATGCTTTCCTCTTGAGAAGAGGACCCTTCATCCAATGGAGATCTTTTCCTTGGAAATGCATCAAAAAAAATTACACCTTCTTCCATGGTGTTCAGAAATTGAGTTGGATTCATAGACCCTTCCAACTCATAAAAAATATTTGTCTGATATGGTTTGAGAGTGTCAACAGAAGATGTTACACATGGAGCTTCATCAAACATTTCTATCAATCTTGCATTAAAACTTGCATAAGTAGGTGTATTTTCATTTTTCAATGAAAAGGACTCAAAAAACCACCAAGCATATGCTTTACCTTCAAAATGCACCGCTGCTACTTTGATGGATTCAATCTCTAAACTTGATGTTGTTGCATAAAGATGTCTAGCTCCTCTATCCAAACCCTGACTAGACATTTAGGTGATCCATCAAAGGTATATATATAGAATCTACCCCTACCATGTTGCTCCTTCTTTATGCCTTGGCTCTCCTTCATCTTTCAGAAACCTTGGAAGTTCAAGTTATCTTTAAACTCCTTGGATTGATCTTCATACTCCTGCAAATACTCTCTAAGAGTCTCCTCCTCGGGTACACCTCCTTTCTTCCTCTTCATGAAGAAATCATAGAAAAAAAACTGAATATTAGGTGATATGTCTGAGTGCACATATCCATGAGATGAGGATTCATAATTTTCCTCATGTATAGATCTTGTAGATCTGAATGGAAGATCTTCCTGCTCTTGAAACTTTCTAGGAATTTCACTGCTTCTTCTCTCTTCTTCTTGTACAACCTCCTTGGAGAGGTTCTTACTGGATCTAAAAAGTGATGAGAGTAAACCCATATTATTCATAATTCTAACCTTTCTCTTTGCTTTATATTTCTTTTTCTTTAATCCCACAGGCTGAGCCAAAGATCTTGCTTTGATACCACTGTAATATTCCAAATCTGGAACAACTCATCAAGCCTGCTGAAATAACAGAATTATGAGAATATTGTGCATAGAAATGAGTTTGAAACTCCTAGATCCCTTATATAAGCTCATCTAAGATCTAAATCCAAAAGGAGAGCAAAAAAAATTCAGACTAGCTAGGTTAAACAGATCTCCCACAAACTAGTCTTGCTGAAAATCACCCAAAGAGAAGGTTGCAGCTCTATGCAAAGGACCACTTTAGAAATAAAAAATATCCACTAAATCACATTAGGAGGCTGATATGGAGGTTCAGAAATCAGATATAAAACAACAAATCAGTTTTACATTACAGCCCATACATTGTACAAGAGAAAGAATGAGACAATACAGGAAAACCCTCAGAAATGAGGTGCTACAACCATGAGAAAAGACTATATAACCATGACAATGCTATTTTATATGGCTGAAGAAAAATTTTATTAATATTCAAATCTAGAGCAGATATTTACATAAAAATTTATATCTAATACAGTTCTGTGTACAATGAATGTTGATCTATACATTCCCCTTGGGGTTTTGTGCAAAACATGAAGCATAGTGAGTAGATCTGAGATCTAATCTTGCAGATTTGCAGAATGATTCAGAAATTTCTGAATAATAAAATGGTAGAAAAGATAATATCTAAAACTAGCATGGATTGGATGGCCAATCCATGGATCACCACAGTGAGAGGAAGAATCCCAACACCAGAGATCTCTCCTCCAAAATGTAGACAAAACACCCTGCAACTCTAGATCTGCAAATAACGTTGTCTAGGGAGAGAAACAATGTTGTAGCCTCTGAGAATGAGTTGGCCTAATTCAAAGATGTATATCTGAAGCATAATCAGCTAATGAACTCTTCCAGGAGGTTAAAAGGCACACTCACTGAGAAGAGCCACTAGTATAAGCTAGATCTGAACAGATCTAGTGTCTTCCACTGCTGCAACTCACAAAGATAGCTCAGCCCTCAACAAGAGCATCACTATAGGTGTAAGGTGAGCTTGGCCTAAAATCATGATGTGTAAAATATAGCACAAGTCTCCTCCAAGAGCTGCTCAAGGAAGGAGGTGGGATTCCTGAAGAGGAAGACCTAACAAGGGATATCTGAGCAGACAATACCTTCAGAGATGATAATCTTCAAAAAACATCTCTTGTTGATATCCTCCTCCTTTTATAAGATTGGAGTCTTGGAAAAACCCTAAACCACTTCATTGGTTTAGCCCTTTTCACATTTGGAATCTCCTTTTAGAACTGCGCTGTCCCTCAAGGAGGTTCAATGCATCTAGACTGCGTTGTTGACTTAGTCAAAGGTGACCCAATCTTGTGATTTAGACCCATTCACACCTACAAGATTTACTTTACATAGCCCAGATATGTCTCTATTCACATAAGCATTGATTTATTCTTAGTTTTTAGGATTTTTACATGTCCTCCTTTACAATTTATTCATGAATCATGAAATGTAAAAATAAACAAGGAAAAATTAATACTCCTATTAGCTGTAGATAATTTAGGAATATTACATAAAGGGAGACCCCTCTAGGTTGCAATACTTTTATCCATAGAAAGCTAAGTATGCCACCTTATAACCATGATACACCGAACACATCATTCGGGGAGACTACCTGCACGTACATCAAGTCCTTGGTCATTTCTGTTTCATTTGATCACCAAGGTGTATATGGTAGTTCATGGAAACCTGGTACACCCTCTTGCTTAGAATTCCTGAGAAGTCATTTAGATATTTTCGTGACTCTTTAAACAAGAAAAGAGATCATTGAGCACTTGTCCTTTCATGCTCGTTTCAAATTGAAAGTGACTAGAGTCATCTTTTTCCTGTTTCTAGACTCTTAAAACATGAAATAGTGAATTTTGGTTTCAATTTTATAAAAGTAATCACCTACGATTACAAACCTATTAAAATTTTGTTACGTGGTCTGATTTATTTCCTTGGTTCTTGATGTTGGCACCTTCGATTGGTGATCTCTTTTCCTTCCTGTTCTGATATACAGTTAAAGTGGTAGAACATCTAGTTTCATCATCCTCACTACCTCCTAGTGGTGGTTCTTTTCCAGATGTTTCTTTTGAAAACCCTTAGTCCACTAGGTCTATCGAGCTCTCATAGCATATTCTTCTGCTGTCCAACCCCTTGCTACTAGATCTCCACTTGACGATCCAATTGAATTCCATTGGCCTTCTTCAAGTGCTTGGTCTGGTTTTGGGGAAGAAGGATAATTTCCTCCTCTTACGTCAGGATCGCCCTTTGTTGTTGCTACGGTACCTCCTAGTCCCTGTAGTATTTTTGAAGATATTATGTTGGACTCAGATTGGATTCCTCCAATCCTATTGGTAGTGAAGGAATGCCTATTTCCATAGGAGAATATCAACTCATTCCTGAAGATCTCTCTCGTGCCTCCACCTAATATTCACCACTATCGGTCTCACTTCTGCTTGGATATAGATCCTTGAGTCAGATCATATTTGGCATTGCCTCCATTCCGCAATCTAGTACAGTAACTCCTCCTCTGAGTTCAGTCCTACCTTCATTGGGGCTATCACCTTCGACCCCTGGTTCGTCGGTTACTGTCACATATGTTCCATTTCAACCAACGGTTTGTGTGGCTTCTAGTTCAGTTTCCACTCCTCCTGTGATTCTCAGTGGTCTTACTTCTAAAGAATATTTGTTTTTTGTTCAGTAACAGAGTTCTCAGGGTTCTCAGCAGTCTCAGGCTCCTGCTAATCCTCGATTCCATCACTATGATGATTTTGGTAATCGCGTATATATATATCCGCACCATTATGATGTGTATGGTAATCCGGTATATTTTCCTCCTATTGATCCTTATCAAACTGTTACTCATCTGGGACCTACTCTTCCAACACAACCCTCTGGCCTCCAAGGACAACCCTCATCGGGACAACCTTTAGCTCAGCAGGGCCCTACTTCTGGTCCACAGGGATAACCATACGGTCCATAAGGCCAACCTTCACAAGGTAAACCTTTGGCCCAACATGGACAACCTTCTGGTCTTTTGGGTCAACCTTTGAATCAACCAGGATCATCTTTTGGCCCTGGGGGGAAAAATTATCTGTCACAGGGACAACCTGTTGCACCTCAATCACAGCCGCATGTTCAGTATGGCCCAAGTATTGTGCAACCAGGACAACCCTTTGGTCCTTCTCCGGGTCAACCTGGCTATCAGGGACAACTTGGGCCATCACAACCATTAGGCCAACCTTTCTCGCAAGGTCAACTTGGTGCCCCTCAACAACCATTTCAATAGCCAGTTCAACCAGCTCAACAGTCGTTGCAACCTGCCCAACAACAGATTCCTTCGTTTCCGCAGCTGGTTTTACCTGTTTACCCTACTCAGCACCCTACTCAACCTACTCCGTGAGGTCAACCTGCGCAACTGCAGGGAGCTTATTACCCTCAAGCATCATATCAACTGGTATATAGCACACCCCAAATTTCGTACCCTCAAATTCAACTGGTATATAGTGCACCTCAGATTCCTTACCCTCAAAATCAACCTGTGTATCATAAAATTCAAAGTCATACTTACATTCCGCAGCAAAATCCTTATGTAACTCAGCAAGGACCTTAGTGGTCTACTTTGACTCAATATCCTGGTCCTCCACCCCAGTATCAACCGAATTATCATGTTTCTAATCCCTATGATCCGAATCCTTCGGGAGAGAATGTATGGGGACAGAATCCTGCTCGGACTGGATGGAATGTACACATAGGTCCTTATCAAATACCTCCAATGAATTTTAATACTCAATTACCATTTCTTGCTATGTTGGAATTACCAGATGTGTCGAAGTTGACAAATGATCCTATTCTTCATAATCCATATTGGCCTCTGGTTCCGACCAAGATTCTTGGTGAAGACCCCCAAACGCATGTTATGACTTACCACTTGTGGTGTTCTTCTAACTCTTGGGTTGACGATTATCTTCATCTTTTTCTTCTCTAGCAAACTCTTACTGGTGCCACTTCAAAGTGGTACGTTGAGCTGTCTCATGGATTTTTCCAAGATTTCAATTCTTTGGCCATGGCATTCCTTACACATTTTCAGTTACCAATCCGCTATGAGACTGGTACACATCTCCTCACTTCATTGAAATAAGACCGAGCTACTCATATCTTGGATCATATTCATGAGTGGTGGCATCATCGTCGCATGATAAAATTTGAGATACTTGATTAGCTTCTGACTCATTGGTTCACTACCTCCTTTGTCAATCAGATTGCCAAAGACATAGCTATGGGGGCATGTGTAACTGAGGAACAAGCCATTACTTACACCCAGTACCTTGATCTCGTGTACTCTCAGTCTGGCGCATTATATAATATCTTTCCTGATGCTCCTTGACCTGGAACTTTTAAACTACTAGAAACTCCATCCATTGATGGTATTATTGGTTCCATATCACAGACTTCTCAGAAGTCTCCTTCATCTAACTCTGTGAAGCAGAAGTCTACTTCTTCCAATAATGTAGCTTCTCAGTCAACTTTGAATTCTGGTAAACCTGCAGAAGTGAATGCTGTTTAGGCTAATCCTACAGATAACACTTCCAAAGGTAAGAAGAAGGGTAAAGGTAATACCAAACTTGATACCCCAAAACAGGATTCTCCAAAACCTCATTTTGATGATAGTTCTCAATGCAAACCGAAGTATCCTTGTTTTATTTGTGATGATGAGCACTTCACCAAGGACTGTCCTCGATGGTATGAAGTGAGTCGATTTCTCAAAGGCACCCAAGGAGCTCCGACTATTCTTAAAGAACCTTTCTCTCAATAGACCCAAATGGTAGAGCACCTTCAGTTCTTTGCCCCATCTAGTTCGCAAGTGTTCATGATGAATGGTTCTGCACCTGTTTCTATTGCTAATTGAACGAAAGATTATTCTGGTTCACATCAGGAAATCGGGAAGGAGATCACTGATGGTCCTCCTCCTCCACCTGTTTCTGTCCCTCTTGAGATTGAACTGAATCTATTGTGCAACCACCTTCCAAATATGTACTTCGCAAGTCTTCGTACAATCCTAATGCCTGTGCCGCTCAACATCACAGTATTGTTGAGGATTTGGCTCAAGAATCATCTGTAATTTCTGCGTTAGCATTACTTCAGAGTTGTATTTCGCAAAGGAAGGCTTTGCTATCTGCAATGGGTGGGGTCGATCGTGCCAACACTAGCCTTCTTTATTTTGATTTAGAGAATTTCATCCCGCGACTCCCGCACCAAATTGCGCTCATCATTCAAGTTGGTGTAAATGGTTTGAATATTCACCCGGTATTCATGGATGAGGGTGCATCTACCTGTGTTATGTCATATACTTGTTGGAAAGCCATTAGCTCTCTAGCTCTTACTTCATCACCCAATTCCCTTGAAGCATTTGATGGAAGGGAATCTAAACCTCTTGGTGTTCTCGCTATTTTACCGATTATATTGGAAGGGAAGATAGTCAACGTTGAGGTCGAAGTCATTGATGCTAAACTCAATTATAATCTTCTCCTTGGACATAGTTGGACTCACACCATGCTGTGAATTTCATCCACTCTCTTTCATGTTTTGAAGTTCCCACACAAAGGAAATATTATTATTTTTGATCAATTGTATTTCTTCACTTCTTCTTCCGAGAACAACATTCTATATGCGGACAAGATCCCTACTCCCTACGAGAGTGTCGGGCCGAGCCTTTTCAAGGACCCTATCCTCATGGGTATTTTTCCCCTTCCACCACCAAATATTTTCTAGGTCAATATTATTTCTCGCACCGATGACCCCTGGGTTATCCATTCTCTTGAACAGATCGATTTGTTCGAAGATTCGATGCCGTTGAGTCCAACAGAAATTGATTATTGTGAACTCACTGCTGCATCGGACACTCCATCCTCTAATTCTTCTCCTTCGAGTGTGAATCTTGACATCTATTCTCAATCCCCTTGGCTTGGTGATTTTGATTCATCGGATCCTTTGAAAGAAGTGTTTCCTTCCGATGAGGCTATCGTGGAAACCCTGTCTCTCAATGATCTGCCATGGGATGATGGTCATCATCATTCCTCCTTAATACCAAGTCTTGAGGCCATGTCTACTTGTCTTGAGCGTTTTTCCTCTCCGGTTCCTTCTCCTCCACTTCAAACACGTGTTCAGGTCCATGAAGTTTTTTTGGAAGGTAACTTGAGTAACATTACTCAGATGATGCCTATTGACATTTCCATTAAACCGGGAATCATCAAGAACATCCATATTGGGGTTACTTGTTCTTCTGATGAAGTGAAAGTTTATACTAGCCTTTTTCTCAAATTTCATGATGTCTTTGCATGATCCTATGAATAAGTTCCTGGCATTGATCCTAGCATTGCGGTACATGAAATTCCTACTTACCCCAGTTTGAAACCTGTTCGTCAGTGTCTTCTTTTGGTGCAGCCTAGGAAAGTTGTTGCCATTAAGGCTAAAGTGGAAAAGCTTCTCAAAGCTGTTTTCATTTATCTGATTCCATTGACAGAATGGGTCTCTAATATTGTTCCTGTAGATAAGAAACAAGGCACTATTCATCTCTATGTTTACTATTGTGATATCAATCGAGCTTTTCCCAAGGATAATTATCCTATTCCCTTCATCAATCAAATCATTGACGACTGTGCGAGGAGCGAGATTTTTTCCCTTATGGACGGTTTTTCGGGTTATAATCAGATCAACATTCTCCCGACTGATCAACACAAGACTACCTTCATCTTTCCTTGGGGCACCTTTGCATATAAGAAGCTTCCTTTTGGTTTGAAGAATGCTGGGGCGACATTTCAACGTGCGATGTCTTATGCATTTCATGATATTCGCCACATCGTTCAGCCTTATCTAGATTACCTTTCGGCTCATTCAACTAAGCGTAGGGACCATCCTGACCATCTTCGTCAGATTTTTCTTCGTTGTAGACACTACAACATTGGCTTAATCTGCATAAGTGTGTCTTCTGTGTTGATTCTGGTAGACTCTTAGGGTTTATCGTTTCCAAATAAGGGATTCGCCTGGATCCTCTCAAGGTTGAGGCTATTATCAATATCCCCTCTCCTTCCTCATTGCATCAGTTGCAGAGTTTACAAGGGAAAGCTAATTTTCTACGTCAGTTTATACCTAACTATGCCGAAGTAGCTAAAGGATTCACATGATTGTTAAAGCAGGGCGTTCCTTTTTACTGGGATGAGATCGCTTAGAAATCTTTCGATGCATTGAAAACATTGTTGGTCAATGCTCCTCTCCTCTTCCCTCAAAATTATCGTCGTGATTTTTCCCTTTATTTAGCTGCCACTTTCAGCACGATTACCATGGTTTTGGTACAATATGATGATGACGGTCATGAGAATGTTCTTTATTACTTGTCTCGTAACCTTCTCGACCCCAAAACGCATTATGCCTATGTCGAGAAGTTAGCATTGGCTGTTATTCAAGTCGTTCAATGTTTTTGTCATTACCTTCTTTTGCGTACAGTGAGAGTGATTTCTGAATGCAACCCCATGACCTACATATTGTCTCAACAATTGCTGGGGGGAAAATACTCAAAGTGGATTGTTATCCTCCAAGAGTTTGATTTGGAATTTACTACTGCCAAGTCTAAGAAATCATTGGTCTTTGCTGATTTACTCCGTTCTCTCCCTTCCGACTCTACTCCTTCTCATTCTGAGGAATCCATTCCAGATGATTTTCTTTTCTTGATTAGCACCCTCGATCCTTGGTGTGGTGATATCATTGTCTATCTCCAGACTTCATCTTTTAGATATGATTTGATGAAGGATGCCCACCGATGCATCTGCCATCAATCAAAACCTTATCATATAGTTGGAGATACTATCTATTGTATTGGAGTTGATTCCATACTACAACGATGTTTAACTCTCGAGGAAGCCGAGAAAGCTCTGAATTATTGTCACAGTGGCACCTGTGGCTGTCACATGTCTTTTTATGCTACTACAAAGAAGATTCTTCATGCTGGTTATTTTTGGCCTTCAATTTTCAAAGACTGTATTGTCGCAGTTCGTAAATTCCATGATTTCCATATTTATCAATGCAAGTTGTGTGTGCCACTTGTTCCTCTTCATCTTGTCATTACTGTTAGTCCCTTTGCGAAGTGGGGAATCGATTTTATGACGTGTAACCCTCACTCGGTCGTGGGGCATGCTTATATTATCGTAGCCATGGACTACTTCACCAAATGGGCCGAAGCAATGCCTACACTTTCCGTTGACGGTAAGATAACTGCTCAGTTCATATTCAATCACATTATTTCTAGGTTTTGTGTCCCTCAAGCCATTGTTATCGATCATGGTTCCAATTTTCAGCATTATATGGTGGCGGAGTTGACTTCTAAGTTGGGATTTGCGTCACGATAGCTCAACATTGTACTACCGTCAAGCTAATGGCTAGGTTGAAGCTGTGAAAAAATTTCTTGTCACTATGCTTCAACGTACGATTTGGATCCAAAAATCAAATTATCATCTCATGTTATTTTCGGCTCTTTGGGCATACCGAACCTCAATTAAGAACGTAACCGAGTTCACTCCTTTCCAATTGGTTTATGGCCTGGAAGCTACTCTCCCAATTGAATGTGAAATACCTTCTCTCAAGTTGGCTGTTGAATTACTGCCAAACACTTTGCCAGAAGAAGAGCGTCTCCTTTATTTAGAAAGGCTAGATGAAACCTGCCACTTTGCTTCTCTCGTTATTGAAGCACAGAAAAAGCGGGTCAAAGCTCATTTTGATCAGTCAGTTTCCCCTCATTCTTTCATTGAAGGAGATCTCATCCTCCTGTATGACCAAGCTCATGATAAGCTGGGGGCAAGAAAATTTTAACCTATGTGGCATGGGCCCTACATCGTTAAATGTGTGTTGCAAAATGGTGCCTATGAGCTAATTGAATACGAAGGTCATCCTCTTGAACAACCCAGAAAGGGGTTGTATCTCAAAAAATATTATGTGTGAGTCATTCATGTGTAATAGGTGTACATAGGCTTTGTTTTCATTTTTGTACATGTTTTTGGTTTGGTGTGCTTTGTGAGTGTTTTCCTGCATATTGGGTCTTGCTTATTGTGCATATGTCTATTACCCCTTATGTCGATTTCGCGGATGGTGCTTCCTGTAGTACCAGGAATTTATCTTCGGTAGCCTAGGTAATTTATGATCTTGCTGGTGAGTTGATAGATCTGCAAGGTATTTGTCTAGGACGAACTAAAAACAATTTCACTGAATATACCACTATTATTGAGCTATTAACAGAGCCTATCGACCTCAGCATATGCACATTTCTTGTAAATCTAGATTCACAGCTTGTCGTTCTTCAACTTAATAATCATTATTCAGTTATAAATCCACACATTCTGAGATTGTATTTACGTATTCATTTGTTGGAATGAAATTTTGATTTTATTACCTATCAACATATTCCTAGACGAATGAACACATTAACTGATACAGTGGCTAACATTGTATTAGATAGACATTTGCGTAATTTGTAAAAGCATCATCATATGTAAAAGATCCATGTAGGGAAATAGATGTATATATATATATATATATATATATATATATATATATATATATATATATATATATATATATATATATATATATATCGTATGTTTGTAGTCATGTGCATTATAACTTCAAAAAATATATGTGTGTTTTTGTTACATCCTAAGACATCATGTCTCTCAAATATGTAGATAAAATAAAACCTAGGTGTCTAATCCGCATGGTGCTCATGATAACATTTCACTGCCTGCACTAGTCGCCTCAGCAAGCGGTGAATTCGTCTGGGCACCCCTACGGTATGTCTTTGGTAGGCGCGAGGAACATCTTCTAAATTTGCATAATCTGGGACTCCTCGTGCGATTCCCTCTAGGTTGCACACTATCTCATCTTGCTCACTGCCCTCGCCTTGAGGGTCAAAATCGCAAGGGATTTTCCTCGCTATCAGTGACATGCCAACAGGTTTCTCTAGGCCAACGTCTGCAATTACATGGATTTAATGTCAGAACATGCATAAATAAAAAAAACATAATAGTCATAAAATTTAAAAAAAATGAGTCTCACCAAAATCTTCATCCCAATATTCTCCCTCCGGGAGTGGGAGGTTCGGATCATCAGTGAAATTTGTACCAGAGTAGGGCCAGTCCTCCACGAAAATCATTTGTCAGCGAAGCCAATCAAAGAATTCCGGTCTCTAGGACATTTGTTGACTGCCCACTTCCCTTGGCATTAGAGCTTCCCATTGAGCCATCCATGGTTCTCTCGATGGTGGTGTCAGGACTATGACCTCCTGTCACTGAAAAATGGGTAGTTGTTCCAAGAAGAATGATTCCAGAAAAGATCCATAACCAAATTGTTTCAATTTTGACTTCTTGCATTGTTTTAGCTGGTGCTTCATGTTTATTGTCACGGCCTTTGCCCAGTTGTATATGGTCGGTGCCAAGCAGTCTACAGCAAGAATCAACTATGTCTTTGTAGCTTTGTGCGGTGCTTGTGACCCTACAGCTTGTGTGATGGTATGTAGCACCACTCGTAGTGTCAAATCTGGGATAGTTTAAATATCAACTTTCCCACTACTTGATCCCTTTCGTGCTCCTGGACATACCCTGTCTATCACCATGGTCATGTTTTCCATGCAAGGCTAGGTGCCGGTTAGGATTGGTGCTACTCCCCTCCATGATAATCCTGTAATGAAATACACATCAGAGACTTCAATCTCAAGTTTTTGATCACGAAGGATGAACTTCTCTTAATTTTCATCCCATATGCTGACAAGATACTGTAATAACTTTGGTTGGGCTCGGAGACATGGCATTAGGAAGAATTTTTTTAGACCATAATTTCTGAGAGCTTCCATTACTCTCTCATTTTCCATGGCTAGCTTATCTTCTTTGCTATGTTCCTGTTCTTTCCATTCGATGACCATTTTTCCTCTTTCTACCTACAAACACATTCATATGAGTGGTATTAGTCAATTTTGAACCTTAAATTTGTGAATAATTGGGGTATTTGATCAACATTTTTCCTAAAAATGGTTTGCGCCATTGGCACGACTGTTTCCCAAACATTCGCGCCAATGGGCGCGCCCTAGTGTAAAAAATCAGGCGATTGGCGCGAATCCGTGCCCGAAACCCGCGCCAACCGTCGTGCCCTAATTTTTGCATTTCCTCCTCCAAAATTCGAAATTGAAAATTGCAGATAGTAAGAAATGACTTAAAATGACGAGAGGGATATCGGCTCTTACCTGGAGCTGATGGATTTTCAATTGGTCTGCTGGATCGGCTGCTATCGTCATCACAAGATTGCATAGTGAAATGGGTAACTATTGCTCCACAAGAGGTAAAAAGTGAAAAGTAATTATTTTTACCATTTTTGGCATTTTATAACTTGTTCACAACCCTAATTAGGTTTTTAAGACTTGTTTTTTGATTATTTTATTATATTATTTTCGAGAAATGGATTTTACACATGTATCTTGTGCAGAAAAAGGTTTTTCATGCGACAATGATGAAGTGACGAGTTATATTTTATAGTTTTCCAGACTCGGTAAAAACACAAAAAATTCACTACTGGAGTCATCTTTCAGCTATTTTCTGACTCTCTAAAATTGAAAAGATTGCTAAGATACTTGAACTCATTAAATGGCTGCGAAACAATATCTACCCAGTATATGTTTAACCCTTTTTCGGGCTGGGATGGATTATTTACGGAAAAGGAATAACTTAGCCTATCGCGACTAAGAGGTTCTCACAGACATAGTTTTCTACCTTTTCGGACCTATGAGACTACCTATGAAATGGGACTGCTGGATTTTCTTTTCTACCTTATTTTCAAACTCTCTAAACATGAAAATATGTAGATTTCTTCCATTGTTAGACTTGTTAAGCCCTGATGACATCGGACTTCGTCACCATGACATTATTCGAGTTCCTCCTTCCTAGGGCTCATAAAATGTACTAGGTTGGATTTGTCTGAAGGAAAAACTTACAGTTCAAGCATATTCTATCCCCTTCAAGCTTGTTTTAAAAAATAATTGGGGTACTCACCATAAATAGTGGGGAAAAATGAAACCAAGTTTTAGTTATGTTGGCAGTATGTCGCTCTTGAGCATGGAACTTGTCTACATTTGTGTCGGGTTGGGGCATCTCATTTCATCATTTTTTCCTCCATGGGTTTGGGTAATCTCTTTTGACCTCTCATCTGCTCTTTGCCACGCCATCATGACCTTAGATCCTTTGATGTAAAATACTGCCAAATCCAGTGTTGTGTTGTTCATATGTTTAAGAGAAGTTTTCCTCTGCAATTGTCAACCTTCCTCTGATCTCCTGTTGGTCCTGATCCAATTTCATCATGTTCCTCTGTCTCATGTCGATGATGTGGGAAACATTATGGCCCTCCTTCGACCAGGTCACTTCCTGTCGAATTCAGCTCATTATCCAAGAATTTTATCTAGAGACTCCCTTCTGGTACCTTGGAGCCTGCATGCCTCAATGGCAGGTTTTTCACATTTGACGCAAGGTTCACATCATTGGCCTTCAATCGAGTGATTCTGCTGATGTTCGACATCAGATCATTGTTCATATTCCGTACATTGTACCTTTTGTACCTTGAGGGCCATCGTAATCATTGGTGGTTTCTCTCACGTTTGTTAACGACTTTCATCATTGGTTAGTAATCAGACAATTTTCTTGCATGTTCGACTTCAGGTCATATATTCACATGCTCAAAATTGTACTTGTTCGGGTCGAGGTGGAGCGTAAGACCTTGGGTTTTGTCTAATAAACTCTAGGCTGCAGATTTCTGTGGATTATTATGACTTATTGTATGAATCTCTTGATTGGATGGCTATGACCATACCTGAGTCTATTTATTGATCCTTCCTACTGGATGGATGCGTCCATACCTTGGATCTTAGTTTTTATATTCTATTATGGATGGTTGTGCCCATCCCACATGATTCATGTATCACAGATGTCAGTTGTATTTGTAATTTCACGTCCTCCGACAGCGGTGTTTGGTTCGAAAGCATTCTCATAAAGCATTTCACCCCTCCCTCTCTCTTGGACTTCATGCTTTAGGGGGCATTTGTTACACAACATTTTGTCACTGTCCCTGCAATCCCTAACTCGCACATTGGAGGGACGTTTATGTGACCAATAAGCAGTGTCATGCTTTGCAGATACCATCCTTGCATCCCTTTTGATGAAAGCAACATTCTTCTTGTTGAAAATTCCCTAAACAGAGCTGTAAAAATCCCTATTTTTTCGTTGGTGCGAGTATCCAGTTACACCCTCGCATCAACAAAGTAATTTAACACTGAGCCCGCGCCAATTGGTCCTCTGTGCCAGTTAGACACCCACTCCAAGCTGTTTATGGAGTGTTTTTTTAAAATATAGGCGGAGGTTCCATTCCAACCACCTCAAGGATGAGTCATTGGGAGTGGTTGAACTGAAACAACCACGGACTCCTTTCTTTAGTTAGTAGTTTCCACCTCCCTTGGAACTCTCCTAAAGGATAGGACTCCCTCCCACCTTTGTAGGGATACCAAACTCCTCCTTTCCTATATAAAAGAAACTAACATTGTTACCGATGAAATAGGTAACCTGACATCAAAACAGGAACTCTAACCCAAAAAGACTCAAAAAACATGAAAAAACACCCCAAAAACAAAAAAAGTGTATTCCAAAACGCACTTGGTTTTTTTTTTAAGGTCAAATTTCAACATTTTATAAAATTATGCTAAAAACAAAATTGTTTCTTGAAAAAAGGATTATAAAAACACCCTCAAAACAAAGCGAGTTGATGCTGGAATAACAAAAAAAAAATTTGTCATATTTTTGACATTTTTAAAAATAGAAATTACATTTTTTTAATTTTTAAAATTCAAACATCAAGAAAAACCTAAAATTTAAGAAAAAAATAAATTTAAAAAATAAAAACATTTTAAAGCTTAAAATTTAAAAATATATAGGAATAAAAAAATAAAAAAATAAAAAAATAAAAATTTTAATTCAAACATTAAAAAAAACCTAAAATTTAAGAAAAAAGTTAAAAAAAAATAAAAAATTTAAAGATGAAATTTCAAAATATATAGAAATAAAAAAAATAAAAATAAAAACAAAATAAAAATATTACATTAAAAAAAAAACAAGTTAAAAAAGGAAAGAAATTATAAAAAATAAAATATAGAAATTATATTTAAAAAAGAAAAAGAAAATGCTTATTAAATTAGAAAAATAAAAAATTAAACTTAAACAAATATATTAAATTTTAATAAATTTAAAACTTTAAAATAAAATTAAAAAAAAAAAAAAACATTATTTGAAATTAAAAGTAAAAAAATGAAAAATCAATTAAAAATAAAAAATGAAAAATAAAATACAATAAAAATATTAAATTTAAAAAAATATATATTAAAAAAACAAATAGATTTTAAAAAATAAATTAAATTAAAAAATTAAATAAAAATGAAATAAAAAACAAATTAATTTGAAAATATTAAGTTTAATTATTTATATATATATATATATATATATATATATATATATATATATATATATATATATATATATATATATATATATATATATATATATATATAATTAATTTTAAATACACAATTTTAATTGAAATAAAAAAATATAAAAATTTTATGTAATTAAAAAAATAATAATAAAAAAATTAAAAATTAAAAAAAAATACAAAATTTGCTAAATTTTAAAAAATGAAATGAAAAAACTAAACATAAAATTTAATAATAAAAATTAAAATATGAAAAAATTAAATAAAAAAAAATACAAAATCTAATAAAAAATTTTAACAAAATTTAGAAAAAAAAATTAAAAACAAAAAAAATTGAATAAAATAAAATTAAAAAAAACAAAAAAATTGAAACAAATTAAATTTCAAATATAAAAATTAAATTAAAAAAAAAAATTAAATTTTTTGAATTTAAAAAAAATAGAAAAAAAAATATTAAAAATTTAAAAAATTAAAAAAAAAAGAATTTTTTGATCGTGGTGGCGCCGCCAATTGGCCTCCCATCCAGGTGGCAGCGGAGGCCAGCTGCTGGACAGGAGGTCGATTCCGAGAATCACCCTCCCGCGGCTGGAGGCTGATTCCGGGAAACTATGAGTGAAATTATTATGTCGTATATTTTTCTTGTTCTTTGTCCTATGTGCAAGTATCTGAGCTTAACAGTGAACAGATTGTGATTTTCCAAGGCAGGAGCGAGAGGCCACTACTCTTTCTGTAATGGCGACAACGTTGGATTCAAGGTAGGTCAATCTACCTTGTCTTTTGTTCATTCATTAACTAGGAAGCAACACTTTTGCGTGTCTTTTTGTTACTAGACCCATCCTAGGGCTAGAGGGATCATCTCTGTCTGTAGAGAGGATTTACCTTCATAACACCAGTCACTTAGGAAATCCCCTGATTTAGGGGCATTTTTGTGGTTTTGTGGAATATTCTCATATTTTGTGCAACAAAGGGATGATTTCGACTATATTAGGTGGAATAGGACTCTTGTTGGTTGTTACAACCATTATAATTGATTTTGTTACACTTTTAGCCTATTTAAGCACAACTACTCAACAACTATGAACACATTATTATCATTATGATTACTCTCTTTCTAAATACATTTGAAGATTTTCTCTATATTTTTTTATGCATTATTGTCATGGGATATGAATGGTGAATTTCTATAGCTTATTGTTTTAGAGGTGTACCAAGAAAAGGTGGAGGGCCCCCATTGTAAGCTAATTCCACTATTTTGTTCATTTATGTGCATCATTGTGAATAAGTAGAATTTTAGTTTTTTGTATATTTATATCATAATTTTTTGTGAATATTTTATGTATAAACTTATTATTATGTCATGACCATTCAAATTTTGGAATTGATCTCCTTCCAGTGACTAGTTTGGATAAGGAAGGACAACCTAGGTGTCCGAGTTGGAGCCTTTTTCTTGTGAACTAAGAATTTAACTAGAATTTCTATCTATAAATTCATCCTTTCTTGCTTTCTTAAATCAATTTCTTTCTTAAATCAGCTATTATGATTTATGGTGAACTTGTTTTTGTTGAAAAAAGAAATCAAAAGGAAGGAAAACTGGGATCTATAATTCAAGAGCCTCTTCCTTATTGACCATGATTCAATCATTCACTTGTTCACGCTTATAGATGAGAATTTCTATGCTTTCTTTACAATACATATTTTATATTTGTAATATGCATTTCATTTTGTAATATGAATTTCCATTTGTTTTCATCTAAACAACTACTTCCTACAATAGTTAAATCTAAGATCCATATACTTTGGTGTGCTTCTAAGTTTACCGACCCAGATTGATATTAAACAAATGCTCTAATTCAACTCTATAAATTAGGCTGAAATTTTTGGTGTCATTTCCAGGGAAGCACACATAGATATAGCTAATTAGGAAGCATGTTTAGAAAAACATAAAAAACAGAAACATTAAAAAGATAAAAAATATTTTAGGATTTATTTTCATTATGGTTATTTATGCCTAGACAAAGAGAGGATAAGGGTAGATATACGAAAAAAACCCCCAACCACTAATACATTGGTGGAATCAGGACCGTCCACATTCGAACTAACACAAATGGCTAGGAAACCAACTTTGGAAGATCTAGAGGAAACACAATGTTCAGTACAAAGGTTAACTTTGGTTGAAAGACAAAATTTATTTACTTATGAGGTAAGGAGAAAGAAAACACAAGAATGACCACATTCTATAGGCAAACACACAAGGAAACCAATTGATCAACCAATTCTTGAACAACTTGAAAACGTTGAGGATATACAATCTCAAATTTTAACTGAAACATTTGAAACAACTAAGAAAGAGATGATGGAAGAAGGAAAAAGATCCAATATTCTAGGACTAACTCCAGGAAAAAGGATACAATATGAAAGACAATGAAAAGAATGGGAAAGGAAGAGAGAAGAAGAGAGGAAAATAGAAGAAGCCACCGGAAGGGAAAATGAAAATAAAAGAAGGGAAGATGAAAGAGGAGATAATGACCAAGAAACTACTTTTGGAATTCCAATCATAGATACTAGAGAAATCTTGGGAGAAGAGGTAAAAATGAAAAATATTCCACCTTCCATTTTGAAAAATTTTTATGGTATGTCTTCTGAATATCCTAACTCATTCTTATTCAAATTTGATATTCTATGACAAACCTATGGGTATACTAATGATGGACGTAATCTTTGTCTTTTTTCTTCTACTCTTAAAGCATCTTCATTAAAGTGGTTTATGGGATTAGGTGAATATACTATTACCATTTGGGAAGACATGAGAAATATTTTTCTTAAGAAATATCAAGCATATTGTAGGCCTAGAGATTCAAATGATGACATTTTTAGAATTACTCAACCAGTAGATGAAAGGGTAGAGGAATACTTGGAAATTTTTCTCTATAACTTACAAAAATCTAAACATCATTCTTTAAATGATGATACTATTCGAACACTATTTTTGAAAGGCGTACGAGTTGATTATATTGATATCCTTAATGTCATGGGTAAAGGATATATTTTATATTTACCATTTGATGAGGTTTTTGAGTTATGTCAAAAAATACTCAAGAGGAAGAGCAAAAACTGGGAAGAGAGATTTAAAATTTAAAGCTACTAAATCAACAACGGGAAGTATAACAAGAGCCGCATTAGGAAACTTGTTTGAAGATTTCAAAACTGATATCTTAAGCACATTAGGGAAAAAATTTGATGTACTTAAAACAAGAAAAAAATAAGAGGAACATGATCAAGTATTATCAATTTTATGTCCTAAATGTAGGAAGAAACATCTGTTAAGAGAATTTCCTTTAGACAATATTCATGTTTGTGGACTTTGCATTGAAAATCATGCAACTGATAATTTTCCAAGGCTAAAGGAATTGCAAAAAAATCAAATAGAGGAAATCCAATGGATGGAATGTCTTTATTATCTAGCACCAAGAAGACCTTGGCAACCTCGATTTGCAGGTATGTCTCAAAATCCTCCTCAACAATTTACTCAGCAATTTCCTCAAATATATCAATATCCTAGTCAAAATACATGGAATGCTCCTATTCATTGGCAGGCTTGGCCTCGTCAAAAAACTAAAATAAACCTTCTCAAGGTTGGAGAGGGTATAATTATGGAGCCCAGCATCCTCAACAATATTATCCTCAACCATTTCAATCCTATCTTCATTAGCCATATAAATCATTTCCTCAAAAATCCTTTCCATATCAACAATTTCAACAACCAAATCCATCATCATCACCTACACCAGAATTAACCCAAACACAACAACTTCAATTTCCATCTGACAAACCACCACTCATACCAACTCAATTACCAGCCAAACCAGTGGAGAATATGAGTAATAAGTCAATATATAATGTGGGGGAAGGAACTTCATTTCCTACATATTCAATTATTTATGTTCAAGATGTTCATTTAAGGTCTATGAAAATATTGCAAAATGACTCTCCCGTAAAAAGACTCTCCTGTCATTATGAAGAACAAATAGAAGAAAAAAGGAATCCTGAAAAATACAAAAATGAGCATATTATAAAAAAGAATCAATTTCAAAAAGGTAAAGCAATAATGACTCAAACACCTCCTTTTCATGAAATATTTTTTGAGAAAAAATATTTTATTAATCTTCCTTAATTTGATATCTTAGATGAATTAAAGAATTCTTATGTAAAGATTCCTTTATTGCAAGCAATAAAATATATCTCAATATATACAAAGGTAATTAAGGAATTATGCAGAAAGAAAATTGGAAATAGAAAAAAAGGCCCACCAAAAATCCATGTGATTGGAAAGTTAGCTAGTCTCATGTTAACAAGTAGTGTAATTGAAAAATATGTTGATCCTAGAATCCCAATGGTAACAATTTCCATTAAGAAGTTTTCAGTTTCTAAAACTTTAATTGACTTGGGGGTTGCTATTAATGTGATGATGCCAAAAATGATGAAATATCTCAATTTTCCAAACATTCGACCAACCACTACAATTTTAGAACTCGCTGATAGATCTAAATTAGTGCTAGAAAGTGTATTTGAAGATATCATAGTTTCTTTAGACTATTGGGAATATCCAGTAGAATGTTTTGTTATACAACCAAAGATAAATCCTGGAGGGCACCCGTTAATTCTTGGAAGACCTTGGTTAGCCAAAGCTGATGCCTTCATTGGTTTCATATTAGGAAGTATGATTATCTCACACGGGAATGAAGGAAAACACATCATAATTTATCCTCCTGTTCAATATCATTCTGTGATATCATGGTCTGATGAAAAAGAACAAGAAAAGGAAGAAATTCAATATATTCTAAGTATTAATCAAGCCTTTTATTTCAGAGAATAAGATAATGAGGATTTACTAGATTTCTTCATTTCAAAACCAGATGTTTCAGTGAAATTAAGAACTATGCAATACCATGCTACAAGTCAAATATTAGAACAACAATTTCAAGAAAATTACACAATCAATTCTTTGCAGACTTAATTTGATACGATTTTTCCTTCTAATTCAATTACACATTCACAAAGAAAAAAAAATTGAACTTAGGATTGAAAAATCTCTTAACATTGGAAATAATTTGCAACCAACACAAGAAAATAAACTAGTTGAATTATTAAGGAAATATTCAAAATTATTTTCTTAGAATTACACTGATATGCAGGGAATTCATCCTGAAATATGTATTCATATTATCTACACAGATGAAAATGTTAAATGTATAAGGAAACCACAATGAATGATGAACCCAATGATGAAAGAGATAGTCAAGGAAAAATTACAGATTTTATTACAGGTAGGATTTATCTACTCTATCTCAAATAGCCAATGGGTTTCTCCTTTAGTGGCTGTTCCAAATAAAAATGGGAAGTGGAAATTCTATGTATATTACATGGAATTAAACAAATAAACACTTAAAGATCATTTCCCCTTACCATTCATTAATCAAGTCCTAGATTCACTAGCTGGGAAAACGTTTTTCTCCTTTTCATATGGATTTAGTGGCTATAATAAAATTAAAATAACATTGGAGGATCAAGAAAAAACTAATTTTACATTTCCTTAGGGTACATATGCTTACAATATGTTACCATTTGGATTATGTAATGCACTAACTACTTTTCAAAGAGAAGTTTTGGCCATATTTGTTGATTTAATACATGAATGTGTATAAGTTTATATGGATGTTTTCATTGTATATAGGAATAATTTTGTTGATTGTTTGAAAAACTTGGAAAATTTTCTACAAAGATGCATTGAAACAAATTCATCTCTCAGTAATGAAAAATGCTAATTGAAGGGATAGGTTTTGGAAACCATATTTCCTCTTCAGGAATACAAGTGGATCCAACAAAATTGAAATCATTATGAATTTTATACCACCAACGAATCATAAATAGGTAAGAATTTTTGTAGGGTATGCAGATTATTATCCAAGTTTTATTGAAAACTTTAGTAAAATGGCCTTGCCCTTATTTAAACTACTTATAAAGGACATAGAGTTTCAATGGAATACTGATTGTCAAAATGCATTTGAAAAACTAAAAGAAAAAATTTCCACAACAACAATTCTTAGACGACCAAATCGGTCATTTCCATTTCACATATATACAAATGCAACATATACTACAGTAGGGGCATCATTAGGCCAAAAAGAGAATCAACTACACTATGTTATCTATTTCGTCAGCAAAAAATTAACTCCAGATGAATTGAATTACATAGTTCTTGAAAAAGATATGCTTGTTGAAGTACATGGAGTAAACAAATTCAGACATCACATAACATGATATGAAGTGTTCATTCATACTGATAATTAAGCCATTAAGTATCTAATGAATAAACCCATTACTAATGGCAGGATTACTAGATGGTTTTTATTAATGCAGGAATTTAACATTATTGTATTAGTTCAACTAGGAAAAGAGAATCAAGTGGCATATTTCCTTTCAAGACTTCATCTTTTTGGTGAGATTGTTCCAATTTCTGATAACTTTCCAGATGAGCACTTATTTTCTATAGCATTCAAAACTCCATTGTTTACTTACATAGCTTATTATTTATTATCTGCAAAATTTCCTTCTCATTTCACAAATAAATTTTAAAAGAAAATAATAAAAGATAGTGATAGATATAGTTGGGTTAATAGAGACATTTTCTATACTAGACCTGATCTCTTAGTTAGAAAATGTGTAAGATACGAGGAAATTTTGGATATTTTAAAGGCATGTCATGATGAAACATGTGGTGGTAATTTTGAAAAAAAAAAGATATGATACAAAGAGTTGAATCTAGGTTATTCTTGGCCATCTGTATTCAAATATTAAAACACTTATGTCAATAAATGTGATAGCTTCCAAAGAATATGGAGACATGTATGTTCTGATGAATATCCTTTAAAGAAAAAGTACTTGTAGAGCCATTTGAAAAATGGGCTCTTGAATTTGTGGGTCCTATTAATCCACCATCCAATGGGAAAAAGTACATCTTAGTATGTACTGATTATGTGAAAAAATGGGTGGAGGAAAAAGAAATGGAAAGGGAAACATAAAATGCAATGATATGTTTTATTTTTGAAGAGATATTTGTCATATTTGGAGTACCAAGACAAATTATCATAGACCAAGGAGTAAAATTCACTTCAAATCTTGTCAGATATTTGACATAAAAATTATAAAATCAAGCACATAAAGTCAACTCCATATCAGCCGCAGGAAAATGGACAAGTGGAATCAACAAAAAAAGTGCTTGAAAACATCATGACAAAGATAGTAAAAATGCATAGAAAATAATGGCCAAAAAATTTTAATTAAGCATTATGGGCATATAGAATAACATGGAAGAATACTACTGGGTTAAACTTATCAACTAGTCTATTGAAAAAAAGTTCCTTTACCTATTGAATTTTAAATCCACGCATATAGACTTGCAGTTGATCTTGGGCTGGACCTATCAGAGGCACAACAACAATGGATCATGCAACTGAATCAATTGGATGAAATCATAAAATAATCAGTGGAAAATACATCATTGGTACAACAACAAAGAACAAAGTGGCATGAAAAATTCATTAAAAAGAATTTTCTTCATATAGGAGACTAGGAACTTCTATTTGATTGGAAGTAAAAGGAATTAAAATCAAAATTCACCACTCACTAGTAAGGGTAGGTTATGATATTGAATAATTCTATGATAATGGATCAGTGAAAATCAAGACACTAGATGAGGCAATAACATCATTTCTAGTCAATGGAAAAAGATTGAAAACCTACAACAAGCCCGTGAATAAAGAATATTTTGTCAAGAAAATATCAACAAAAGAAGAAATGAAAGTTTTGGAAAAGCACAGTAATGTGCCTTCCTTACTTTCATAATAAAAAAAATGAAAAAAAAAAGAGATAAAAAATAATAAAGGGATTTGGCTATGAAAATCCAAATTTCTAGCACCGTAAAAATCTCAATTGATATTGGAAAACCAAGTTACTTGGCTAATACAAATTCCTTTAAAATAAAATGTGCATTTTAATGCATTTTATGTTTTAGGTTGCCACTAAGCTAGGACATTCTATTCTCAAATTTCCAGACTTGAGAACAAGTCTTAGAATAAGCAAGGGGGGAGACAGGAGGAAACAAGTGAATTTGTTTTTTCCTTGTTAAAAAGATTATAAAATTAACATACTGTTCAAATCAACATGGAGAAACTGAAAATGCAAGGTACTTTCACTTTATTTAGAAGGGACATGAAAAAAAGGAAATTTTACATCACAAAGGGACCTGAATATGAGACAATTCTACTTCATAAAGGGATCTAAAACTCAACATCAAAATCTATCATAAGGGACCTGTATAGAAAGATAAACCAATCAGAAGAGCTATTCGAAGATCAATTTATCTCAAAACAAATAAATGAGCTATTGGAAAGACACTTCTTTTCAAGCATCAACCAATAAAAATAATGGAAATACTGTAAGTACAAAATTCATTTTTAATTCCTTTTGATTTTTAAAGAAATTATTGAATTAGGAGACTAATTAAAAGCTTGGTTCATAAGAGTGTAAGACCTTCATCCCCTACACATACATAAACCTTTCTCCTTTCATAAACCTTTTACCCTACCATCTATTCAAATCAAAGTCTCTTTTCCTACAAGAAAAGTCATTTTTGCAAAAAGTCAAATGTCTCTGTGCCTACAGAAAAAGTATTTTCTGCAAAACAAGTCACACTAAAAATCATGGGTTGGTGTCCAAAAAATTGAAACAAATATGTGTTTGAGATAAGGAGTTATAATGCTATGGAAAAAATATGGAAACAAGATGCATTTACATGGTCTAAAAATGAAAAAATTGCTCTATTTTCTTTGGGTCTTGAAATGACCTTGAAATGGTCATTTCAAAAGCCATTTCAAGAGTAATTATTAAGAGGAACCTATAGATAATCATTAATACTTGCATCATGAAGAAGAAGAGTGCATGGAGATAAGAAATATCACTTCAAAAGGACATTGAGAAGATCACTGTAATCATCGTGGAAGACAACAAGAATATAGTCATGATGATACATCATAAGTTTAAAAAAACAGAGGCTCATTTAATAAGTGACATGCAAAACTAATTCAATGAAATTTAAACATATGAAATCATAATGAGGCTTTGTACAAAAAAAAATTATGCACCAAAAATTAAATAAAAAAGGTTGTTTGTAAAGGCCTTCATCAAAACTATTTGAGGGAAATGAAGTAAGTGTAAGGTCGCACTTTTGAAAGGATGAAACCGCTTGGTAAAAATTTCTGAAAAAATCACCTGCAAGAAACAAAAGAAACACAACTTAGTCAAACATTCAATAGTACATACTCAGTTCAAAAACACAATGACACTTAAAAACCCAACCCAAAGGCTCAGGAATAAGAAACAAAGGCTCAGAAGTGGAGAAAGAGGCTTAGAATTACGACTAAAAGGAAACGTAAGAAACGTAAACTCAGAAAGTTAAAATTGATTATATAACTAAGTCAGAGCTGAAATCAATTAAAGGAATTAGTCGTGTAAATTTATAGGGTTTAAAAATACTGTGGTGTTGAGGAGATCTTGGAAAAATTCCATGAGTCATGTTGAGATTCTGTTGATAGAAATTCATAACTAAATGTTCAAGTTTACAAAATCCAAATCCCATCAATTGCGTTGAGGTTCTAAGTGTTTGAGTTTAGTTAGGAGTTATAAACATGTCAGTTATTTGGGTTTAAATTGGTTGTTAGTGTAGACCCCAAATCTGAGCTCGAGTTGCATGTAGACCTCAAATCTGAGCTCGAGTTGCATGGTTGGCAGCATAGACCCAAATCGAAGACTCTAGTTGCATTGTTGGCAACATAAGACATCCAAAATAGAGCTCGGGTGCATGATGGTGTTAAAATAGAGCTCAAGTGCATGATGGTGTTAAAATAGAGCTCAAGTGCATGATGGTGCTAAACTGTGAGTTGTATTTCAAAAACTGAGTTGTAATTGGCAGCAAGGGAGTAATAAGTAAACGAAATCCATGATTGCCAGAAGACTGTAGATTGCATGAAATTTTTTCTAGAAGTCAATTTTTGAGGTGTTAAAAAATAGAGTCTTATTCTTAGGAATATACAACAGTAACAAAATTGTCATTTCAGTCCAGAATTTCGACATTCCAGTACAAATATTTCTCCTTATTTTTATGGGTATTCAACAATGATCAAAATTGACATACTGTCCAAAAATTTGACATTTCAGTTCAACATGTCTCCTTGTTTTTGTGAGTATAAAAAAATGGTCCAAATCAACATTCCAGTTCAGAATTTTTGGATATATAGAAGGGAATCAATTGCAGAATCCTCGTAAGAAACACATATGTGTTATAAAAAAATAAAAAAACTTTTTCTTTAAATGATCATCTACAAGAAAACAATTTTTTTCTTCTCTAGTATTCACACCATAATATACAATTTCTTTGCTATCTATACATAGATTGCAAGAAAAAAATTTCCCTCATAAAAAATTCATTATTTTTCCATGGGATTATTCACTGTTGAAGGATATTTTACACGGTATAGAGAAAAAAAAGAACACAAACATATCTACGAAAATCTCCAAATGGAACACAAAGTAGAGCCCACACTACAAGGAAAAGACCCTCTAGCGGAGGTTATAAAGGAGGTTTTTAGTGTTACAAAATTGGCCAAAATGTCAAAAAACATTTGCTACAGCATTCGTTTATGGTTACAGAGGTTTTGGAAGAGCTTTTAACGGAAATTCAACACAACTAAAAAAAAAATGGGTGGCCGGAGGTTATTATGAATGTTTTTTTTCATCACTACTCTACTTTGGATTTAACGCACTGGTGCATACATGTAGAAGGCACCCCGAGGCGGTAGTGTTGGTGATACAACACACGGGTCCATTCTAATTGGTCTTGGGATTTGTGCGATGCCCATAGATCGTATCAACGCATCGGTGCGTAGAATTATAGAAACGCACCAGTGCGCAATATCACAAAAATGCACTGAGATTTATAATTGGTATCGGCATTCATGTAGTGCCTATAGGTCATACAATTGCACTGGTGTGTATAGACAAATAAACGTCCCGATGCGCAATATCACACAAATGCACCGAGATTTATAATTTGTATTGGTATTCATGCAATGCCCATAGGTCATACAAATGCACCGGTGCGTATAGACACATAAATGCCTCGGTTCGCAGTATCACACGAACACACCGAGATTTATAATTGGTATCAGTATTCGTGCGGTGCCCATAGGTCGTACAATGGCACCGGTGCGTATAGACACATAAATGCACTGGTGCACCGTACCGCACATATGCACCGATATTTTTAATTGGTTTTGGTATTTGTGTGGTGCCCATAGGTCATAGAATGCATCGGTGCACTTAAGAATACAAATGCATCGGTGTACATTAAATGACACACACTGGTTTTCATTTTGTATTTTTTAGAAACATCGACCTGTGACAGTGCAATTATTGTGATTGTTTTAAATTCATTATTCATCAAAAGTTGACACATATATATCTTATAAAAATATTCATATGAATTTAACTTTTATTAATGCATTTGAGAAAGAAAATGGAGAACGCAACAGAATAAATTAAAACATATTTTATTATTATTATATATACATACATGCATACATACATACATACATACATACATACATACATACATATATATATATATATATATATATATATATATATATATATATAAGACATTCTTTGTCATATAAAATTGGATAGTTATTGGTATCCCTTTGTCTTTCAATTGGGACACTATGTCCATTATATTAAACAAAATTTCTAATTTCAGAGACATATTTCAAAAAATACAATACCTTGCTTTGAAAGCCAAACATATGATTATCATTCTTTGCTTGAACTATTGTCACTGCTAGAGCTACTTCCATGACTTGGGTTATTTCAGGAATGTTTTTTTCATGGTTTTGATTGTTTTCTTCTTCTTCACCTTCCATCTACAAACATAAAAATAAACTGTAATGAGTGTATATACATTGGTGAGAATTATGAAAATTGAAATATTAAATAATATACATCAATGTAAATCTAAAAGAGATGACATACCATTGTAACAATTGACTCATAAACTATACACATTCTTTCAAAACCATGTAAGATGCCATCTTTCAAGATTTCATCTATTGGCATAGTTCCATACTTTGTTTCTTGCATGTTTTATACCTCATAAAAAATCATATATTTAATATAAAAGATTTTTTTGTTGTATTAATTATAGATGGAGCTAAGTAAAACAAGATCGATAGATGCTTACAAATTCCACAATTAAGTTTTGATATGCCAACATATATTCACAACCCATATTTAACCCAATTTCAATCAATTCCTCTGATGGTTCTTCTTTGTATGTAGCACCTGTTTGAAGACATTCAATGATGATTTTTGTAAAACAACTTAAAAAATACAAAAATGAAATCTAGTTAAGTTGTTATAAGGAAGTAACAATTACTCACAAACTTAGATATCAACCCTTTTCTTCCGTGTCGTCCTGTTTTATGTGTTGAATGGGTTCCATTTTCTTTTATTTTCTACAAGAAAATACTTGAAAATTACTATTTAATGATAAATTTCTTATTTATAGTACCTAATGATCGAAAAATTCAATTATTACATACTACATTTGAAGCACGTTGTTGTTGAGATGGCTCCTCTTGCGATGCAATTTTGTCCATTTCTTTGACCATCTCCTTGTACACCTTTTTGGACATTCCTACTAGCATATTTTTGATATCATCTCGTTCATCTTTTGAGATTTTCATAATCTTTCTTAAAATGTAACATGACAATAAACTATTTAATTTTTATATTGATATATGAAAAGTAAATATAACAAAAGTGATATTTATAAATAATTCTAGATAAAAATTTAAAGGAATATTACTTTTTCATTCCTTCTTTTTTGTTGTTGTACGTTTTTGCTATTAAAAGTTTGACATGTCTCATTGACCAATTTTCTAGAAAATATTCTTATAGTTTACATAAAATTTGGTTCTTGGAATCATTGGATTGGTTTTTGTATTGTAAGTAGAAAGAACGTCTATACATTCGTTCCACTAGATCCCTCAAAATTTTGTAAAATATTTTCCCCCTTTCGTTAACCTCTAGCACCACTCCAGATGAGCTAAGGAGAAATTCATTTTCATTTGCATGTTCTTTTTTTTTCTTTTCTTAGAACAACATTCATTTTATGAGTTGTTCATCCATGTATAACATTAAACAAATGTGAATTAATATACTATTTGACACATGTTATCTAATAATTTTAATTATATTATTAATGAAAATTTAAAAAAGAAACTCATATTGGATAGATAGTGTTTTTTCATTCACTTGATTCATCCTTTTGCAATTTTTCCATCAATATTTTACGCTCTTCTAGTCCTCAACCAGAAACAATATTATCAAGCTTCGCCATTTTGTGGCTTTGAATGATACACAGTAAACAATACATATTAGTTAAACTTACATATAGTTCAAAAATAATATTTTTGTAAAGAATTTACAAAGGACTTGCCTTTTTTTCTTTTCTTAATGTGTTATCAGTATTTTTGTTACTTGATCTCTTGTCATTCATTTCTTTATCAATATCAAACCTGTACCATATCATTCATTAATATATCTATAAATAAATTCTCAGATTTTCAAGTAAAAAAAAAAACTCAAAAAATCGGTGCGCCATTCATGGTGTACGCATGGACACCGGCACATGGGGGTCTTAAAAATGCACTGCACAAATAGTATAATAGACCGTACGGTGCTCTATGTCAACAAGAAGCACCAGTGTGTTACATGTCAACCACTGCACCGATTAACCATGATAAAATAATAAAAATCGTCCAGTGTTAGTTTTTGTAGCATAAACCGGTGTCATATTTTACATATGGCGCACTGATTTAAAAAAATATATATATATTTTTTATTTTTTATCACATTACTTTCGCGGTGTGCTTGTACAATAAAAAGCACCGGTGCACTAGGTTACGCTAGGTGCACGGATGAAAAAAAAATATGTTTTTTTTAATTCACGCAAGGGCCGACATGGATTGGGATCCGACTATGAAAATCGTTCTGTTGGTTAGATGTCTTAGGTCTATATTTAGCAATACAAACCCTATAAATCTAAATTGAAAAGCCCTAATTTTGAATCATAGAAAGAGGGAGAAGAAGGGGCAGAAACAAAAAGAATGTAGGGTTTGTATTTTCTGAAAAGTGTTTTTTTTTTTGTGCAAAACAAAATGTTCACGGTGTGCCATAACGAAATAGCGCACCGATTGCATATTTTACAAATGGCGCATTGAGATTTTTTTGTTTTTTTTATTTTTATTTTTATTTTTATTTTTTTTATTTTTTTATTTTTATCATAGTACTTTTTTGGTGCAGTGGGATAACAGAGCGCACCAGTGCGCTCAAGTACGAAGGGTGCACTGATGAAAAAAATCTTTTTTTTAAAATTTACGCAAGAGCCAACATGGATTGGGATCCGACTATGCAAGTTGTCTCGTGGGTTGGATGTCTTAGGATTATATTTATCAATAAAAACCCTATAAATATAAACTAAAAAACCCTAATTCTGAAATCACAGAAAGAGGGAGAAGAAAGGGCAGAAAAAAAAAGAATGAAGGCCTTGTTTCTAAAACAGATTTCTTTTTTTGTGAAATAGCACGTTCGCGGTGTGCCATAATGAAATAGTGCACTAGTGCCATATGTTACATATGGTGCACTGATAAAAACATTTTTTTATCATTGTACTTTCGTGGTGTGCTAGTATAACAAAGTACACCGGTGTGCTATGTTACGCAAGGCACACCGAGGAAAAAAAATCTGTTATCTTTTTAAATTCACGCAAGGGCCAACATGGATTTAGATCAGACTATGCAATTCATCCCATGGGTTAGATATATTATGAATATATAAACCCTATAAATCTAAATTGAAAAGCCCTAATTCTTAAATTACAGAAAGAGGGAGAAGAAAGGGTAGAAACAAAAATAATCTAGGGTTTTGTTTCTAAAAATGGATATTTTTTTATTTTGTTTATGAAAACTAAAGAAAAATTAAAAGAAACTATAGAAAAAAGTTTAAAAAAATAAATTTTGATTTTCTTCTTTTACTGCATAAAAAAAATTGTAGAAAAAGTAAAAAAAACAATAAACTTTGATTTTTTCTTTTACTGCATTAAAAAAACTGCAAAAAAATTAAAAAAAAACAATAAACTTTATTCACATCGTTTGAAATTCTATGCTATAAGGTTTGAATCACTAGAGGTTTGGAATTCTAATTATATGAAAAGTGTTTAGTCTTTAAAGAAATGTTTTATGAAATGAGATTTTCGAAAATATTTTGCCGTCCATTTTTCAATTTACCATTTTTTTTTTTTCACTTAAAGAACATAGAGTTGCGCTTTTTTTATTTGCGGTTATTCATCACTGGTGCATCCCTTAATCAAACCACATTAGTGCGTCTGGGTATAAAATGGCACCGGTGCGCATCACCAAAAATGCAACGGTGCGGTGATATGTACATTAGGCACCGAAATTACATTTAGGTGTGTGCACCAAAATTTATTGTTGTTTTGCTCAAATGCAGGGAGAAAATATCATAATTATATGGAATGGACAATTCTTCAAAATCTAGCTTGTTCCATAATGTTTCTAAAAGTCCATTGTGGAGTTCTCCCTATCCATCTCGAGATGTAATATTTACTTCAAATTTTATTTAAATTTTCACTATCTAATTGAATTTATGTTTTTTATCCATGTAGTCAATCATGCATAGCTTAATTAAATTTATAATGTATACAAATTTGCTAGTTCATGCAGATTCAACATCAATTTTAGTTGCATAAAATATTCAAACTGCTCCAAAATGTCAGAAGTTCTTATCAGGAGCTGCATACCGCAATGCAGATTTAGTAGATGAAAATGGACATCCGCTTCACCCTGCCAATTGTAACAATATTTCATCTTCTAGCCACAAACCCGAGACAATGATGGTAATAATTATAATTTTTTGGTATATATATTGATTAATATGTAATTATTTCAATGTTAAACCAATTTATAATCATGCAATATTGTCAACGTGATTACTAATTGATATCATATATTTTGTACTAATCATGTTCAAATATTTTTTTTTAAATTATTAGGATTCTAGTGATGATGAAAAACCTACCTACCATATTCTGTTGCACCCCACGAAAATTTCAAATCGAGAGAATACTGAATTAAGAGAAAAAATCGGAGAGGAGTGATACCAAGAATGGTTGAATCAACCACCGATTCAATTCTGGCTACGTCCAGATTCACCAATGAGGAATGACTACAACAATAGTATTTCTTCATAAGCTGGCAATGGAGGTAATCAAATAGAGGTTGGTATGGATGATTACTTATGGCATACGACTGCCATGGAGAAAATGTTGTTAGATGCATTCCAAAATGATGATCAGCTAGGGGATGATGCTCATATCGCTGACACCTTTTTCGAAAGCCTTAAATTTGCTTCCACCACCCCTCTCCTTGGACTTGGCGATCTGTAAAATTCTACCCAATTGGGGAGAACGATGTTATTGTACAACTTGAAATAAAAGTTTGGCTTGCCAAATGCATGTTTCTCGAAACTTTTGAGGTAAGCTACCATAAATTAATCCCTTATATAAATTTGAAATATAATCATTACACTGTAATGAAAATTACAAATGGTAAATTTTATGAACGTTAATAATTATATCGACATTAATGTACATTTGTTAATATATTTTTCCATGATCACCAACTACAGGTTATTCAAAGATAAGGTTCTTCCGAGTGATAATGTCTTGCTCGGTAGCTACGAAGAGGCAAAGAAATTGTTGAAAATGTTGGGTGTTGAGTACATATCATATCATGCATGTCCAAATGATTGTATTCTATATAGAGGAGAATAGGCAGACAAAGAGATGTGTCCGAAATGTGGGCATGATAGGTATGATAAATAAAAAAAGAAGGGTAAATCACGTATTGGTACTCCTTTTAAGATATAGAGGCACATGCCTATAATCCCAAGGATTCAAAGGCTCTTTCATTGCAAATAATTAGCTATGTTGTAGGGATGGCATGCCTCACACAGAAGTGAGTTGGGATTATGTGAATCCCAACTGATTCAATAGCCATGAAGCATATAGAGGATACAATATGGCCTGAAAAATTCAAGGATGAAGTACGAAGTCTATGACTCAGCATAACCATGAATGGTGTCAACCCATATCCCTCCAGAACACCAACTATTCTATTTGGCCTGTAGTAGTGATCAATAAAAATATCCCCCCATGGTTTTCCGTGAAGAATCAACATCTTATGTTGGCTCTCATAGTCCCTGGTAGAAGACAAGTGAAGAATAAGGATGTCTACTTACAACCAATGGTAGATGAATTGAAGGAATTATGGGATGGGATAAATGTATACGATGTATCAAGACCCATCACAACAGAGAGGAGCTTTACGTTGTATGGCATATGTGCTTACATGACACATGATTATCCAGGCTTAGGAGTTTGCTATGGTAAATTACATGTTTAATTTATTGATTTGTTTATATACGTAACAATATTCTTTCACATATTAGTTATTTAATTCCTTATAATATTTTTTCTGATCTTCATGATATTATTTAACATGCCATGCATATTAATTAATGTATACAAGTATAATCTCACAGGTCTTGTAAAAAAAGGGTATTTTGGATGTAAATGTTGTGGACCTTCTCTGAAAGCTAGATGGTCCAAGGACCTACGAAAGCCAGTGTATGATTGCTCTAGGGTATTCCTACCAGAAGAACACCCTTACAGAAGAGCAGCATCCACCTTCAATGGTAAATGAGAGAGATCCCAAAGGCCTCTAATAATGACCCCAGCTAAATGGCTTGGAGCATATGAGAGAGAGAAGGAGAAGGAGTTCATAGAAATGTTTGATTCAAATGGGGAGCCTATGTTCGATGATCCAGATTTCTTCGACACCTATGTTGAGAAATATCCCATTGGGATGAAAAGGAAATATATATTTTATGACCTCCCATATTGGGAGCATCTGACGATTACCCACTTATTAGATCCCATGCATATATTTAAAAATGTTTCATCTTCTTTATGGAGGCACATATCATAAAAAAAAAGCGACACATTGGCTGTTAGGAAAGATCTTATTACTTCAAAAACTAAAAGGAAACATTGGCCAAGACGATTAGAAACTACGGGATTAGAGGCACACGCTGGTCCCTCTAATTCATCATTTTTCAAAGAAGGTGATGTCCCATGGATTTTTTAAAAACATGATATTTATTTGGCAAAGGAAGTTATAATGGATGTGAGGGTGCCAATTTCATACGGGTCTTCACTACGGTGCTGCTTCACCATGGATGAACATTTTTCGGGGTTGAAATCACATGACCATTTGAATCTTCTAAGAGTACATATAATGTCAAAAGCATGATTTTATTATTTTTTATATCAATAAACTTTATCCCATGCGGGGATCATAAAACATAACTAATTTTTTATATTATTGCACGTGTCTATAACTTTGCAGTGTAATAATCCTTTGTTCATGTGTGGGTGTGTGAAACGTGAATTCCCTCAAGACCTAGGACATGACATATCTAAATTATCTGCATTTGTATGTTGGATCACGTCAAAGGATATTCATATGGCTAGCATTCCATGGTGGCATCAAGAGATAGTTGATATTGTTTGTATGTTTGAGAAGGAACTGCCGAAGATTTTCATGGACTTACAGGTTCATCTTCTAATCCACCTAGTAGATGAGGTTGAATTAGTTGGGGTGGTTTCATGTCGTTGGATGTTCTTCTTAGAGAGGTACTTGAGAAAATTGAAAGGTTTTATTTGATAAAGGGAAAAACATGAGGGGTCTATGACAACGAGGTACATATCATATGAGTCTTTCTATTATGCCAATGAATACATCAAGCAGATCAACAACAGACCAGGTGCAGTGATTTGGTATGATGAAAGGGATGAAGACAAAAGAGAAGGGGAGTTGCTCCAAACGAATGGAAAAAAGCCCTTGATAAAGAGTAGGTGACTTATAATTTTTCAAATTTACAAAAAGTGATTAATATTCATCTTGAAATTTGACATAATGTATATTTTGATCTCTAAGTACTATATAATGTTGGTTTGTTTTCATCAACGAATGCAAAAATTGAAGAAATCAATAAATCTGTTCTTTACAATTCTAAAGCGACACAACCGTCGATCGCATTGTACAAACAAAAGAGGATGAAATGGGATAATGACAAGAAATAATTCAGGCGGTTGAATGGTATAAGTGTGCCTTACCCCGATCATTTAAAAGAAAACATGCCAAAAATATGCCCCAAAAGTTGGGTTGCTAACCAAGTCAGAGAGAAATACGGTGCTACTGGTCGTTACCCGCATGTTGAAGAGGATGCACTAAACGTAGGGATTGAGTGCAACAATTCGGCAATAATATTTTTAATTTATATGTAAATTTGAAACTTATATGAAGACATCTACATTTCATATTTTAACTATTGGGTTATTATAAGAAACATGACACTATGATTTTTTAGGTTTTTTATAATATGTGCATTTGTTCCCATCTATGTGGGCATATGGACACCATTTTCGCACAGAAAATGCCGATGCTGGAAACATCACACAAGACTGTGGAGTGGAAGTTGAGTTCAATAAATCTAGTTGATCTAGCCACCATGATCAAAACCTAGTACGAGGGACGTTAGGTTACGTCGGAAAAATACAAGAGATCATTGAAGTGGATTTCTCTTCTTTCCAATGTGTTATTTTTAGGTGCAAGTGGTGGGACACCTTTGATCAAAATAATGTAAAGGAAGATCGTGATAGTAGGCTGATATGTATCAACTTTAGAAAGATGTGGGATGAAGCTAGGGAGCCCTATGTTTTCCCCAAACACTGCAACTAGGTGTTTTTTTACCCAGATGTTGGATAGGGATTGGTGGTTCATATTGACACATGACCCTAGATCACAACATATTTTTGAGAACAATAGTGTTATCATGCCATGCGAACTGGAAGATAATGAGGGTGATCATGAGAACCGAGAGTGATATGGTACATGTGTTATTTCATCAATATTTATACTTTTTATGATGGGTTTTTCGAAACATTATAATATGTATTTTGAGTTAATTGGTAATTTGCATTGTGTTAATGTTAAAATCAATAATTCACATGATAATTTGCAATTATGTTGATCTAAAAAACAATGGCGTACTGTATAAATTAGTTTTTTTTTTGTATCTAAGATCATAATAAAATAATGATAATTCTAAAGTACATGAATTTATTTTCATTATTCTCTAATCTTTATTATGTTACAATAATTCATATTATTATAGATTTATTATTTTACAATTATTTAAAATTTACAAATTTACAAATTTAAAAATTTTAATAAATTCATTTCACATTAATACAATTAAAATTTTACAAATATTTTACATACAATTAGAAGTAGAATTAGAATTAGAATGCGAATTACAATTACAATTACAATTTTACAATTTCACATACAATTACAATTAAAATTACAATTACAATTTTAAAATATTACATACAATTACAAATTTACAATTACAATCAATTCACACTAATACAATTAAAATTTTACAAATATTTTACATACAAATAGAATTACAATTACAATTACAATTACAATTTTACAATTTCAAGTACAATTACAATTACAATTTTAGAATTTTTCATATATACAATTACAATTTTACAAATTTACATATATACTATTACAATTACAATTTTAGAATTTTACATATAATTAGAATTACAAATATTACAATTTTACAATATCATGATCATTTAATATTAAATTAATTAATAAACATCATGTTCATGATAACCATTGTACAAACATCATATTTGACTAAAAAACACATTCAAAATCGCTAACATCATCGTGATCATGATCATCTAACAAAACAAAATTAACATTAATTAATATCATCAAAACACAAACATCAAATATACATCTCATGTAAAATAACTCATGCTATCACATACACATATATCTACAAGCTGCAAATTAAATGAACATATCTAACATGACCTAACAATATACACACCATGATGATCACCAACATGTAAATTAAGTACAACTGCAACATTAAATTAAAATACATGGTATATATATATATATAACTGAATAATGTTAAAAATATACAACTGTAATATAAATATCGTGGATCAGCTGGTGGTAGTACAACATCAATATCAGTAGTAGTGGAGGCCTACTCAGTCAATGGTGTAGTCTCGACGGTCGATGGTCCAGCCTGCTCATGATCATGAGTACTAATGGATGCTGCAGGCTACTGACTAGACGTGGTCGATGGTCCAACCTCATCTCCATGATGACTGCTACTAGATGCTTGTCGAGGCTCATGCTCATCTGGCGTGGTGTGAGGTGAATTATCATGAGATGATGAGTTACTGCTTGCAGACTGTCCATCACGTGTTGTGGCTCGACCACACCTATAACGGGAAATATTCCTCCTCAGTCACATAACAATTGTCGTAACTCCTACGATATGCTGCATCAGGTTCTACATGTCACGGGACATGCCTCTCCACATCTGTAATATCCTATCATCGACCTGTACGTCTCTATAATGAGTGGGCCTAATGCCCGCCTCAACAATCAATTCACTGAGTTGGTCACCCAACTCCATCCGGTATCTAGCATCAAGTCGACCACGTCTAGAAAAAGGGGGTATTGGCGCACTGGCAAGAGTAGGTCTCTCTGCACCAGCCTCCTAATTATCCTCGGCATCTGGAATGCCCTAATCGTCATTAGGATCCACACCTAGATCATGTGGTGGTGCCGACATCTCCTCACCATCAAAATAGCCAATGTCTGCAAAATATATACAAGTACACAACAATAATTAGACAATTTCATTGCACAATTTAATAAAAAAAAGTTAAATAACATGCTAAAATAAATTTAAATATATAAAACAGTAATATTACCTCTATCATCTAGCGGTTCATCAGCTATGAACAGGATGTTGGCACACCCTCACCAATCCAAACCCACATAAGGACAGGGGACCATAACAAAGGGATGCTCATCAACACTGGCTAGCAACTCCAATGCATCGTGTGATATCCTCATTGGAAACAGAGTCTCATTCCTCTTGGGCATCATCTACCCCCACATGTGCATACATGCCTCAAAATTAAACCTACGAGGTTGTCAAAGAAAATTAGGCATCATCTTTGGAAACCTCTCAAAAAATAAACTAAAAAGCTCTCAAACAAAAGGGAATTTCACCCTCCCTTGTGCATGAGCACGACATCTATCTAATGATGTACATAACTACCACAAAAAAATGGCAAACCACCTGACAGGTCGTGGCTCCTATACTAAAGAATCAACATAATATAGAAGCGAGCAACTAATGCATTGCCCGTCACTGGTGTTGTTTGAAATGGTCGAAATTATAAGTGAGATAAATTGCACCTACTCCCTACCAAATGCACCAATATGTAACTAACCTCTCATGACCCAAAACTCTGCAGGAGACAGTGCATTTTCTCCAATGTATCTCTAGGAGTAAACTAACTGAATCCCTACTACATAGCCAGCTGGAACCTCTGGGAATGAGGGAAAATTCACCCCTCTCCTTGATAGCTCTATAATGAAATATATATCCTCCTCAGTGGGCATGTACCACTGGTTGATACCAACCAAGAAAGCCTATTGCTAGGCATTCCACCTTCGGATAAGATGTCTCAAAAAAAAATATGGCCCTTTAGGGAAGTAGCCTCCTCATATAACTTGAGGAGGCCTACCTGCCTTAGGAGCCCCTGCGTAGCTGTTGTAATAGGGCGAGAGTATGCATCTCTCCCTCTCTCGTGCCTCCCACAGGTGAACCATGTTATACTGCTCTGTCTGTTGTTGTTTTTTTTCCCCATATTCTCTCCTTTCACGTCTCTAAATGATTGACATATTAAACACATTTTTTTATTAAATGAGACATGTATTTAGAAATATACATATATAATTTTTTTTTGAAAAAAAATAAAATAACAGTTGGTGCGCCAAAAACATAGTCATGCACCGGTCCCAGTGTGTCTTTCTATGGAGCGCACTGGCATCGGTGCAGTTAATAATAATAAGTGCCCTAAAGACGGTGCTCCAAAAAAAAATTTAGCACACCGTTGACTATGTATGGTGTCAAGAGGGTAGTGCGTTAGCTAAACTCTACGCCATGGGGCCTATAGTTAAGTCTACGGACCGACCTCCTACCATCATGTCATAGTGAACGATGTGGCCTTTTACAAGGCTGCACCATTGACGCAACTGAAATATAGAAAGTCATGTGTTGACAAAAATAGTCATCCCCGGGCTACTATTTTGGTCAACGCACTGCGTCACCGCTATTCCACTAGGTCAATGATGCGGCTGGGTAACTGACCGCACCGCACTTTTTAAAAAAAATTAAAATAATATGGTGCGCCTTCAGTACCATCCCAAAACCAGTGCAGATATCGTTAGCACCAATTTACCAGGACGAACCATTGACCATGTCAAAATGCAGTATGCAGTGCGCTAACAACATTACCCGCCTCGGGGCGGATAATTCAATCAACGCACTATGTTTCCGTTATTCCACATTGTGAACGGTGCAACCTGGTAAACAACCATACCGCACTTTTATTTTTATTTTTAAATAACACGGTGTGCCTATCAGTACCGTCGCAGAACCAATGCAGATACTGTTAGCACCGGCTGCGGTGCAGCCTATAAATTTACAGGCAGCACCACAAAACGGTGCAAGCCGAATGGTTTGAGTGCATAGCACGACAATTTTTTTTTCTTTTAAATGGTTAATTTTAAGGTTATTTGAAATTCTAATCCGCTAAAAGGCTTAATTATGGAAAAACAAGAAAAATACATGTACATTTTCCCATCGACGAGGCATATTGGTTGTAGAATTTTCAAAATAAAATTTGTCCACCGTTTTGTAAAATTCAAGCTGGAGATTGGTGGGCAATGCACAGCAGTAGTGCGTGCAATGAGTGCAATGGGAGCATCAATGTCAGGGCAGCTCAGACAAGGATAAATTGCACCAGTGCTTGAGAGCTCTATAGCACTGACAAAAGTGAAAAATGTGGTTTTTTGGCCATAATTTTTTTTTAAACCTATTCTGGTGCATGAGGTTTTATGGGCACACCGGTGCATTTTCTTCATTCCGCATAGGGTGCTTTCTGTTTTCGCGCAATTTTTATGAGGCACCGGTGCAAACATTTTGTAAATAATCGGTGCACTATAGTAATACAATGCACCCGGTGGGTGTGTACAGAGTGCACGGTGTCCGGTGTGTTAATGTTTTGTGCAATTTTTTTTGGTCGTATTTTTTTTTTTTAACCTCGTTCCGATGTGTGGAATTTTATGGATGCACTGGTGCATTTCCGTCACTACGCACTGGGTGGTTTCTATTCTTGCACACTTTTTATGAGCCACTGGTGAAAACATTGTGTATAGCACCAGTGCGCTATAGTAATTAAACGCACCAGGAGGGTGTGTATGGAGTGCACTCTGTCTGGTGTGCCAATGTTTTGTGTGGTTTTTTAGCCGTAATTTTTTTTTATTTAACACTATTCCGGTACGTGGGGTTTATGGGTGCACCGATGCGTTTTCATCATTCTGCACTAGGTAGTTTCTGTTTTCACATGATTTTTATGAGGCACTGGTGCAGAAGTGTTGTAAAGAACTGATGCACTAGAGAAATACAATGCACCAGGCAGGTGTGTATGGAGTGCATGGTGTCCGGTGTGCCAATGTTTTGTGCAGTTTTTTGGCCGTAATTTTTTTTTATTTAACATTGTTCTGGTGTGCGATATTTTAAGGGAGCACTAGTTTGTGTGCTTCATTCCACACCGGGCAGTTTCATTTTTCACGCGCTTTTTATGAGGCACTTGTGTGGAAGTGTTGTTAAGGACCGATGTGGTACATAAATACAATGCACCAGGCGGGTATGTATGAAGCACACGGTGTCCGGTGTGCCAATGTTTTGTTCACACCGGTGATTTCTCGTGTTGAATGCATTGGTGTGTTTTACGATGATAAGTGCACCAGACGAAATACATCCAAAAACACCTCTGCCCACCAACCTCCTCTAGTAACTTCCGCTAGAAATAGATGTCTAGGGTATTTTTATAAGGGCTTCCTCAAAAACATCCACTAGAGGGTATTTTCCTTGTAGTTCTAAAGGATTCCAAATTGATAAATGGAATATAGATACTATAGAGAAAATTGATCAAGTAGGGTTATTATATTTTCTCATGCAATTTGATGGTTACGATGCTAAAGTGTCAGAGATGTTTGTATCCAATTATGATAACGAAAAAAACATTGTAGGAGATATTACCATCCCTATCACACACGAGTATTTTTCTCAAGCTACAAACTCAACAATGATAGGAGAAAAATACCATAAGGGACAACACTTCAAGGAAAATGGATGGAATTATTCTTTGGAAAATCCAAGGAAGGGTACATTTGACAAATCTAATGGGATTCCAAGGGAATGGCTTAAAGAGCCATGGGCTGAGTTGGTCCTCATCATCCAAAATTATTTTACTTGTGATGGGAGGTATAAAATAGTGCACCTATACCATATCAAACTTCTCCAGTATATAAAAGGTGATAATAAACTAATAATCCCTTATTTATTTTCCAAAATTTTATTAAAAATGATTGAAAGGGTGAAAAAATAAAAATAAAAAAAAATAGGTCACCTACTATCACCAAGGATTAATCAAGATCTTGATTGAATATCAATTGAAAAACAAAGGAGATAAATGGGAAAAATTCTTGGACAAGAATCATTTTGTATAATTTCAGAGGTAAGAAGAACTAGTTGGAAATGAGGAAGCCCTTGAAAAGTAGCATCTTTCTAGAGATATTATGTAGTCACCTCCATACCCAAGAACCAGATCCAAGAAGAAGCAAGAAGGCATAATTATTTAGAAAGAGATATCTTTCACATCTTTCCCAAATAATTCAAGTAAAAAGGTGATAGAGGAGCCTTCTAAGGGAGACCAAGACATTGATGTAGAAATTTTGGAAGAATTACCTCTTAGCACACCTCAATAATGACATCATGAAACTATTGAAAAACTAGAAAGGGAAGCACAACAAAAACTTAGAGAACTGGAAAAATATTATTGGTGTGAATATTCTTGGATTGAAGGATCATCATCCTACTCTTATGCAAAGAATATCAAATGATTTTTTGAAGATGTTCACGTTGAACCATTAGAAATTCGGAAAGAAAAAAATAAAAAGAAGAATAAATGGGTTTTTGAATAGATTCATGATGAATAAAATTCCAAGAATATAAACGAATTAAACACAAGGCTCCAAGTAACTGAAATCATGGAGAGACATCTCAAGAAGGAAAATGAAATGTACAAGGAGAAAAAAAACAAGTTTGTTAAAGAAAACAAGAGGTTGAAGAAGAAAATGGAAACACAGAACATCCTCATTTCAAAGCAAGCATACAGGTGGCTAAAAGAGAAGAAACGCTGGAAATAAAAATATGAGAAACATAAGGTAAATAGTGAAATCTACAAGGGAGAAGAAAAATGACAAGAAGGAATTGATATAATTTGGCAAGTAGTTGAGATAGAAGCTTCTAAATCAAGGTGTAGATCAATAGGGAGATCAACATGCAGAGGCAAGAGATCCAAAAGAAAAATACAAGCATGAGGACATGCTTGTGGATCATCAAGGGGGAGATGTTGGCCCTCAATTTTAACCCTTTTTAGCCATGCATATTCCACATTTCTATCATTCCTTACCACCATATCATGATAATATTTGTCATATTTTTTCCTCTTTTTACAAATTAAGGTAAAATAATTATGTATTTTAATTTTTATAATTTTTAGTGAAAATTAGGTATTAAAATTTATTTTTGGCAGAAACAGAATTTCCCGTAATGGCTCCATTGAAGTCGTATGTGCGGGACATCTGGGCACACCCTAAAGGTCAATTCAAGAAGTAAAGGAACCAAGTATGGAAAAAATCCTATTAGCACACTCCAAATGAGTCAGAACAGGCCCAGTCAAAGCTAGTCAAACTTGATCCGTCACTCAGGAAATCCCTTGATTTAGGGGCAGTTTTGTGATTTTGTGGAATCTTCGCATATTTTGTGCAACAAAGGGATGATTTCAACCCTATTATGTGTAATATGATTCTTTTTGGTTGTTACATCCATTATAGTTGATTTTTTTGCACGTTATCCTATTTAAGCACAACTACTCAACAACTATGAACATATTATTATCATTGTGATTACTCTCTTTCTGAATACATTTGAATATTTTCTCTATATTTATTATGCATTATTGTTGTGGGATGTGAATGGTGAATTATTTTAGCTGATTTTTTTATAGGTGTACCAAGAAAATGTGGAGGGCCCCCATTCTAAACTAAGTACAGTATTTTGTTCATTGATGTGCATAATTGTGAATAAGTAGCATTTTAGTTTTCTATATATTTCTATCATAATTTCTTGTGAATATTTTCTGTATAAACTTATTAATATGTCATGACCATTCAGATTTTGGAATTAATCTCCTTTCAATGACTAATTTGGATAAGGAAAGACAACTTAGGTCTCCAAGTTGGAGCCTCTTTCTTGTGAACTAAGAATTAAACTGGAATTTCTATCTATGCATTCATCCTTTCTTGATTTCTTAAATCAGGTGTTATTATTTATGGTGAAATTGGTTTTGTTGAAAAAGAAATCAAAAGGAAGGACAAATGAGATTTATAATTCAAGAGCGTCTTCCTTGTTGACTATGACTCAATCATTCACTTGTCCATGCTTATAGATCATAATTTTTATGCTTTCTTTACAATCATTATTTTATATTTGTAATATGCATTTCAATTATTATCATCTAAACAACTAATTCCTGCACTAGTTAAATCTAAGATGCATATAACTTGGTGTGCTTCTAATTTTACAAATATGGATTGATATTAAAAGAGATTCTCTAATTCAACTCCATAAATTAGACTGACAAATATAATCTTGATAAATCAAGGGATTAGCCTTCACCTTGGGCTCCATGAACCATTCCAAGGTTTCCTCCATTGGATGTGAATCATGAAAAGTGGGAGAAGGTTGAGAGGGTGGATTAGGAATTTTATTTCTATATTTCCCAACTTCAAAATTATCACAAGGAGGTACCCAAGTTAGTATTGGAAAAGGGGGAGGACAAGGAACAAAAGGAATAGTAGGTTACTCCTCTGGAATTAGAGGTGTCTCACAATTTAGAAAACTTGGGAGAACATAAACATCATGGGGTCTAGATTCGTCATGTAAAGAGATACAAACCAATATTTCAAGCTTCCTTTTAAGGAAATCCCAATCCACAGTTTCTCTAGGAAGCTCATAACATAAGTGAAGGAAACAATTAGAAAAATCATTAATTGAATCATTAGGGCACATCCTTAGTTGTTCAATCCTTTTTAAATCATCTAGATAATCATACTTATCAAAATCCCGATGAAGCTCCTTGAGGAATTGATCAAAAGAGTGGATAAAGGCATACGGTAACGTATGACACCATTAATTAACATGACCTTCAAGGGCGAGGAAGAAAATCAAACAAGAAAACTCTTCATCATCGATTTCGTAATATTCACAAAATTTAAGAAAATTGAAAATTTGTTCGGTTACGGATGTTTCGTCACCACCATCAATATTCAATTGAGACAAGTCATGAAGAGGATCATCGGGGATTAAAATTTGACAAATACATAAATTAGAGAAACAACCTAGGAGTATGATTTGACAATGAGCCATTATAAATAAGGTATTCAAATAGACTCAATGGACATAACTTGTCATCTAGACCTCCTTCTAGTGTCAAAATTTTCATGGTGTCGAATACTGCCAACATACAGGGGGTTTCCATGGTGTGAATTCCCAATTATAAATCACACTGTTTGGAGTAGGAGTCCCATCTAGAGTATCAAACTGACTGCCATAACATAAAGGTTCATCTCAGTTTCAAAAGATAACATAAGAGATTATATATATAAACCTTGAATAAGAAAGTTGACATTGTGAAACACCAATTTCAATGTGTAAAAGGAGACTTTCACAAGGGGAGGGACAAAAGTGAGCCTGTAGAAGGAGATTAATAGTACTAACCTATGAGAGACACACGAGAGCATAAAAATATGCGTTAGCGAAATAGTTCACATAATGATGTTAAAGTGAATAAAACACACATTCAAAAATATGAGTATTAAAGCCACTGAAATAGTTTAATTTATACAGTACATATAAACAAAAATATATCATAAACATCCCAAGAATAGTCCTAAGAAATTTATGATACATGCATGAAAACGCGTTGACTCATAGAGATTCAATTACATGAAAGGCCCATGTACACAATTACAATGATGAGACACTAGATCGAATAGTGGAACATTAAGTCACTTCTTGATACTCCAAAGAATATATTTTCTCTCCTATGCCAAGTAGAGAAGCCAAGACTATCTCTCCAATGCTTAAGCCTCCCAAAGCCCTTTGCTTGAGTTATGAGGTTTATTTTGTAACAAGAGGAATGACCTTTCATATCCTCATGAATCTTGGATTACCCCCATGACTCTTGTACTTCTAGTGTGTCCTTTCAACTTCTAAATAATTCTTGAACTTCTAAATGAATTTTGGACTTCTATACAATTTTTTTCCATATATGACTATGTGACTCTTCTTGTTCCAAATATGACTCTTGGACTTCCAATTGTTTGTATTTTAAAATGATTACAACAATACATCATAACCTCCACATCATCATATGATGAGACTTTAAATGTCACTATATTTAATGACTGGGACTGATAGTGGCTAATGAAATTGACTTTCTCTAGTGGTGACACGACTGCAACTCTGTATTTTCTCTTTGTTTATCTTCTGATCGTGGTGATTTCACCCTATACAGAGTATTAAATCTTGTAGTCTTTGGGGTGATTCTATAATCAAGTTTCAAGTGTATTTTTGGTTCTATTCATGCTTCCTTTTTTTATCATCTTTTCCCAATCTTCCTCATGTGTGATTTCCATGAGGTCCCTGGAAAAAATGCTTCTGCAATCACCTATGTCAAGCAACTATCAGCCTAAAAATTTGTCAATCTACCATGTTTTATGCATATTTTCTATTTATGCCTTTTAGGCGTGCTCAAAAGGGTCAAAGGTGCTTCTAGGCACATGGTAACATTTTGAAAGGCTGAAGGGATAAATAAGGAAAGCTTCGAGGCTTCATCATGCACTCATGAACTCAAGGGAATACGACAGTCAAGGCAAGGAACATGTCACAAGTTTTAAGGATGAAGGGTAAGGCTTTGGGTTTCCCAAGTGTATTTTGTTCTCAAAGGAGAGAAAGAGGGAAAATTCCTTCAAGTCAAAGGAGTGATATCAATGAGGGCACATCATTTAGGTTGAAGGAGTGATCTCAAGGAGGGAAAATTCCTTTAGGTTGAAGGAGTGCTCTCAAGGAGGGCACATTACTTTAAGTTGAAGGAGTGCACTAAAGGATACCAAATATGGTGCATGGCATAAGTCTGAAGGCTGAAGGGTGAGGTTTGGTGCCTTTAAAGTGAGCTCATTCGCTTGAGGGACCAAAGAGGGCACATAGTGGAAGTTTGAAGGTTGAAGAGAAGAGATTTGTGCCTTCAGAATGTGCTCATGCACTCAAATGTATATAGGGCACATGGAATTTCAGGGAAGGATGAAGGATTTAGCTTTGAGTCTCTAGGGTTCACCAATGCACTCAAGGAGGACGTACTTCTTCAATTTGAAGGAGTGCGCTCATGGAATATTTAGCCATTTTGGAGGGCACAATTTAGAATAGGGAAGGGGATTTGTGCTTTGGTAGTGCACCCAACTCTAAATGATGGCACAAGGTGCACTTATGAACAATGAATGGTCTCCCATCAAGGCTTAGAAGTTCCCCCAGGTGCTCTTAGCCTTAATGAGCTTGTTTTTCAACTGAAATTCAAGTAAGTTTGGGTGATAAGGCAAGGGGTGAACATGATGAGTTATAGACATAAAACAAATACAGAACATACAAACTTATCAAGACAACTTATAAATATTTATAAACAATTAATATACATCAAAAATCCACTTTATACATGTTCCCAAAGTATAACGAGTGAAGTGTGTGCGATTTCAACCTGGAAGTGTTGTTTTATAACACAAAGGTGTTGCGACCATGAAATACTCCCGGAGATGTTCTAATCAATGCGACAACACATGATATCATTCAAGAACACTTATTACATACAAATAAATATGAAACGACACTTGAAAAATGAGGCGACAATTGATATGATAATGAATTAGGCACCAAAATTCAAAATGTATTGAAAATTTTGGAGAGTGCTGTAGTAGCAACAACAAGTCACTGATATATTTGATCTGGAAATGATATGGAAATGGATAGGTAGGAAAAAATATAAATTGAATGTACCTAAGTCAATGTAATGCTTTATTAGGTAAGTATAACCCCATTGAGTATATTGTGGTGTTTAATAACCTTTTTTCATGAAGGAAGAATTGGTTTTGAATAACCACCTTTTCGTGATTATTGTGAGAGAGGTTGTTTTTAGGTCGTTTAAAACCACTTGTGATGTGGCAATAAAAAGGCACTTGAAGTTTTTATGGTTAAGGGTAATCCATAAAACCCATGTTGATGAATGATTTTGATGATGTAGGTGGAGTTGAATGTACAAATATGTTGTTGAACCATGTATGAGAAAAGGTTTCCTATAGAACTAATGGACACAATGACTAACGACCCATGTCTTTCAGTGGATGGTAACTTTTTTATATGGAATAAAAAAAACACATTAGTTATTTTTTGGTAGGTAGAAGATGAATGTTTAAGATAAATGAAAATAAAAGCAAAGGCCAAAGAAAAATGATGCATAAGATTAAATATGATGATGGGACTAATTTGAAAAATGGTTAAGATAGAGAATTCACAAGTACTCATTAAGGGGGAGTATGATGTAATATATCCTACTTGTGAATAATATTTAACATCTAAATTATGTGATGAAAATTGTAATGAACTATACCATTCATAAAAGTATACTAATGATTGAGAAATTGAAAGTAATGAATGGAAATAGGGATGGATATTTAATGAGAGAAATGATGGAGATATTATGGAGGAACTTGAGGAATTGGTTTGAACCAAAAATCCGATTTTGTCATAGTTGTTATGGTCACGTATGATTATATCATTTGTGACCATTTTTACAATGCAAACACACATGAGAATATGTTTTATAATATAGCTTCCCCGTTTGGGGGTTTATTGGTTTCTTGAATAGTATTCCCCGTGTCCCTTGATTCATGAATGGATATTAAAGCCAATAGGAAGTACACACTTCTCTTATATGAGGACATTCAAGGTTCTTGAAGGCATATGACATGATCAAGCTTTTTTTGGGGGGGGGAGGTATTGAAGAAAATGTGAATTTTTTTTTGGTCAAATCTGTGGTATGAATAAAAAATAAGGGTGAGAAAATAAAGACTTCAGGGCTCTTTGAGCCATTAGCCATACCAAAAAACATTGGGAATAACTTCTAATGGATTTTATTATAAGCTTACCCAAATATTAAGGAAAGAGTGTCATTATGGTAGTGGTAGATGGAATGAAAAATTATGCCAATTTATTCTCTTTTTCTCCTAATTTTAAAGAAATTATAGCGGCAGAAGCATTCATGGAAACAATTCAAAACTACATGGAATACCAAATATTATTATAACTATCAGAAATCCATTTTTTACTAGAAAATTTTGTAATGAATTATTTTCTTGTTTGGGTACTAAATTGGCTCACAACTCAAGAAAAATTTAGGGAACCCCATGCTAAGCCCCATATAAGACCCATGTGTACCCTAAAACCCCTTATTAAGTCCTATATATTGAGTGATTACATTTCTATTCTTATATTTATATGTATTATAGAACCCCTTATGGTATCATTTTATTATTATTGTACCCCTCGTCTCTTATATATATATATATATATATATATATATATATATATATATATATATATATATATATATATACTAATGAGACCTATCCTTAAAATCATAAAATATTGTCTTATACATCATATTAATTATAAAAGGAGGTTTCCCCCTTGGAGAGGACTGTAATTGTTGATTTCTTTTAATTTTTAAGATGAAATGTTCATAAAATTTGGTATCAGAGCTTATAATCTTAGGGTTTTGTCACTTCAAACGGGTCATCACAAATTTTTCACTATAATTTTTTTTTATGGGAGGTTTTAGATGGTGAAACTTGAAGAATTTTGAGGAAATATTGGTTAATATATGGTACCACTTTTAGATCATTTTTCACTATATTTTCGAAGATATGCTCCACAAAAGTTAGGTTTCCTGAAAGACCCTAAAATTAGTCTCAAATGCATGAGTTCAAAATTTTCATTATATATATATATATATATATATATATATATATATTGTGAAACTTGAGCCACATTTAGGTGGAATCTTGGTGAACATATGGCTCAAATTTTATATCTTGGTTCAATATCATTTCTGATATATTCCTTAAGTTAGTTTGGGTTCTTGAATGCTCCTAAAATAAATTTCAAACTAGTCAATTTGGCATTTTTACAATAATTTTTTTCTATAAGATTTTAGACAATGAAACATGGAACATGTTAAGGATAAATCTCAAAAAAAATTTACTTAAACTTTCAAAATTTTATTGCTGTACTTTCAATGTTATTCCCCGTCGAAGTTAGGGTTTATGAACAATTCTAAAATAAATTTTAAGCATGCCAGCTTGGTATTTTTGTTATATATATATTTTTTTGGGACCTTTCAGTCTGTGAAATCTTCAAGGATTTTAGGAGACATATAGAAGTACCTTAGGTACACATTTTATAATTATATGTGAAGAATTGGAGTCATGACTCACTATACAAGTTCACTCATCGGAAGAGGGGAAAATAAAAAGTTTTGGGAAAGTTACAATAACTTTCGCTTGGCACATTAATTTTTGGTCATATTTATGAAATTGTAGAGAAGACATATTATGGTATTACAAACAAAATTTATGGATCCTAATGACTGAAATTACAGAGATATATCAATAAAAACTTCAACCATCTAGATATTATCCAAATTAAGGTTTTAAAGATTAGTAATTTTAAAATGACCTAACCGTTGATTAGAATATCTCATTTTTTTTTGTTTTTTTTGTGACTAAAAGTTGGGATAAAAATAAGTAATATTATTATTTTCCAACATGCCTCCAAAGAAAGCTACTACACTAATAATATCTACTAAAGGCTCATCCTTGATTCATAAGAAAATTGAAGACTTATAATTTAGGTTGTTTCAATTAGAGAAGAAAATAAATGAAATAGATGGTAATATGTTGAAAAAGGTGGATTTATTAGGTTTTCAAGAAAAACCTAAAAGATAAATGGAAAAGAAAATGAATGAAAATAAGGAAGAAATAGAAAATAATATTAATGAAAAAAAGGAAGAAATATGAAATTCCATGAATGCCATGGAAAATATTCTCTTATAGAGGCTTCCTAAAAGGGATATTGAGATTCAAGGAAACAATGAAAACAAGGACCCTAGATGCGAGCGATAATCGATGTGCTCCTGACATGGGTCCCTCACATGACACGAAAATTGGCGATCAATGTGGGAGGAACCCATCACTATATTCTTATCTTAATTGCACCCCAATTGATGGAGAATGCCATTAAATGGCGCAAGGCTAGCCTCCTGGGGAAGTCTCATCTACCCCACTGTCATTTTAGGTAATTATTCTGAACTTTAATGAATAATTCATTCGCCCAATGTCACTACCGCCTGATGCTTGGCCTGCCATTTGCACTTGGTCACCTTTCCTTTCCTGTTTTTTCTGTCCATCCAGCCTACCTGCCGTCGTGCTCTCTTAACGTCATCATGTTCTCCTAAGCACTCTCAATATACCTCCTGGCATTCTTCTGGTATGTTATGCAATGCCTCCTCACCAGCGTATGTGACCCATCTGAGGTAGAGGAATAGGCACCCTTCCGAGACACACTCACAGTGAATCCCTTCACACTCATTTAGTGGAAGAAATAATGGAGGCACTCGACGGCTCTAGACCCTCTGACCCTGCTCCCCTTGACAACACCCCAGCTCTGGATATAAAATAATAACCTCACCCAGATGATGGCTCTCATGGTTCTCATTGCAGCCATCAGACTGGTAGGAAACATAGGTGAAAATCAACCATTTCATTTTCTCTACCTCCCTTAATGCGGAAATTGATTAGTCCACCTGTCAAGCTCCCTTCAGCAGAGGACATTGGCGCCAGGAATCTCCCTCTGGATGGAATCAGACATCAAGATGATGCAGCGACAGCCCCAGACGAGGTTTCAGCTCTCTTAGACACTTCGCCTCTCCTAACCATGGAAGATGAAGACATCCTTCAAGAGTATGGATGCCTAGTGCTGGAAGAAACTCCTATAGAACAAAATGATGGAAATGGAACTCGGTAGCTCCTTGGCTAGGTTCTAGTTTCTATTATATTTATGCATGTATGTTACAACTATTTTCGGATACTTTATTTTACTAGATAAATAAGAGGACAATGATATAATCAGGACCTACAAGAGCTTGTTTTCCCGACAAGGGTAGCTTCTTTTTTTGGTATTTTTGAACTAGAATCATATGGGGGTAGGCTAATTAACACTAGATATGCCCGATCCATAGCTTTTATGTATATTATTTTTCCTTATCAATAGAATCTAGCCTAACTTACAAAAAAGAAAATGAAAACAAGGATACCTATTTTTCTAAAACGCAATCACCTATGGGAAATATTTTATCACAAATGGAGAGAACATATATTGAATCACATAATCATAATCTTGAATTTTCAATCCAAGATCCCCATCATCAGGGATTCAAATAGGAACCAAGGTAATAGTGCATTATGAAGATTAATATGAGGAATTTTCATGGTAATTATCATAGAATATGAATATTCTATATGGAGAAACACTTTTACCTACACGAAGTGACAAATTTATTTTCAATCTAGTAAGGAAAGTTGAAAGTAAAAATATGGCCACTAGAAAATTTCTCACTAATAACTATATAAAAAATCATGCCCCCTCTCCTAAACCAACAAGGTTGGCCCCTCAAAAAATGGATGAAAGAAGATGAAAGGGACTATGTTTCAATTATGATAGCAAGTATATTAAGGGGCATACATGCAGTGAGAATAAATTATTCTACATAGACTACGAAGATGAATAACATGAAGAAGTGGAAACATTAGAAGATCTATAGCTAGAAAAAAATACCCCACAATCTCTTTTCATGCATTGGCCAACATCAATAATCCACAAACCCTCAAGAAAGAAGGACATATCAAAAATAAAAGGGTAATAATATTGATTGATCCATGTAGTACCAATAACCTCATAAATTACAAATTGGAAAAACTTCTTAATTTATTTGTATATCCAACACTAGGATGTTATAAAATGTAGCAAGAAAGGCTCAATTTGACTTTAGGCTTATTCAAATTGAGTAAATTTAATTTCCACATCAGCAGGACAACTTGGAGGCATTTCACTAGTGTGAAATGGCTCTTTTCACTCAATTATCTCAATAAATCGAGTTAGTGGGCTTGGCATTGAGTCATGCATGTGTTTATATCAAAAATTTAGAAATATATTTCAATTATGTTCAGTTGTACCAAGTTAACTAACCTCTAACAATTAATAGAGTCATTTTAAGGTCTATTGTGTAGTGAGGCAATAGTCTAACTTAATGATATGTCAGTTAATTGATCAATCAACCCAAAATATTCCAAACTTTCTTGGAATTTGAATCTCTCAGCTAAATTGTAGGAGATAAAGGCTAGTGAACAATAATTGTATACTAGTTGAGTGTACAATCGTTTCATGCAGTTAGGATATCATTTCCTTGGGAATTGTGCAAGGAAATAGGGACTTTTGTATTGTTTAGGAGCTCAAATTAGCTCAGATTTTCAAAAGGAAATAGGAGTCTTGAATAGGCATAAATTGGAAAAGTGTTGGCTAGAGGGTCTCATTCAAGAAACAGATCAATTTCTCTTTTGCGGGTGGTGCTAAGAGTTGGAGCATGCAATTGTAATAGTTTCTCTATTAAACTAATTAAGTCAAGAGGCTTGAGGGGTTTTTCCTAGTTAGGTTCCCCTAGAAATCACTATGTACTTGTGGTTTTTCTTGTTGAATGTCTATGAATGGTGTTCTAAATTGTGATTTTCATTCCACGGATTAGTAGAGTAGAATTTGTGTCTCCTAATTTTAACTCGAATTAACAATTTATATCAAATTTATACATGGTATCAAAGCCCTAAAATCACATTAGAACCAATATTTCAAATTTTTCCCTCAGGAATTTTGAATTTGTAGCTCTAGTGCAATAGTTTTTCTTCAGATTCAGGAAAATGTCTTTCAATGGACTGAGATTGGAATGTACCCTAGAGGGTAGCTCAAATTTCATAGTATGGAAGGAATAAATTGAAGCAGTGATTGATCATAACGGTGTGTTAGAATATGTTAAAACTGACATTATGAAACCCAAACAGTATGATGTGCAACAATAAGCCCAATGGAAGAAAGATGTGAGAGACCACTCGAATTCTTATAGAAGGTGTGAGAGACCATGTGGTCTCAAATCTCCATGGAAAAGAAACACCATATGCTATGTGTTCGTCACAACCCAACTTGGCCTAGATTTTGATGAAGACTATGCATTTTATGAAGTGGAGAAAAAATTAAATATATTGTGCATTATTAAAGGGACTTTGGGGCACGTCAAAGTCCCTCCTTGTTGTAAAGTGCACTATTTTGTAATGGGTATTGGGACATATTTTCTTGTTTTGAGGAGTCCATGGTATTTAAAACATTGTATTGTAATAATGTAGCCCTATGATGTAGTAGTATAAATAGGATAAAATAATAAGAAGAGATATATCATATCTTGATGCTTGGATCCATATGTGTGTTATGTTTGTATCATTTTGATATGTAGTTTGTGGCAAAGAAGAGGCTCTGCAGCTGACTGTGTAGAGGCCTAATTTTGGAGCTTAGTGCGTAGACATCCTGTAGTTTAGTGCGCAGGCCAAGAACTATTTGGTGTATGAAGAAACATTATTATAAGCAACAGTTCTTGTGGACGTAGTCCCACATTGGGATGAAACATGGTAATTTTGGTTTTTTTTTGTTTCGATGTGTGTATTTTATTATTATTTGTTGTTAAATACTAGCTATTTAAGTTATATCTACTTTGACACAACAATGGCTTATGGCTTTTCATGACATGGTTATGTTGATGGTTCATGGACTTATAAGGCATGTTAAGTGATTAATCTAAATGCATCAAAGTAGCTTATGAATGTTGAAGATAGGAAAAAATAATGATACCACATACCCATGTCCCTCAAGGATGCAGAAACCTGGTTCTGCATCCTCCCATAGTCACTTCGTGTGAGACTGCGATATGCTTATAGGTCATTGTTGAAAGTGCGAGTGATTGAGGGTTTTGTTGGTGCGCAATATTTTTTTAACTTGGGTCAACCAAAATCAAGCCAACAAATGGTTCTATTGCTGGGACTGAGATCTATTTGAGGGATATGTGAATGTAGCATCCATGGAAGAGGGAAATTCAAGATTGGATAGTCTTGAAAGAGCAAGAACTTGCAGATAAAGAAAACATAAATCCTCATCTGTCATCTGAATCTTGGTTACAAAAGTATATTTTCACAGATAAATATAAAATTTTCTTCGGTTCCTTTCCTATTGAGTTATGCAAGTGGATATCAAGGTTTACTGAAAGAAAGGACTATTTTAAGAATGATGAACCTATGACTTTGACTCTTGGACTGATACAGTGACTCAATAGAACTTCCAATAGGATTTTGAGGAATGATGACTTTTGGATTGATAACATGTTAGGAGGATTCATTACTAATTTTGTAATAGGTTCGACTCTGTCCTACAACAAAGTGGAACGATGATTCCTTAGAGGACCGTGAGCTAAGTATTTGAAATCTTTGAAACTATGGATTAATATGCTTCTATGTGAAAATGGTGTTTTACGAATGTAATCAGATTGCTAGTTTACTTATGTTTGGGAGAAGAGAAATTAAGGTTGAGCAAGAGAGCGACATGAAGTGGAAAGAGATATAAAGTAGATACCATAAATAGATCTCGAGGAAAATATCTAAAGACATTTTTAGAGACTGATTATAGTCCTTTGTTGAGTGAATCTGAAAGTGAAGGAGAAGCAAGCCCCCTAGGGAACTTCAAAGTATTCCTCATTCTAGCCTAAGAGTTCACTAAAGCCAAAATATAGCAATAGCTAGGGTATATATGGTTTTCCTTATCCCCCCACCACTCCTACCCACCCTCCCCCTGCCCCTCCCCCTCCCCCTTGCCCCCTAAGAAGAGGTATGGATGATGATATTAAGATACCTATTTTTGAAGGAATTTAAACAAAGGATCCAAACCAGTTATGGTTTTTATGTGAAGTTTTATGGACTGCGAAGCAGATCAATGACAAGAATATAAAAAATGTGCAACTCGTTATGACATTGCACGATAGAGCATTGACATGGTATCTGAAGATTTAAAATAATAAGAATGGAATGTTTGTAGATATCAAAAGAATGTTGGTTGGAGAGTTTAAGAAGTCCAAGTCCAAGTCACAGTGCATTACTGAGTTGAAATAAATCAAACAGAAACCTATTGAGCCTATTTGGGAGTTATATTAGAGGTTTAAGGTGTTATTAGATCATGTAAGCTTCAACATAGCTTCGAAACAACATCAAGAGTGGTTTACAGCCGCATTGCTACCACATATCAAATTTCCATTGATGCAACATAAGATAGGAACTCAAGCTGAAGCTCTGTAGATTGCGATGAAGTTGGAAGCTTATCCTATAGGAGATACCAATGTAGGTATGAAAAATATTCAAAACCTGTTGGAAAACCTCACCTTGTAGATCCGAGACATCAAGAAAAGAAAGGAAGTTAAAGAATAAGTATGGTGTACAAAGTGTAGATGAGAGGGCCATTCTAAAGAACAATGCCCTGTCTTTAGAGTTTACCTGGTTGATGGAGCACCTAACCCTTTTAATGCAGGATATAGCCTATGGTGCAATATATGTACCTCTAGAGGACAACGTCACTAAGAATAATGCTACTTATTGCAGAAATATCTACAGACTCAACTCCAAGGAATATATTTTGAGAATTCTGTAAATCAGTAGGACATGATGAGAAAAATTGTTAGATTTATTACCTAATGATGGAGCATAATGATGACACTTACATAATGCAATAAGAAGAGCATGGACATGAGGACAATGGAAAATGCAGTGGTCGAGGAGGTGGATTTGGTCGAGCACATGGACATATCATTTTCTATAATTACGACCAACCATGTCATTTTGCAAGAGATTGCCAGAACCCCGTTATGACATGTAAGTAATGTAATTCCTTTGACCATTTAATTGAATAATGTCCTGTACTTATGAATAATATGAAAGAAAAAATTAATCAACATCCGACACAAAATATTAATATGATGACTACTAAAAGGAGGACTGATGAACCTCAAATTAATATTGTTACTGGAAGTGGATTTCTGACTAGTAGTGATAAGGAATATGGAAAAAAGGAATTTGAAAATATAGGTTCATGTGTTATAAATGCTGCGGAGAAAGTTCCTATTTTGATATTCAAAAAGAAAAAGGAGTATTTATGGAAGAAAATCAAAGTTTTATGGATGTTGGAGCTTTGACCTCTAATACACACCAAATCCCAAACATAGAAGTAACTTCGATGTATAATCAGCTTCAATGTAGAACAAAGCTCCGACACAGGATTGATTTTTGACACAAGACCAAGATGCGGCAATACAAGTAAGTACTTTAAGGTCTTTTCTACATAATTGTATGAAATTGTTAAGGGATCAAAAGGTTGTAGAAGGGTTTTAGGAGTTGATAGATTCCTATGCATCAAAATTAATGCTTCGAAGTGGGATGTGTGCACTTAATATTTGGCATCGACAGAAAACAAATGGAAGAGAAATGAGGCTCAATGCACATATAAGAGAATATGAGATGGACCAAGCTATTCTGGATTGAGGATTTGATGCTAATGTATTGATGGTGTAGACAAGGGAATTTATGGGTAAGTCGAAGCTAACGTAGTCACCTATTCAGATAAGGATGGAAAATCAACAAAATATATTTTTTATGGGAAGACTACCATGTGTCATAGTGGATATTGAATGAGCACGCATTAGTGCTGATTTTAAATTAATAGAGATTGTGGATGACAATAACCCTTACGTTGCATTAATTGGACTTAACTGGCATTTTCCAATATGGCCATAATTAATCTGAAGAAGAGACAAATGATTTTTGAAGGAAACAATATGAGAGTGATTGTTCCTTTGGATCCATCAGAAGGAGAAAGATACATAGAACCAATTAGAGAATATTACTGTGCAACAGACATAGACAAAATTTATCAAATGATAATGAAGGAACAAGATTGGGTTAACCCTACTACAGAAGAAAAATTGAGTTGGGACTATGATATTTCTTGTACCTCAAATTAAGAATAAGAGTTGGAAATTTGTAGAATAGGTTGCATGAAGTATCCACAAGGCATTGTTTAAGAATTATCAAATCAGTTCACTGTATCATGTCTGAGGTATGTGACCTTCCTTCTTATGATGGCATAGGAGATGTGAATAATTTTCTTAATTATTATGAATAATAGGTTCAAGAAAATCAAAGGTTGTTAGCCTTGGATGTAGCCTTGAAAGCTACCCCTGTTATATGGTGGAATTTACACAAGAATAATATAGGAGGTTGGCAAGAATGTCAAAGTTTGATGCAGATAAGTTTTTGACAAATAGAAATGGAAATAGAGATAAAATATGATGGTAAAACTAATCCTAGGGATCATATCCAACTATGCACTTCAGCATGGAAAGAGATTCCAGAGCAAGAGTGGGTACATGGATTGATTCATACATTGAAGACAATCCCTAAGAAATGGTACCTAGAAATAGAGCTTCGAAATGGTATGGATAGTTGGTCAGACGTGATTGATGGCTTCATATTAACATTTAGCTTTGTAGATGATTTCCCACACATAGATTTGGCTCTTCAGACAGTCAAGAAGAATATATTTGAGAATGTCACCTCAGTGACATGGCAAAAAAATGATTTTGTTGCGCATATATAACATGCATTGGAATGTTGTAGCATTATTGTAGATGGAGAAGAAGAAGATCCTCGCAACATCGACATTGCAGATTCAGAAGGATACCGTGAAGTCACTGGACCTGAGATACAGATAACAGGCATAATAAAGCCATTGAAGACTAAGAAGGTAAACATAATACCAGAGGAGGATCCCAAATTTGCAACCATAGGATATTACTAGAATGAAGAAAAGGTCAGTAAAGTTACAAAGTTACTTCATGAATATCAAGAAGTGTTTCCCACCAAGTTTTGAGAAATGAAGGGTATACTAGAAGATCTAGGAGTCATGAAGATTCATTTAAAGCCTGATGTGAAGCCTGTCAAACAAAGATGTTAGAGATTGAACCTAAAGTATAAGGATAAAGTAAAGGTGGAACTTGATAATATTATAACAGTATGGACTATTGACCCTGTCGAAGAATCAGAATGTGTGAGTCCTATGGTGGTGCAAGAGGAGAAGACTCAAGGAGAGAATAGGATCTGTTTTGATCTGAGAAAGTTGAATGATGCATGTCTACATGATCGCTTCCTTACCCCTTTCATAGATGAAGTGCTACACAGTGTAGGAGGAAAAGAAGCTTACTTATTTGCAGATGGATTCTCAGGTTATCATTGGATTAGGATTGCACCTGATTAGGTTATCTCTGTTATAATTTCTACAAGGAGAAATTTTTTAAGAAGTATGTATCTTTTAAATGGAATGAATAATGTCAAAAGAGCCTTGAAATATTGAAAGAAAGATGGTAGTTCCACCTATATTAGTGTTCCCTGATTGGAACAATGAATTTCATGTTGATATGGATGCCTCTTGCATAAATTTGGGTGTGGTGTTGGCACAACCTGGTGAAGGAGAGATCAATCATCCTATAGCTTTTGCAAGTAGGAAGTTATCTAATGCATAAAATAATTACAACACTACAGAAAGGGAAGGATTGATCATTGTATATGCTTTGCATAATTTTAGACATTATTTGTTGGGGTCATATTTGAACATGTTCATAGATCATTCCACACCGTAATATTTGGTTAATAAGCCTATCTTAGGAGGAAATATTTGTAGATGGTTGTTTTTATTCTAGGAATATGACTGAGATTATTGATAAACCAGGAAGACTGAATGCATGACCTTACCATCTGTCAATATTGGAAATAGGGGAAGAACCAACCATCATAGAAGACAATCTCCCTGATGCGCAGTGATTTGCAATCAAAGTCGCAGATGACCATTTCACTGTTAGATGATCCAAAAGTAATTTTTATCATAGGTTATAGTATTTGAATAAAATAATTATTAATTTAAGATATTAAATTAATAATTATTATTCTAGAATATTTAATATATTTGTGAGATATTTAGAATTAGAAATTTGTTATTAAAAATTAGGACTCTAGAAAAGAGTCGTTTCCTAGGCTCTAAGTTAGGAGTGAAGTTAGTAGGGTGGTTAGAATCTCATTTATTGTAAATGGACACTTGTTTATTTTCCAAGTGATCCATAACTAGATTAAGTTAGAGCATAGAGTTTATAAATAGGTTAGTTTCCTATTTTCATTGTAATGTGTAATGAGAGAATGTGAGAGTGAGTTTACGTGTGTAAACTCCTGCAATTTTCCCTGTAATATTTTTGCTTGATCAATAAAATTGTCTGTCTGAGGACACTTCTGCACTTTCATGTGGTATCAGAGCCACGGTAACACTATGAGGAGGAGATTCCAGCTCTATCAGGTCGTGGAAAACTCAACTCCGTTGAAGTGATCATGAAAAGATTGGTATGAAATTTGCAAATTTTTTATTGATTTTAGATCTGAAAATTTTAAAATCATTTTTTTTTAAAAACCAGCAAATGCAAATCTGTGTGACTTTTTCAAATTGTTTGAGTGAATAAAAACAAAAAAAGGGGAAAGTGCTGTATATATTCCAGTCATTGTAATATTCTGCAAATCGATTCAGAGGAAAACGCTATATATTTTAATTTTTTAAAGTCCTTTCATGTAAACATCGATTCTGAAAATCAATTTTACATTCAAACAGCGTTTTAAAAATAGTTTACCAGCGTTTTGAAACCAGCACTTTGAACCAGCGTTCTGCATGTTTAAATTGAGCTAACGTTTTGCAATAGCAGCGTTGAAACAGAAAATTAATGGTCTGCAATATCAATTCATCAAGTCTGAATATCGATTCTAATATCGATTCTGCACTTTCTGCGCTATATATTTTTGATTATGCACTTTCATGGGCTCATTTGGAAATTTAAAAAAAAAAAAAAACGTGAATTAGTATCAATCCAGAATCGATTCCACAAGTAGAATTGAAGATTTCTCTCTGCATATCTGTGAAGGTAGATCTTGAGAGTTAAAAACCATCAAAGAGCTGAGCGTTAAGCCAAAAATGAGAGGGAATTCTTGGTGTATAAATTGGATTTCACTTACCCCTGTTTTCAATTTGTGTTGAAGCTTGCCAAGCAGTGACTTGTTTTCGATGGATCAATCCATTTTTTTTGTTGGTATACATTGAAGTGCAGTGTGAAGATCAGAAGCGTGTTTCTGCACACATTCAAACATTTGATGTGGCCAAGAATTTGGTAAAGGACCGTGAAGTGTTGAACAAAATTTTAACGTAAATCAATTGAAGCAGCGTTCATTCAAAATCAAGCAACATTCATTCCAGCATTTTTTTCATGTGGAGGCGGAACAACGTTCAGTTAAGTTTAAGAACCAGCTTTTTTTTCATGTGGAGTTTAAGAACAACGTTTTCTGAAACATCGATTCAGCAACGCCAGCGCTAAAACCAGTGTTGCAATCTGCAATTGAAATATGCTCTTTCGATTGGTGGAAGCTTGGTAAGAAGATCGATTTTGAACAATTGATTCTGAACCAGCGTTGAAATATATTTGAAATTTGATTGGTGGAAGCTTGGTAAGAAGATACACATTTAGTTTTTGCAATATATCATTGAAGAAAATTGTTCACATTGTAATTGTTTTTTTTAATTGTGATTTGTAAATGAAATCATATTTGGAGAGATAAGAAAGTTCTTTGTGGCAAATTGGGAGGAATTTGGAGAAATAAGTAGAATTTTTTTTGTAACATTTTCTAATTGGAGTAATAAGGGTATTATTATTTTTTGGAGTAATAAGGAGTTTTTTTTTTTGTAAATTTGTTTATGGAGTGACAGTGTGACTCAAAGTAATTTTACTTTGATGAGGGGTAATTTTTTTTTACCTGATTGTGCAAAAGCACCATTGTAAAAGTCAAATTTTGAAAGTTGCCTTGTAAATATTTGAGAAATTGACTAGAGTCAAGTGCAAAGCTCAGTCAATTTTCTTCTGTTTCGATGACTATTCGAGGGTCAAGGCCAAGCCCCGATAGTTCATTTTTTGCGTCATGTGTTGCTTTTGTGTTGCACATATTGATTTTTTGGAGCTTGATTCGTGGTGTGAAGTCTTAACACTACAATGTCTAAGTTGATTAATTTCTTTTCTGATTCCGACAAACTTGAAGGCTCAAAATCTTACAAAAAATGGCAAAACCTCATCAAAAGCACTCTTGTTTATAATGAACTATGGCATGATATTTGTGATGGAGATGTAAAGCCAAATAAACCTATAGATGCAGCTGCGCTAGCAAAATGGGAAGTTAAAAACGCCAAAGCATTAGCTCTCATTAAATCCTCTGTCAATGATGAAATGTATGTCCATATCGAAAATGCTAAAGATGCTTGGTCTACTTTGAGAAATTTTAAAGAGTTGTTTGATACTCAGCCTCAATCAAAAAGAGTCGGCCTACAATTAAAGTTGTTGCATCAAAAATTGACTGAAGAAGGAGATATTATTGAATACATCTCCAGACTTCAGAATATTAAGCAGGAAATTGTTAATACTGGTTTTCAAGCAGTTAATGATAGTTTTGTGGTCACAATTTTAATTGCTGGGCTTCCTTCTTCCTACACACATTTTTTAGAAACTTTACAGCTCACTGGAAAGTTAGAAAATCTAAAGTTTGATGAGCTCCGCAAAATGTTGACTCAACATGATAAAACCTTTAGGAAGAAAAAGAAAGTTGGTGAAGATGTTTTTCTCACAGAAGCCAGTACTAGCAACTCCCCAGCTGAAAATTCCGAAAACAAATGAAAAGGTAATTTTAATCAAAATCAAACAGTGCAAGGTCATGGTCGTAGTCAACACAGAGGAAACAACTCCAACAGAGGCTCAAATTCAAGCAGAAACAATTCTCAAGGCAGAGGCAACAATCAAAACAGAGGATCTCAGCAAGGCACAGGACAGAATACAGGAAGAGGACAATCTCAAAACAGAGGAAAAAGCATAGGTCGAGGACAGTCTCAAGGCAGAGGACGGTCTCAAGGAAGAGGCACCGATTTAAGTCAAATTTTTTGCAGGCGATGTAACAGAGTTGGTCACTATGCTTCATATTGTCACACATCTATCAATAAAATTTCTAAGTTTCAACAACCTTCAGAACAGTTTGCAAATGATCAAGATCAAGATGATAATGACTCATAATATTTCTTCACTTCTTCACCAGCAATCCAAAATTCCTCTTATTTTAAGAGTGATTATGAAGATGCTTGGATTTTGGATTCAGGAGCAACTCAGCACATGACCTGTAGATAGGATTTCTTTTGGAATTTTCAAGAGTGCCATCTTAACTCCATCTTTCTAGCAGATGATATAAAACATACACCTTAGGGAAAAGGTTTAGTCAAATTTTTTCTCCCTGACATTGGAGAAAAATTGATTTCCAATGTGTGGTATGTTCCCACCTTTAAGAAAAAATTGTTGTCTTTGGTCATGATTCGACAAGCAGGACATCAAATTATTATGGAATATGGCTTAGTTAAGATTAATTCATTCAAACAAAACTTCCAAACAGGACAGGATATGAAGACGGAAAACTGTTAAGGATGAAAGGGACAGTTATTCCAAGGCATTCTGATTTTGCAGGGGCAGTTTCTACAGGAATTTCACCTATAAGATTATGGCATGTAAGATATGGAAATTTGAATTTTGACAGTCTTTCTCAATTGCAAAAACAAGGGATGGTTAAAGGACTTCCGACTTTCAACAAAGAAAATGCAAAATGTGAAGCCTGCATTTATGGCAAACAGAGTCGAGAAAGTTTTACAACAAGTACATGGCGCGCAAACAGGCTGTTGCAACTAGTTCACAGTGATGTGTGTGGTCCACTACAAAGTTCATTAGGTGGTTACAAATATTTCTTGCTATTTATTGATGATTTTAGTAAAATGACTTGGGTTTACTTTTTGAAAAACAAGTCAGAAGAATTTGAGAAATTTAAAATTTTTCGACAACTTGTTGAAAATGAAGCCAAAGAAAAGATAGGTACTCTCAGGACAGATAATGGGGGAGAATTCAACTCAAATGAATTCAAAACTTATTGCAGTGAAAATGGCATCAAAAGGCATCTTACAAATGTTTACACTCCACAGCAAAATGGAGTCGTAGAAAGGATGAATCGCACATTTTTAGGCATGGCGAGATCCATGTTAACTTTCAAAGGGTTAAGTCCAACATATTGGGTAGAAGCAATCCATACAGTTGTCTGTCTAAGAAATAGATCTCCAACTGCTTCGTTAGAAGGAATCACCCCTTATGAAGCTTGGTTTGGTTTCAAACCTAAAATTAAACATCTTCGAGTTTTTGGATCCATCTGTTATGCCTTAGTTCCTAAAGAAAAGAGAACTAAGCTTGATTCAAGAAGTTTGAAATGCACCATGATTGGCTATTCATATGAAAAGAAAGGGTATCGTCTTTTGACAAATGGAAAATTTATTGTGAGCATGGATGTCATTTTTGATGAAACATAGAGTAAGAGTGCCGAATAAATCGAAAGTCTTCTTCACAAGTTAGAAAATAAGGGCAGTAAAAGGAAAGGAAATATGAAAATTCAACCAACTTCACCAAATTGGCATGAACTTGATTTTCCTTCCTCTGAAGAAGACTCATCCAGACCAACTACTTCAACAAAGTCTTCTAGTAGTTCATCAACGTCTCCAATCAGCAATAGTTCTTCTGACAGTGATTCTCCAAATTCACCTCCGGAACAACGAACATCAGTTTACATTAATCCCCTCTACAATGATGGAGACTTCTCAGAACCTCAAACAAGTGAGAAACAACTTCCGAAATGTGCAGTTCAACTCTTGAAAGATGTAAGGCCCAATGAACAAAACAAAACAGGAGCAAGGGCATCAAAACGAAATGAAGGCAATTTTTCTTTAATAGCAAATGATTTTACTGAACCTTACTCTTTTCAGGAGGCAATAAAACATAAGGCATGGCAACAAGAAATGGTTGATGAATATTAGGCAGTTCAAGACAACAACAATTGGCAACTTGTTGATTGTCCTCAGCATGTTAAACCTATTATATGCAAATGGGTTTATCGAATTAAGTACAAGCAAAATGGTGATATTGACAAGTATAAAGAACACCTTGTTGCTAAAGGATTTGCACAGCAGGAAGGGATCGATTATGAGGAGACCTTTGCTCCCACAGCCAAATGGAACACCATCTGCCTTACACTTGCCTTAGCAGCTCAGAAAGGGTGGAAAGTTCATCAAATGGATGTCAAAAGCGCTTTTCTCAACAGGGACTTACAGGAAGATGTATACATGACACAACCACCAGAGTTTGAATTTAAAGGGCAAGAACATAAATTCTACAAATTAATCAAGGCTTTATATGGATTAAAACAAGCTCCCCGCGCTTGGTATGCCAAAATGGATGAATACCTTCGTAAAGTTGGTTTTCATCGCAGTGAATCTGATGATACTTTGTATGTGCGCCAACAGGGAAAATATCTGGTCATTCTCATTATGTATGTTGATGATTTGATCATTACAGGCAACAATGATGATCACATTGAACAGGTGAAAAACGAGTTGCATGCAGGTTTTAAGATGACAGATTTGGGACTACTTCAGTACTATCTTGGAGTTGAAGTATTCTAACGTCCACATCAGATCTTCATTTCCCAGAGTAAATATGTAGCAGAAATTCTTCAGTGATTTGGAATGCAGGATTGTAAGCCTATCCTTACCCCTATGGAACAAAACTTAAAACTTTCAAAATTTGAAGGGGGGGAAAGAGTGGACAGCACGACTTATAGACAGTTGATTGGTAGCTTGATTTAATTGACAACCACTCGTCCTGATCTATCTTATGCAGTCAGTATTATTTCACATTTTATGCAGGAACCATTAGACAGTCACTGGAATGCAGCCAAAATATTTCTTCGATATATCCAAGGAACAAAAGATTTTGGTCTTATTTACAAAAATACTAAAAATTTTGTACTTGGTGGATTTTCAGATGCTGACTTTGTGGGCAGTATTGATGACAGGGCATCAACCTCAGGTTATTTAATGAACATGGGGTCAACTGTAGTTTCCTGGAGTTGCAAGAAGAAAACTACAGTGGCCACTTATTCAGTAGAAGTAGAGTACATTTCAGCATGGGAAGCAGCATGTGAGATTGTTTGGTTAAGTCTAGTTTTACAGGACTTGGGGATTCCTCCAGTAGAAGCTACTTCATTATTCATCGACAATCAATCCGCAATAAAGCTTGCCAAGAATCCATTTTTCCATTCAAAGACAAAGCATGTGGACACCAAGTATCATCATATCAGATCTCTCATTGAAAAGGACGTCATCAAGCCAGTATTTTTCCCTTCAGAAGATCAGACCTCCGACATTTTCACAAAACCTCTTGGTAGAATAAAGTTTACTAAGTTCAAGGATGAACTTGGTATCTATTGCAATGTATCTTTGGATCATAGGGGGGAACGTTAGATGATCCAAAAATAATTTTTATCATAGGTTATAGTATTTGAATAAAATAATTATTAATTTAAGATATTAAATTAATAATTATTCTTCTAGAATATTTAATATATTTGTGAGATATTTAGAATTAGAAATTTGTTATTAAAAATTAGGACTCTATAAAAGAGTCGTTTCCTAGGCTCTAAGTTAGGAGTGAAGTTAGTAGAGTGGTTAGAATATCATTTATTGTAAATGGACACTTGTTTATTTTCCAAGTGATCCATAACTAGATTAAGTTAGAGCATAGAGCTTATAAATAGGTTAGTTTCCTATTTTCATTGTAATGTGTAATGAGAGAATGTGAGAGTGAGTTTACGTGTGTAAACTCTTGCAATTTTCCCTATAATATTTTTGCTTGATCAATAAAGTTGTGTGTCTGAGGACACTTCTGCACTTTCATTCACATATATCATTCAATTTTTTACCACAGGAATGACTCCTTCATAATATACTACATAACATAAGAGAGAATTGGTGGTTAAATAATCTGACTTTTCAATAATAATATGGGGCCATATGAGATATTGCGCATATATGTTCTTGAACATGAAAGACAGATGATTCTAGCAGAAGCTCATGGAGGCGCAACTGGTGGACACTATGCAGGAAAAGCTACTTTGAAAAATATTTTGAGAGAAGGATTGTGGTGGCCTACACTACATAAAGATGCAAAAGAGTATTGAAGAGCATGTGATTTGTGTCAAAGAACAAGGAAGCCTTCCAAAAGAGATGAGATGCCACTGGTACCAAAAGTTACATTTCAGGCTTTTGATAAGTGGGCCATTGATTTTGTTGGACCAATCAACCCACTTGGAAAGAGTACTAGTGTGAGGTACATAATTACAAGAACTAACTACTTAACAAGATGGGATAAAGCACAACCTGTAAGGGATTGTAATGCATAAACTTCAGCAAAGTTTTTTTTTTAATATATACTCTCTAGATTTGGATGTCCGAAGATTTTGATGAGTGATCAAGGTTCACATTTTTTGAACAAGATTATTGAAGCATTGACTGAGGAGTTCCAAATCTATCATCAGAAGAGCACCCCTTATCACCATTAGGCCAATGGGACAATAGAAGAATTTAATAATATTTTGGAGAATGTACTTGCGTAGGTATGCAATGTGGATAAAGATGACTCAAACCTTATAATTCCAATAGTATTATGGGGTTATAGGACCACATGTAAGAAGTTGATAGGTCAAACACCATTCAAGTTATTTTATGGGCTAGAACTTATGATGCATATGGAGTACATTATGCCTAGCTTGAGGATTGCAACTTTTACAGATATGGAAGGTCCTCATATAATGGAGGAAAGAATTTTTTTGTTGCATGATTTGGAGGAAGATATATTTATAGCAGGATTTCATCAGCAGCTAAAAAAAACAAGAGAAAAATCCTGGCATGACATACATATTAAGTAGAAGAATTTCCAAGTAGTAGACCTCATCCTCCTTTATGACAGTAAGTTTGTGAAGTTTCCACGAAAATTCAAGACACATTGGTTGGGCCCATACATTATCAAGCATATTACTGATGGAGGTGCAATTTAATTAGCGAATTTAAATGTAGAATTGATTCAAGGAAGAGTAAATGGCAGCAGGTTGAAGCTGTACAGGGACAAATCTATCCATACAACTTCGCTCTGAAGAAGAAAGGAGAAAAGTCTTAGTACCACCTGAAGTTGAAAGTGGGCACTGGACTATAAAACACGCAGTAGAGGGAGCTTCGATGTCGGAATTTGCTTCACCCCAGTCTGGATTATGTCGAAGTTCATAGAATCCGTGACGTAGGAAGGGTTGTTCGCTGTAATATGAGTACATTGAATTTCACCGGAAAAATATGACTGTGAAAATGGAAATTTTCCATTTGGAGGTGCAGGAGGATGCATTAATGAGGACAAATTGGCAAGATTTAGTACAAATATGTAGTTAATGAACAAAATAAAAACAAGATATGTGCTAATGATGAGGTTAGAAGTTCAAATTTTTTATAAAAGTTTGCATTCCACAACTATTTTGGCATTTTTCTATTTGAGAGCTCAAAAATTTCTAAGTATCGAGAAATTGTAGAAGTTTAACTGTTGTATGAACAATCAAGAGTTTATTTGTATATTCAAAGATAAAGGTATAGTAGAAGTCATGGAAGCCATAACACCGTCCAATACATCTGCAACATCACTATCACCAGTAGTAGCATTGCCACTCATGCAATGACGATCTCCATGGAAGAAACCATCCAAGGAACAAAGAACAAAGCAGAAACATGACAAGAAACCTATCAAGCCAAAACCAAAACCCAAACCTGTAAGAGACAATGAGGAAGAAGCAGATAAGGAGAACATGGAAATGAAGGGTGAAACATTTTCATCGCCTCTCCCACCATACATTATACCATGAAAATCAAATGTGAAACTTGTAAAAGATTCAAAGGATGCGAAGTATGGCATCTTTACATCACTATTGCGAGAGAAAATTTCATTTGAGGGAGAATTACTTGGGAAAATTTCGTAGTTTATGTTTGCAGACTCTGACTTCAACGATAGAAATAAATACCTACAGTTCACACCAAGAAGATATTTGAAGCAAGTAAACTACACAGAAAGTGGTGTGACAAGGCTAGAACCACAATAGTGGGTGACTAGGTTGCAACAATCTGGTTTATTAAACATGTTGAATGTGCCACACATTGGCAGAAGTAAAACAAACACAATCTATGTCAGATAATTTCTTGTAATGATACATGATTAATGCATTTGGAAGGGAAAAAGGATCCACATAGATGAAATGTTGATATGGAGAATTACAAGGTTGTTGTATCAAGTATGAGACCTTGCAAAAGAATTTGTGGGGAAAGACTAGGATATAGAAATAGCTCAAAATATGAAGGAGAAGTTTTGATTGATAAAATGGAAGCGAGGATATGACATCAACTCATTTAGTGAAAAAGGAGTCTTCTTTTTCACACACATATTAGCTAGGAAAATCATGAGAAACTTTCAAGCCATTGAAGTCCCTGCAACAGTAGTTTCATTAACTACGTAGTGCAACAACGAGGTTTAGTACAACTGGGTCGAATATCTCTATAAGGAATTTATGGAAAACTATCATGAAGACTAGGAAAAAGGCACAACATTTCATTATGCATGGTTTATTTTAACAATAGAAATGCTGGCATGGAAAGATCGGAGGATTCACAGTTTCCCTGGGTAGAAGAAGATGTGTGTAAATCCGTGCGGTATTCCTCGCTGTGGTATACCTGTTAGACACTGTGAGCACATGAAAACAATATATTTTTTGTATTATATCACGTGGATTTTCGTATGTTCGTAAACCGACACCCTCAAATGTCACCAAGTCTATACCAAAAATATAGCTTTGTTGCGAAGTTAAAGGCATATTTTCATAGAATATATATACAAGCCTGTAAGGAAACCGTGAAGACATGGAATCCCCTACCATGCTTGGTAACATAAGATGACATCCTCACACTAGTATAATATTGGCCCACAAAATGGATGACTGCGATGGAGAAAGACTCATAGGATAGTTAGACAGAGGAGGAAACATCAGAGCACGAAGAATCAAGTGGAAAAGATAAAGACAATGATGAATAAGAGCAAGAACACGAAGAGGATAAAAAATATCCTCCTGGATGTGATTAGAATAATAAGGAGAAGAAATATATAGATAAAGGAAAGAGGAAGATACATAATGAAGCTTCTACGAGGAGAAAAAAGAAGCAAAAGGAAGATAAGTCAAAGGACATAATTCCATTGGTCCTTACTGATGGGGACCTAGATGATATCGAGGAGAAAATCCAAGAGGTGATAATGGAGTCGTGTTACGATGCCCTCCTACCAGGTGTCGAGGAGCACATTGTGGAGTTAAAAAAATTGGCACAGAAAACTAGACAAACAGTGCAGGTACGGGAAGGGCTTCGAAAAGAAAGACTAATAGAGCCAAAATTTGGGGTGCGCATAATGTATATACCTGCCAGATTTGTGCAATTTGAATTCGCCAAAGTAAAGCAACAGGAAAAAGGATGGGATTTTATCAACATGAGCATCACAACACTTCCAATTCAGACATTGCATGAGCTGCATGAAGGAATCGAAGATGATATGAAGCAACGAGAACAATTCACCTCAAAATTTAATATTCAGGTAGAACAAGAGCAAGATTCGTTAAAGAAATAGCTCAACCAGGCCATCAAGGGGAAGGACTAGGTATAACAGTAGCAGCCGAAATTTAAAGAGGTGGTCGAAGCCACATGCAAAGAAGTCTTGGACATCAATGTCCAATGATAGGAGACAATGGAAGACAATTTTGTGAAGCTCGGCATCACGGTAAAAGGGTATAAGGAGAAAAATGCAGAAGTGAAATTTTCATATGAAATTAAAATCAGTGAGCTACAGATGAAGCTGAAGCAAATTATACCACCAAAAGTACGAGAGCAAAGGGAGACCAACCTGAAGACTACAATGGCTAGCATCTCTGCATCAGTGATAGATTGTGGGAAGTTATTGGATGAGAATTTACAAATTTTGGATTCACTGAAAGAGGATCCAAATGTGCAGAAGTTAGAAGAAGACATCTAGTAGAAGAAAAATTATTTGGACAAGGTTTGGGAAACTGCGAAGAACTTACCAGTAACATAGAAGCTCACCAATATTAGTGAAGGAAAGGCACTCCAGAAAATGATAGAGGAGTTGAGAAGGGAAGAATATACTTTTGCAGAGAGAAATCAACCATAGAAGGATGAGGCTCTCCAATTGTCTTAGGAAGTAGATAGAAAGCTTTAGGAGCTTTGTAAAAGAGAAGAGACAACACTGACATGATCAGTCATAGAGGCATTATTGGAAGAAGTACGTAGTGAGGAGAAGTGGGTTATAGAGATACTGCAGAAGTTGTATATGAAAACATCACAACAAATATCATTGGAAAATCAGGTGAGTGACTTGGGATGAGTCACATGTGAGTGTTGGGGGCCTGTTGGGTGCAACCCAAGTTGGCCTATATTTTGATGAAGGCTTCGTATTTTGTGGAGTGAAGAGTGAAGTAAATATACCATGTGGCATTAACGAGACTTTGAGTCAGGTCGAATTCCCTCCTTGTTGTAAAGCACACTATTTTTTAATGGGCATTGGGATATATTTTCTTGTTTAGTAATGATGTAGCCCTATGATGTAATATTATAAATAGGGTGAAATAATAGAAGAGAGATATCCTATATTAATTTTTGGATCTAGATCTGTGTTATGTTTGTATCATTTTGATATGTAGTTTGGGGCAAAGAAGAGTCTCTGCACCTGAGTGTGCAGAGGCCTAAGTCTCCATCTTAGTGTGCAAACAACCTGCAACTTAGTGCACATGTGAATAATTTTTTGTTGTATGAAGAAAAATTATTATAAGCAATAGTTCTTGTGGACGTAGTACCATATTGGGATGAACCATAGTAATTTTGGTGTTTTTATGTGTCGATGTGTGTATTTTATTATTATCTGTTGTTAAATATTAGTTGTTTCGGTTATATTTACTTTGACACAGTAATGGTCTATGATTTTGCATGATATGATTAAGTTGATGGTTCATGGAATTATAAGGCATGTTAAGTGATTACCTAAATGCAGCGAAGTAGCTTATGAATGTTAAATACAGGAAAACCTAATAATACCACATCTCCATGTCCCTCAAACTTGTATAAACCTAGTTCTACATCCTCCCATATTCACTTTAGCTGAGATTGTGATATGCTTGCAAGTCATTGTTGAAAGGGCCAATGATTGAGGGTTTTGTTGGTGCACAATATAGTTTGAATCTGGTTCAGACCAAATCAAGAAAACGCTACATGGAAAACACTAATTGATCTATTAAAAATAACAGTGACCATATAAAATTGGACCTGAAAGACAAAATTCGAAACATTAGGATGTAGAAAAATGATATCATCCTACAATACCTCTCCATATTCACTCAAGTTCAAGATGAGCTTGGAAGGGTTGGGGTGAATGTTGGAGAAGATGATATAGTGAGCCTATATTTTCTATGCCTTCCAAAATCCTAGCACAACTACCAAGAATCTATGAATGAAATTGAAAAATTACCAAATTGGGAAAGGTTATGGTTTGATTTGGTTGAGGAAGAGATTTGGAGAAATACTAGAGATGGAGTATCATCCAGAGTATAGGATGAAGAGAATTTTTCCTTAGTTCGAAAGGGGAATAAGGGAAAATAAAATAAGACCCAAATAAAACTTGAATCCAACCAAAATAATGGCAAGAAGAAAGACTTTAGCAAGATAAATGTTTCCACTGCCATAAATATGGGAACTATGCAACAAAATGTCCGCAAAAAAATTATAAGAAGAAGCATTTAGGAGGAGTAGGAGGTGAAGCAACGGCTTCACAATTCGAATTATACTTCACCCTAATAGCATGCATGGCTCAGAATGTTATGGGGAGTGTGTGGTACCTTGATTCTGGTGCCTTGTTCCGCATGAGAGGGTGCAAGGAATTTTTTAGTAGCCTGGAGGAGAAGGATCTCCATATGCATATTGAATTGGGGGATGATAGGAGGTACAATGCTACAAGAATTAGTACTGTCAATTTTGAGAAGGAGAAAGCCTCCCTCTTCATGTCAAAGATGTTATCTATGTACCTTGGCTGAAGAAGAACCTGATCTATGTAACAATATTGGAGGATAGAGGATATGATTTTATTTTCAATAAATGGAAATCCTTTCTAATACAAAAAGCTATCGATCAAGTGAAGTAGATTCAAGTTCAAGTGAAGAACCTATACGAAATTGAGGTGGGAGGTGGGAGATTGCTCCAAATTTAGAAGCAGGGAAGAAAAAGTGCAAATTTGAGATGATGGAGAACTATGGAACATGAGATTGGGTCATCTACATCATGGTGCCTTAAAAATCATGTAGACAATTATCACCAGTCTCCCTAAAGGACCCCTTGACTAGCAAGATGTTTGCAAGGGTTTCATATTAAGGAAATATGTCAAGTCCACATTCCATGGCCGAGATAATAGAGCAGATGCAATATTGGAGTGAGTCCACTTTGATGTTTATGTAACCTTCTCTACATCCTCCACCGTAAAACATAATTACAATGCAATTTTATTGATGATTTCTCTAGAAAATTCTAGATTTTCTTCATGAGGAAAAATGATGAATTTTTTTCAAAATTTGTAGAATCTAAAGAATTAGTTGAGAAGGAGACTGGGAATATGGTGAAGTATCTTAGGAATGACAATGGAGTTGAATTTGTTTCAAATTCCGTCAAGGACTTTTGTGTTTGAAACTAGATCACTATTGAGAGGGGGGGTGAATAGATATTGATCGCCTTTATATCAATTTTATTAATTTTTGTTGAATTAAAAATTTTCAAAACACACATGAAACATTATATTATCAAAAAATGAAAGAAAAAAAAAAATCAAAGCATAATAACCATGGAAAGCATCAACACAAATAAGAACACATGATGGCACAAGTATTTTTAGTGGAAACCTTTTCTGAAGAAAAACACCATGTTGCTGTTGTGTTGCTCAATAATTCTATTAATCTAATGAACATGATTTTACATGGATTAGATTACACCCATAATGAAAAATACTTGTATTACATTACAGTATGCTAGAACTTATCAGTTAAGAAGTTTGTTTCTCTCACGGATCTACGGAAATATATCAGTTGGAAGCACCCATAATCAACAAACCTTGCCCAACACCCATTGGAATATCCAAAACCAATTAGATGGAGAAATATGTTCCTTATGTTGAATATGATGAAACATTTTCTACTCTAAAGCCTCCATGTCTTCACTTCCTATACATGAACCACATTTCATATATTTTCAAATTGGGTTCTCAATCTACTCAACATGAGTAACCCAACATCACCATCGTTCTACAAAAAATATGAGTAAAAAAACTTTGACTCGGAGGAGGTAAATTCTTACCTTCTTCTCAAATAAAAACTTTATTCTCTAACACACCATAAGAATCCAATTCTCTACAACCTGCAACACAAAAAATCTGATTTCACTTCTCAATTCTATCTCTAATTTCTGCATACATCATTCTGATAAAAGACTACAAAACTATGTCAGCAACTACTGCAATTTATAATGACTCTCAATGACCTTACAATGACATGTTCTCACAATCTCAATAAAACCAAAAAAATGAAATCAAAGCCTTCCTCTATTTATCATTTTTCTTTGATGGTTAACTTCGTAAATGCAATAGGTTATGGAACACTGAACAATTCTTTTCACACATCTCAATTTGCTCTGATCCATTTCCTTGAATTGATCAAGCCACTCTCTCCACAAGATAATATATATTTTCAAGTTTAAAAAAATTATATAATCTCCCTTACCTTTCCCAATGATATAATAAAAATTTCTAATCAAGAAAATTGCCACAATACCAAAATTAGTTGAGATGCACAAGGAATCTAGAAAAATTCTAGCTAAATTCTTAACCACATGTATACAAATATCTGATATAGGTGGCAACCACATGGATAAGCATCTTTCCATGTGGTTGGTTCCTTAAAATTCATGCATAAGCTTTTCTACTTGTGGTTGGGGTAGATAATGGGAGAAAACTAATCAAATCAACTCATATCCTTCCAAACTTTCTTCCAGAGCTTGACAAGCCTATGTAGGACTTTTGGAAGCCATTGGAGCTTTTGTAACACTTCACCAAGTAACTTCCACATCACCGTCATCATAAAAAGTAGAAATACGTTGATGTGGATGCCTACCTACTAATACACTAACACCTGGGCCATCAACCTACTCCACAACAACTCTGCCATTAGTACGCAACTCTGGAATATGTCATACATCCTCCAAAACATGTACAACCAAATCAAGAATCCTATGAAACTTTTATATCCTCTTCAGTCCATATGTAACATATCATCAACATAAGGACCTAATCTGGGATATGGAGACCTAATCAGCAAGGCTCCTTAATTCTAACTCTTGTAGCAACAGTCAGCACTTGTATGCAACAACATGATCAGTCAACATGATCAAGGAGATAATCACATCTCCAATAAAACTCCTCCTCTACACAAATAATCATAAATTCAAGTGTAACACACCACTGTCAAACTCAACAAAAACAACATCATCATGAGGACCATGATAACCTTTGATCACACTTTGTATGCAATACTTACAAATCACTGCTCCATTCTCACATCTCCATGCTAGTATAAATGCCAAAACCAACATAACACATCAACCATGTGGAAGCCACCTGTAACGAAAAATCTCCTGCAACCCATGCTACCAGGTTAACATCAATTCCAACCAAAAACCCATCTGCATCCAAATATCAGAAATGTCCTATGAAATCCAATCTCCATCAGAAATGTCCTATGAAAGCCAATCTCCATCCTCACATTCTTCCCCTTTGACATCAATGGAAAACCGATAAAAATATCAAGGGAAAATGCAATGAGCTCCATCAACAAAAACAAAAACTCCACTCAATATCATATGTCGATGATGAACAATGAAATGTAGGATTGAAAGATGAGAATAATAACAACACTCCCCCACATAAAAAAAAATGTGAAATAAACTCCCCCTAGACACAATCTATGCCCAATAAACAACACACTAGAGTAGTTGTATACATATCCTATCAACAATAACAAAATCCATGTCATATAGTAGCAACATATCAAATCACCAACACATAACAACAACAACATAATGTGACCAATTAGCAGCAACAACTCTGATCAAATCTATAGCATCAACAACATATATCCAACCGAATCTGAAGCAAAAACAACAAATACATCATCTCCACAATGTACTATCCAACAATAGAAAACTCATACATTAGCAGCAATAATATCTCAATCAACTGTAGTCTCTCCTAACTCAATGTGTGACAACAACCTCCTTTGAATAAAACATGGTAGAAACAAATATATGATTACAAGGTCATAACATCATGAATAACCATACTCCATTGAATGCAAACATATCCATGGATGAATGGGTACGGATATATATCCCCACCAATGCCTCCATGCCACATGCAAGAGGATACTCCACATGGACCAATGACTATGACCAAATGATATGCAAAAATAATATAGGTCTTTACATGCCTATTACATGGCTACAAAAGATGATACATGAATGTACAATGGCATCATTAAGACCATACATGGTTGTACCACTCTCATGACTCAACATATACACATTCCATTCATGGATCATGACTCTAAGACAAATACCAAATGATTTACAACAAGAGTACATGATTTCATGAGCATAATACAAGGCTTCGTCATTAGAATATACCATTGAAGAATGACATCGAACCCTCATACATGGTTGAAGCAAACACTCACCATAATGCATGCCAACTATCATGGCTCACCTCTATTCATGGAAAAAACATATACATGTCATATATGAACAATAATATGTGTCCTACATGTCAACAAGATAGTATCAATATTAATCACATAAGAGACATGTATCATCAACTCCAAATCACCAACCATGGAATCTAGATATTGGCAGCAGCAATCAACAACACATAACAATGTATAGTGTCCCAACAATAGAATGCATTGACAACATCATGAACCAAAAAATATATTAGCATCATGAGTCATTAATGTATCATAATATATCAATTCTTGATAGAAAAACAAAAAAACAACAGTAATCCTAATATGGAGCATGAATCTCTAAAATATAAACTGAACTAATAGCAACAACAACATGTAGTGACAACCATCTTATCACATTAGCAAAAATAACAAAAAATATAAACAACATCCACCATCATACTACCCCAGAGAGACATCACATGCATGATATCATCAAACCAAGATACATAATACATGCCAACTGCATGTCAGCTCATATAGACAACATATAATCCATTCACAACCAAATTACAAGTTCCTGCAAAAACCTCATGTTAGATAAGAACATAGAATGGAAAATATATTAAACTCCTCCAAGGAACCATGATGCCATAAATATCACTAAAAACATTGAAGGCATATGATATGCTCCCCCCGAGCATGTTCCATCACACGTTTTCAACCTTCTTCCTAATCATAATAACCATAGAGAAAACAACACCAGTAGAAAAAATCCATCATCCATAAATCATAATCAAAGAGATAAACATCATTAACATCACATTCTAACTGCATGCAAAACCATATGTGCCATATACTCCCCCTAATCCTATGAAGGCCTCACATTCGTTTTGTAGTCTAAATGATATATCATGCAAAAACAGGCTGCAATATTTGTTGATCTCTTTTACTCAAAATATGATGATGAAGAGTACTTCTTTGGTCTCCCTTCTTTGCTTACTCTTCCCTTCAACACATAAGCATTGTCTCATGTCTTTAATCCTTTAGCAATCACCCTCTTTGATACTTCTTTCCATATGAAGAAACATTTGGCATTTAAGACCATTTTTTTTACCTCCATCAACCATTTGGCTCACACTTGGAATATTTTACTTTAGACCCTTAGTGAGCCATACATATTTTTCATTTGTCCTCTTTTCACCAACATTGGCCTTACCACTTCCTAATATTCTTGATGGTTCACTCCCTTCAAAAACACCATGAACACTCTTAATTATATTAAAGAAGTTAAATTTTATTCTATCTCCTGACATATGGTGTGAACATCCGCTATCAATATACCATTTATCATCCTCATCACCTAAACAAAGAGAATTACCACACTTTCCTAGTTGTTCCTCCTTTCTCTTCCACCTAGTTCTTGGCTAGTTCTTTAGTTGAGATCTATCTTATGTATGCTTCTTTTCACCATATGGCATTTTGTATCTAGGTTTCTTACAATATTTGTTCATGTGCCCAAAATGGCGACACACATAACACTCTAAATGACCAATATATGAAGCTAAAAGATATGATCTTTTGTTTATCATGCTAGATATCCATCTTCTCGTATTAGATATGCAATCAATGGCCTTATGGCCAAAAAGGTTACAAGCATAACATAAACCATAAAATAAAATTGTATACCTAAAGGAGGATCCTATTATTTATGTCCAAGATGTTGCATATATGTGTCAAATTTCTCCTACAAATGGTTGTCGCATGTCAAAAATTATGACATTTGAAACACTCAATCTCATTCATCAAGGGGGAAAATGAGTTCTCACTCCTTGATTGAACTTTTCTACTATAATATCTAGTAACATATGATATTTTTGACATGAAATTTCCTTTCAATTTTCTTCTTTGTTGTTGGTGATGAACTTGATGCCTCTTTTCTATAATATTGTCATGGTTGCTCACAACCTTCGTTGCAAGCTTCTTTGGTTCTAATTTTTTGACATTTCCTTCATGTGAACTTGTCTCTCCTATTTGAAGGATAGGGATAGATCTATTCACTACTATAGTACTCTTAAATTTTTCTAGTTGTTGGTATTTCCCTTCAAGTTTCTTTCTCAATTTGTCTATTACATTTTCGAGTTCTTCTACATACTCTTTGTTTTCCTTTTTCTTACTACATATTACTTCTTCGATTTTTTTTTATTCTTCCAGTTGGGACCTTATGTTAGTGATCTCCTTGATATTTTTCTCCTTTTCATCACGAATCTGCAATAGCTTCTCATGACCCCTACATTTAACTATTAATCTATCCACTTCAACAACTAAATATTTTATTACAACCATTGATGATTCATAATAAAATTTAAAAAGATAAACAGCATTCTCCCCTTCACTACATAACTCAATAGAATGATAATAATCATAATTCGAAAAAAATTTCAACATATTACCTCAAGACACAACTGTTTTGGCTAAGATCTTGGAATATGTTGCTTCTTTTGCAAGGGACTGATATTTTTCCTTCTTCAAAATATTTATCTTTCGAGATATCCTCTTCTTTCTTCTGGCCATGATCCATAATCTAGTATCCATTCATTCAAGATTCATTGAATATCACCTACTTTGATACCAATTTTTCGAAACTAGATCACTACTGAGGGGGGCGGGGTGAATCAGTAGTGATGGCCTTTATATCAATTTTATTAATTTTTTTATGGATTAACAATTTTCAACACACATACACAAAATTAGATCATTAAAACATGAAAGAAACAGTAAAATCAAACTATAACATCCATGGAAAGCATCGACACAAATAATCACACATAAGACACAAGTATTTATGGTGGAAACTATTTCAAGAGAAAACCACTTCGCTACTGCTACGCTGCTCAATTATTTTATTAATTTGTTAAAAAATATTTTACAGGGATTATATTACACCCATAATATGGAATACGATTCTTGAATTATAGTATGTTGGCACCTATAAGTTAGGAAGTATGTTTCTCTCATAGATCTACAAAAATCTATCTGCTAGAAGCACCCATGACCAATGATCCTTGCCTACCACCCATTGGAATGTACAACATTTATTGGATGGAGAAATATGTTCCTTCTACTGAATATGTTGAGTCAATGTCTACTCTAAAGCCTCCACACATTTAATTCCTCCAAGTGAACCATGTTCCATATATGTTCAGACTGAGTTCTCAATCTTCTCAACATGAGCAAACCAACAACACCATCACTCTACACGTAAAATTTTAATCAAAAACTCCGAACGAAAGGAGGGAAAGTCATCTCTTCTTATCACATAAAATATCTACTCTCTAATACACCACAAGAAAGCAATTCTCTACCAATTGCAACACATCAAATATGAATTCACTTCTCAATTATATCTCCAATTTTTGCATACAACACTCTGATAAAACACTGCCAAACTATGTGAGAAAATTTTGCAATCTCTAATCACTCTTAAAGCACTCACAATGGCATGATATCACTCACTCAAGAAGACCAAACAAATAAACCCAAAACCTTCATCTATTTATCATTTTTCTATGATGTTTAACTTATTAAATGCAATAGGTTATGGAGCATTAAAAAATTCTTTTTACACTTCTCAATTTGCTTGGATCTAACTCCCTGACTTGATCAAGCCACTCTCTCCACTAGATAATAGATATTTTAAAGTTTAATGAAATTATAGAAGCTCCCTTTCCTTTTCCAACCAAACACTGAAATGTTCCAATCAAGAACATCACCAAAATACCAAAATTAGCTAAGATGTGTTAGGAATCCATATAAATTATAGCTAAATTCGCAACCTCATGCATAAAACTATATGATCTAGGTTGCAACCACATGGATAAGCCACTCTCCATGTTGTTTGAGCCTTTTGAATACATGCACAAGCTTATATACATGCAGGTTGGGCATAGGATGGGAGTAAACTAATCAAATCAGTTCATATCCAGCCCAAAATTATTCTAGATATTTACAAGCCTATGTAGGACCTTTGGAAGCCACTCGAACCTATGCAACATTTCACCAAGTCACTACCACATTACCATCATCATAACAAGTCCAACTACATTGAATTGGATGGAAACCTACAAATACACTAACACCTAGGCCATCAACCTACTCGACACCACAACTCTGCCATTAGTATGTAGCTCCAGAACATGTAATACATCCTCCAACACTTTTACAACCAGACCAAGTATCCTCTTACAGTTATAGAACCTCTCTAAGCTGTATGTATCATATCATCAACATAAAGACCTAATCTGGGACATGGAGACCTAATCAACAATGATCCTCAATTCTAACTCTTGTAGCAGCAACCAACACCTGTATGCAATGACATGATCACTAAACATGATTAAGAAGATCAACACATATCCAATAAAACTCATGTCCTACACAACTAATAATCAAGACAAGTGCAACACACCACAATCCAACTCAGTAAAAACAACATGATCATGGGAACCTTGAAATCCTTTGATCACACTCTGTATGCAACACCTGCAAATCACTGCTGGAATCCTCATATCTCCATGCTAGTAGAGATGCCAAAACCAATGCAACACATCAATCATTGCAAGCTGCTTATAACCAAAACTCTCCTGCAACCCATGCTACCAAGTTCAAATCAATGCCAACAAATAACATGTCTGCAATAGTACAACACACATCAATGCCAACATTTTATGCCAAAGAGGGTATTCAAAGATAACTAATAGCATCCCATAACCCACAATAGAATGGGGTAGTTGAGAGGAAGGAAAATATAATAGTTGGAGATGCAAGAGAGATGCTACATGATAAGGGGTTGTCATTGCATCTATGGGCACAAGCATGCAACAAAATATTTTACTTGTATTAAACCTGAGTCCTCATAGAATACAGGTTATGATTATATCGAAGGAAGCTTTCTCTAGGATAAATCCTGATATGTCTCGTTTTAGAATTTTTGGTGCTTCAGTTTATTTCCAATTCTCCAAGGATTTGAGAAGGAAACTTGAGCCTACAATAGAGTTTGGATTTTTTATAGGACATGTCGAAACTATACACAATTATTGGGTGTATTTACCTTCACTGGGAATAATAGTGGTGAGGAGAGATGTGAATTTTGATGAGGATAAGTCTATGATATTATCTCTAGAATGAGATATGAGTATCCCATCAGAGCAAGAGCTTCTAGCTCCAAAGAAGGAGCCTTAGAATGAGCTTCAGAAAGTTGTGGAGCATCCAAAAATGGAGGAGTAGAGAGGAGGCCGAGCGAAGACACCCACTAAACCATAAACATAAAGAGAAGGGATAAAGAGAAACAGAGAAGAAAATATATTAATATAGGTTGCATGGGAGCATGTGGGATCTCCTACATCACAACATAGAAAAATGAGGTCACCTAAGAGGTACACTGGTTACATGCCTCTCATGAGAAAGGTCATTGAGTCAAAGGATTCTTCATTTGAGGAAGAGTTTTATCAACCTGTTTGTGTTGATGTCATGGTGGAAGAATATGAGTCCATCATGAATAATAGTGTATGGGAAGTGGTGTCGAGACCATAAGGGAAATTATTTGTTGGTTCTAGATGGATCTACAAAGTGAAGCATGAAGCCAATGGGAGCATTGAGAAGTACAAGGCCAGATTTGTGGCAAAATTATTTTTTCAGGTAGAGGGAGTTGACTGTGAGGAAACATTTTCCCCTGTGGTGAGGTATTAATCCTTCATATCAATTCTTGCATTAGCTACACAAATGGGCTAGAATATCCATCATATAGATGTGAATAACACCTATCTCAATGGTGTTATTGAGGAGGAAATTTACATACAGTAGTCAAAAGGATTTGAAACATATGATCAAGAGTCACATGTGTGCAAGCTCAAGAGATAAATGTATGGTCTCAAACAGGCACCTTGAGCTTGGTGCACTCATATTGACAATTCTCTCAGTGGATTGATCTTCACCAAAATTGAAGAAGATGTGAACCTCTATCACATTGTGCTAAATGGAAAGTTGCATGTTCTTGTTTTTTATTTTGATGATTAAATATTTTTAGGTGATGAGCAACTAATCCGCTCTTGCAAAGGAATTTGATATGAAAGACATGGTCTCAATGCATTGCTTCCTCAGGATGGAATTTTGGCAAGGTGATGGTGAACTATTTGTGTATCAGGGGAAGTATGGCTATGAAATACTTTAGATATTTCACATGGAGTATTGTAAGCCTATGGACACACCTTTAGCTACAAACTTGAGGAATGAGAATGCCACTTCAGGTGAATAGATTGATGCTACCATTTATAGGAAACTTGAGGGGTCTTTGATGTATCTTATGAACACAAGACCCTATATGTCCTATGTAGTAAACCAACTTATTCAAACTATTGTGAGGACTACCAAGATATATTCGAAGGAAACAAAGCATGTGTTATGGTACCTCAGCGGCATTATTGAGTATGAATTATGGTACAAGAGGACAGATAGAGTAGAGCTCCAAGGGTTCATAGATGCAAATTGGGGAGGGTGTCCATCATACATGAAAAGTACTTCAAGTTCTATCTTCATTGTTTGGTACACAACTATTTCCTGGTATAGTTGGAAGTAGAGGTATGTGGCATTCAACTCAGGAGAGGCTGAATACATGGAAGAAATTCAAGAAGAAAAATACTTGTGGGTCTTTTCAGTCAGGAGATGGACCGAAAATGATATATTTTGATAATTATATTTGCATTAATCTTTATGAGAATCTAGTATTTCATGACAGATCCAAGCACAATGATATCCATTATCATTATTTGTGGGATTATGTGCAAAGGAGAATTATGTTTCTACAATACATTCCAATTGAGGGGAAATATGCTGACATCTTGACGAAGGCATTATCAAGATGTAAATTTAAATTCCAAAGGTGAAGGATAGGGATGGTCAAAAATCCCTTTCTTTCTAAGAGGGAGTGTTAGAAAATGTAGCAAGAAAGGCTCATTTTGATTTTAATCTTAGTCAAATTGAGTAAAGAGAATTTCCACTTTAGTAGGACAACTTGGAGGAAGTTAACTAATGTGACATGGCTATTGTCCCTCAGCTAGTTTAGTAAATTTGAGTTATTGGGCTTGGATTTTAGTCATGCATATGTTGATAGGTAAATTTTAGTAATATATTTCAGTTATTTTCAGCTGTACTCAATTAACTGACCTCTAATAATTAATAAAGTCATTTGAAGGTCAATTGTGTAGGGAGACAACAATATAACTCAAAGATATATGAGTTAACTAATCAATCAACCTAAAATATCCTAGACATGCATGAAATTTGAATTGCTCAGTGGGAGTGGAGGAGACAAAGGCTAGTGTAACATTAAGTGTATTATATTTTAGTGTACAATTGTTTCATGCAGTCAGGAGATTACTTCCTTGGGAATTTTCCAATAAAATAGGAATTAACCTATTTTTTAGGAGCTCGAATTAGCTTAGATTTGTGCAAGGAAATAAGAGGCTAGAGGAGGTAGAAATTGGCTAAGTGTTGGCTAGAGGCTCTCATTCAGCAGAGAGAAATTTTTTCTTTTCCAAGTGGTGCTTAGAGATGGAGAATTCAATTGTAATAGTTTTTTTATTAAACGGATTAATGAAAAGAGGCTTGAGGGGTTTTTCCTAGTTGTGTTCCCTTAGAAATCAATGTGTACTTGTGTTTTTTCTTGTTGCATATCTATGCATGTTGTTATAAATTGTGATTTTCATTCCACAAATTAGTAGGGTAGAATTTGAGTCTCCTGATTTCAGTTTGAATTCTTAAGCAGTTGCAATTTATATCAAATTTCTACATAGAATTCGATGTAATGATTACAGATGGAGGTACCATAAATTTTTGAAGGAAGTGCCATAATATTAATTTGAATATGGGGGAATATTTTTTGTTTAGACCCATGATTGTAATCCAAATGTGTTGTGTTGATGTTGTATTAGGGATCCAATGGTTACAATCATTGGGAATAATGACTCTTAATTTTAAATATATTTTCCTATGTTTTTTATCAAAAGGAAAAGAAATTTGTCTTAATTGTATCCAATGGAAACCCAGTAAAGTGATAAGATCTAATATCATGACAAAATTGCTAAAAAATGGACACCAAGGTTTAATTGCACAATTGCATTAACTACATGTTTAAACATATATGGCCTCTACTCCAATGGATCTCCAAAAGTTATCAAAAATAATTCTAAGGTATTTTTATAGATGCCTAATTTTCTTGCACCTACTCAAGATCATGACCATGCTATTTATTTGCAACTTGGAAGTGTACCACCTAACTTTGGGGCTTATAGATATCCACGTGCATAAAAGAGTGAGATTAATCATATACTTCAAGAATTTTTAGAGGTGGGCATGATTCAACCTAGTGAAAGTGATTTCTCTTCATGGTGGTGATGGTTATATCAACCGTAAAATTCCATGTATATTTAAAATTTGTCGCAACAAATCTAATAAATTTATATTTGAAATTTGAAATTCTACACTATTATAGTTTTATTTTCTTTTATATCTTTAAATTATTGTTAATTTTTTATGGATATGAATTAAAATTATGTAGAAAATAGAGAATGGAAAAATAAATTTCACAAACACATTTGAACACGATATGACCTGGAAGACCCTTTTGGGAGAAAACCTAGATGGAAGGTGAGGTCGCCTTCTCTATTTATCTGAATGGAAATATGGATACGAGTACAAAGAAGTATGGTATTTTTCTTGTGGATAAAACAATGCCAAAATCCTCTCTCTGTTTTCTACCTCCTATCCCTCTTGGTTATTTTTTCTCAACTATGGAAAAAATTCACTTGAAAGAATGGGACCCCTTTTCCTTATAGTGGCATGGTTATAACATGACCTGATAGCATTCTAGTGGTTAGGTTTGACTATCTCAACTCTTTACTAGAGTTACAATATATACTATTCTATAGTATTATACATAATAATCACATGGCTAGCCCCATTTTCATGAATATGGGGGTTGGCGTGGTATCCTCACAAATTATGGTGGTGAAAACATGAAGGTCAACTTCTGAGTGGCATAACCATCACATACAAACTCTGATTGATGTGATTCTTTCACTATTATAAATTTATTTGTGTGTAAAATAGGAAAATAATGTGTGAAGCATAAGGGGAAAATTTTTAATACCAAAAAATGTCATTTGATTCCTCAAAATTCTCTTGGAAGGTTTTAGATCCCATTTTCCAAACTCGATCTTGCCGGTAAGATGATCTAAGAGTTGATTCCTTCACTTTCTCCACTGTGAAAGAATTGAGATGGATGAAAAAAAAAATACAATGATCCAATCTAGATGATTATAAAAAATAATGGTTTATGGAATGTGTCCATATTATTTACAACTCAAGAAAATGACAATTAAATATAAGTTTCTTATTCCTGTTATTCATGGATTATTAGATAAATTACACAGAGTAATTTTCTTTATTAAGTTGGATATTCATTCTGGATATCATCAAATCATAATAAGGCAAAAATACATTCCTAGTATATCCTTTATAACACATGAAGGTCATTATGAGTTTTTGGTTATGAAATTTGGACTTAAAAATGCACTTTCAACATTTCATAACTTGATGGATTCTATTTTCAAACCCTTAGAAAATTTGTGTTAGTATTTTTTGAATAAATGCTAATCTACAAGAAATATTGGGAGGAGCATATAAAACATGTCGATAGGGTCTTAAAACTCTCGGAACAACAATAACTATATGAAAATCCTTGAAATTGTTCCCTTGGGGTTCAAGAAGTGGAATATTTGGGTCATATTGTATCACATGATGGTGTCAATGTGGATCCTAACAAAATCAAAACTACGAGGGAATGGTGAATTATCAATAATTTGAAAAAAAAATAGAGGATTCTTAGGACTAAAAAGATATTATTACAAGTTTTTCAATAATTCTAGTCAAATAGTATCACCTCTAACAATAAGAAGGATTTTCTTGGAATAAATAAGCAATCAAAGCTTTTGGAAAAATTAAAGAGGCTATGCGTACAACTCTCATCTTGGCGATATTTGACTTCAAAAAATCCTTTATTGTGCAATTTGATTCCTTAGGTCATGTCAGTGGAGTAGTTTTGATGCCCAAAGGAAGGCCCCTTGCCTTTGAAAGTAGCAAAATTAAAAGAAACAACTCACTTACACCCATCCATGAAAAATAAATGTTGGCCATAATACTTGCAATAAATAATATATGTCCATACCTAATAGGAATACATTTCAAAGTAAAAACAAATCATGATAGTTTGAAATACTTCTTGGATAAAATAAAATATTTAGAAGAATAAAAAAATGGGTCATGAATATGTTGGATTATTACTTTGAAATTATCTACAAAAAAGGAAAATAAAATATTATGGAAGATTCACTCTGAAGGAAAGAGTAAGACAAAAATGGCTTACCATCCAATATTTCCATTTCACAATCTAACTAGGTGGAACAAGCACAGATAGAATGGGAGTAAGATGAAACTATATGCAAAATTATTCAAAAAAATTTTGGAGGACCTTGATACAGTAGAAAAATTTATGTGGAAAAATGATTTGCTAAGGTATCAATATCACTTATAATTATTTATTGATTCTGAAATCAAACAAAGTCATTCTTGGGTTATTCACTTCTCACGTACAAGGAAATTCAGGGTTCTTGAATAGATACCATAGGATCAAGAAATATTTTTTTTGGGAAGGTATGAAATCTACTGTGAAATAGTTTGTGGTGGAATATGTGGTATGAGAAAAAAATAGGGAGAGACAATCAAGGCTTCAGGGCTCCTTCAACCATTAGCCATACCAAGCTAACATTGGAAAAATGTTTTACTGGATTTTATTATAGGTATAACAAAATATTAAGGAAAAAGTGTCATTATGGAATTTGTAAATTGAATGAAAAAGTATGCCCATTTTTGCACTCTTTATCATCCTTTTAAAGTAAGTACAATGGCAGAAGGATTCATGGAAAAAATCCAAAATCTACATGGAATACAAAATATTAATGTAAGTGACATAGATCTAATTTTCAATGGAATTTTTAGAGTGAATTATTTTATTATTTGTAATATTCCTAAATTTTCACATGATATTTGGAATGTTAGAGTTCTTAATTTTATTAATTAATTAATTAATTAAAAGGGTGGAGGGACCCATACTCCTCAAACATCAATAATATCCACTTTTTGATGTGTGAATGTGGATTAATTAAACATAGATCTACGTAATGGGGTAGTAGAGCAACTACTAATGTGAAAGGAGCGGAGATCATCTCTCATTAATGAGATAGATCATGGAGGTTGAAGCAGTCAACTGAGATCATGGAGGGAAGATAACGTAAGATCATAGACCATTCATGATGAATTGATGGAGGAAGTAGTGAATTTAATGCACACATGATGGAGACGGTGCACATTGCATGTAGACATGATGGAGGACTTGGAGAGACATCGCAATCAACCATGGGGTATTATGTCCACATGAACAGTGAAATTTAGAGGTGGGCCAGGGCTTGGGAAGGCTCATAAACTATATAATGGAGATGAAGGCAACATAGAAGGAAGGCTTTAGTTTTATCATTTATGATCTATCTAGATTTGGATTTTTCATTTGGCATTCCATGCATTCTTATGTTCTTTAGCTAAGTCTGCAGTGTTGTTTAACACAGGGTGTTCTCGAGTGGGAATCCCACCCTTACCCACGAGGGACTTGTGTGCCTACTCTAGGAATGTTATTTTGAGCTGCCATTCATCATCATACATTGGTGCCACACTATTTCCACTCTCTGTAGAACACATACCTTCAGGAATTACGTAATTTCTGAATATCATTTTGGGAGGAGTAGGTTGTCTTCAGTATTTCAGCTGGAGAACCAGTGAAGGATTATTCCTATCACCTTGGACTTCAATATATACATTCCCGGAGCCTCATTTCAGATCTAGCATGAGGCCAAAGGTTATTGACCTCCTATCAGCAACAGTCCCATCAAGGATTGCGGAGTCCATCATTGCGGATCTAGAGGAGGAAGGAAGTTTCTAGCATTTCAGCTAGGAATTCTGTGTGGGATCGTCTCCTCACCTTTCCATCACAATTTCCATAAGACTAGAGCTTATTTTCTACATTTTACATTAGGTTTGAGTCTCTCCCTATTGTACAGTGCAGTTTTACTAGCAATTGTATCTTCAATTGCTGCATTTTCAGGAGGAGGAAGAAGAGAAAATATCTCAAGCTTCTAGCTTGGAGATCTGAAGGAGGGATCAACCCTCAAAGCTTTTATCTGGATATACATCATATTGTAGCCATATTATGATCAGATCTAGCTTCAGATCTGCATAACTGAGTAGACTAGGGATCAAACCCCAAGAGGGTAAATTTCCAATCTCATAGATTCAGAATTTCCTTTATGGGTTATCTTGGGTTGCCATCATAGAGCCCAGATATTGAATATTGGCATCATCATAGCTCCTTAGCTCCATATATCTGAATTTCCCTATCATCTAGCAGCTATATTTTCATTATCTGCTGAAGGGATAACACATTATTTCTTCCTGCAGCTCTCCAGTTACGCGGTGCTTGTTGTAGCATGTTTGTAGTGTCATTCTAGGCCATATCTTTGGCTAGAGTACCTTTATTTTTGTACACTTTTGTGACTAAATCATCTCCTATGAATAAAATGGCTTAGCTATTCTGTTATATCTGTGTTGATCATAAAATTACATGTACATTTTCTGTGTATCAAATATTGTGTTTGTGTATCAATGCATTATTCCATTCTGAGATATTATAGTGGTATCAGAGCATGATCTTTGGCTCAACTTATGGACATTATTGACAACATATGAAAAGCAGATAGTAGAGATCTACTATAATGGAGGGATTAATTTTTTCTACATATTTATTTAGAACTATGAAGGATATCTCCAAGGAGATCAATGAAATGAAGAAAGAAATGAAAAGAGAAAACTCAAGAAGGTTTCGGGATGAAGAAGGTCCCAGTACTTCTCATCAACAACAAAGAAGACCAGAGAATCATAGATCTCCTCATAGATCTACTATTCCCACTTTCTTTGAAGAAGGTGAAAGGTATAGAGATGAAGAAAGAAGAAATGTGGAACCTGAGACTCATGAGACTCTTGTTCTATATCTTGAAGAGTACAAGGCACATTCTAGAGCATTCAAGGAGAATCTAACTCACCAAAAATTCTTCAAACTCAAAGAAGAAAGAAGATCATATAGTAGCAATAGAAGCAAGAGGCATAATAGATTCTATTTTCCTACATTTGATGGATCTTCCTCAAGCACTGTTAAGGCTTGGAGGAAAGAGTTGGATGCATTTTTCAGGTTACATCCTGTGGCTGAAAAAGAGGTTATCCAGATTGCAACACTTCATCTTCTAGGTGAAGCCAATGATTGGTGGTTTGGTCACATGGAGCCTGAAATGTGACTAAGTATTCATATGTATTTCACAAGTTGAGGAAGAAGTTTGATATGAGAAAACCAGAGATACTTCACAAAAAGACACTTCCTGAGAAGTCAAGGGAGGATGTCATTCGTGTCACTCTGGACAAAGATTCACTATGTTCACCACCAACTACAAATTTACTTGTATCTGGAGAAGAGACACTTGCATCTTTGCAAGATAGTCTTAAGCTCTTGACACATAGAGCCCCATGCATGATTCAGGATATGCATGAGGAAGAGGAGGTAGATTCTAGTGCTGGTACATTGATAGAAGAGTACCCATCACTCTTACTAGTAGTTGGAGACACCATTGTCCCGGTTGGAGGAAATCTTGTGGTCTTGCAAGAGGTTCCAACACATCATTTGATCCAAGGTATGCATCCACTTTCATCTCATATTTTTTTAGTACCTCTTATTGAAACTTATGGGGACCTGCCATCAGGGCTAATGGATGACCAAGGGTTAGAACAACATGCTGATTTGGAGTAGCATCATATCACTGTGGAGAGTACCCTTGATCTAATCAAGGAAGAGATGAAAAACTATCCCAGTTTGTCATTGTTGAGCAACATTCAACCCATTGAGTTGAAATGTGGAATTTCAAAAGATGGGATGAGCATGATCCTATGTACAATGGCTGGTTATGAGATCAGCATTGTGCCATGCTTTGAGACAACATATACATCATCTTGCAGATCCACAATGTTGTTAATGAGCAGCAGTGAGAAGAAGAGGACCCATTCCTTATGGGATCAATCAAATGGCAGCTTCATTCATGAAGCAATGGAGAATAAGATGATAGATGGTAGACATCTTGAGATGGGAAATATTTTCCCCTTTCAAGATGACTTTTTCTCAATGAGCCTCGCACAGCTCAAAGAGAAACTTCTACCTGTAGTAGATCTAAAACCTTATTGGTTTTGGAGGGCCATTGATGTGAAGGTCTCATGGAGTGATCTCATTGGAGGTGCACTTCAATATATAATGGAGTGAAAAGTTCTTCATCGGTTCAAGGAAGATGGTATTATACAAAGGGAGGACACCATGTTTATGCAGAACATCATTCATCATCCACATTGGGATGAGTGGGTGAGGATGATAAGCAAGGGGTCGCATGACCACTTGCAGATACATGAAATCAACAAGCTTGGTTATGCTGGTTTCTCTTGGGTGAGTTTGGTTACTACCCAAAGGCTCCTATTTCTTTGATCCATGCCTTGAATAACACTCATGTAATGAAGGAGGCATGGTTGTGCTGCATGCTCTTAAGTGAGTATGGTTACCACCCAATAGCTCATATTTCTTTGACTCATGCCTTGTGTATCAATGAAAATATGCAGCAAAAGAAGGCATGTTCACTTTTTTTTTCCTTGAGAGAGTTTGGCCATCACATAACATCTCCTATGTCTATGTGTTTTGTATTGTGTAGAACTTGGCATGGTACTCTCATGATGTGTATTGATGGTGTTCGCTTGAATTGGGCTGATGTGACATTCCACATGTCTATCAGTATTTTTTACTCCATGATGCACATGAAGAGGTGAAAAGGAAGCAATATTTCTTGTTGCTTTGGTTGCTTTTGGGGGAGTTTGGCTTGTCCATCTTGCAGGGTGGAGATGGAGGATGACAGCAAGAGGCCCTACTCCGGTGGTTACTATTGGGAGAATATGGTATGGGATATTTGTCTACCCATATGTCTCTATTTCTTCTTTTTCATAATGTTGGAATGATTCTTGGATCCAACAAAGCCACCTGGGCTAAGGATGAGGGCATGTCAATGCTCAATCTACTTCATAAAGCATGGGATGAAGAGATGTATTGTGAGATGGAGCTTTTCCTTTGTGAAAAGAGCCACTTTATATTATGTATCTCATGTCTTGATGATGATGTTGGGAATCTTATGGTTTTCACTTGGTACTTCTTGGAGAAAGGAGAACATCTAACTACACAGTTGGAGGTCATTATTTTCATTTTAAGAGACAACTTTGGGAACCAAACATGCATAACACATTGTAGAAAATGGAGGAGGCCTTCCTTATGTGGATGCCATTTGGAGGGGATAGATGGATTTTTCATCTACTTTTGTATTTTCTTGAGGACAAGCAACATTTTTCTAAGAAGGACTGTAATATTCCTAAATTTTCACATGATATTTGGAATATTAGAGTTCTTAATTTTCTTAATTAAGTAAGTAAATAAAAGGGTGGAGGGACCCTTAATCCTCGAAGATGAATAAGATCCACTTTTTGATGTGTGAATGTGGATTAATTAAACATATATCTACATAATGAGGTGGTAGAGAAACTACTAATGTGAAAGGAGCAGAGATCATGTCTCATTAATGAGATAGATCATGGAGGTTGAAGCAGTCAACTTAAATCATGGAGGGAATCTAATGTAAGATCATAGAGAATTCATGATGAAGTGATGGAGGAAGTAGTGCATTTAATTCACACATGATGGAGAGGGTGCACATTGCATGTAGACATGATGGAGGACTTGGAGAGACAATGTAGTCAACCATGGAGGATTATGTCCACATGAACAACGCAGTTTAAAGGTGGGCTAGGGCTTGGGAAGGCTCATAAACTATATAATGGAGATGAAGGAAACATAGAAGACAGGATTTAGTTTTATGATTTATGATCTATTAAGATATGGAGTTGTCATTTGAAATTCCATGCACTCTTATGCTATTTATCTAAGTCTGCAGTGTTGTTTAGCACAGGGTGTTCCCGAGTGGGAATCCCACCCTTACCCATAGGGGACGTGTGTGCCTACTCTGGGAAGGTTATTCTGAGCTTCCATTCATCATCAAGCATTGGTGCTGTTATCATTAAAAAATTCTCAAAACATTATAGTTTTAAGTTTGTTTTTTATCATGGGTAAAAATAGGGTCTTAGGAGTCATTTCATGAATTTGACCAAAATGGAGTATTATATTTTTAGGTTTGAACCTTCCTTAATGTTAAAGAAATCCATTTTAAAGGTTTTTTATGTCAACACATTCATCATTTCATCATTCATTTCATTTCCCTAAGTTTTTCATCAAAACTGGCCAACTAGCTAAGAAACCTTACTTTCGTAGCGTCACTAGTTCAAAAAAGAGGAAATGTGCTACGAAAGCATTGTCTTTTCGCAGCACAATATGAAGAAAAAACCCTATTTTTTGGTTTTGAGTAGTAAACTTCCAAGGATGTTTCTGAGCAACTAAAAACGAATCTAGGAGATACAAGGCTTTGTTTGAAGCCCTATTTTCAAAAACTGATTTTTTCCTGTTTTACACATGTTTTTCAAAGACAGTTTCTGGACAGCAGGAGAGGTTTTTCAAAAACAAAAAAGAGGTTTTTATTCAAGACAAAATGGCCTATAAAAATCTCCTTCCATTTTGTAAAATACATTATGGATGAGGAGATATAGGCTCTGTCCAAAGACCTACTTTTCAGGAAAAAAACAGGAATAATTTGCAAATGGAGAAGGTACTTCATGAAGGTTTAATGTTATGTTTTTAGTTTAGTATGATGATGATTTTGATAAAATAATGATTTTCTTGAGTCTAGGAATCTCTTTATTAAAAATTTTGAATAATTTTTCAACAAAAATTCCTACACAGCAGTTTCATAGCGTAGTTAGTGCAAATTTGATGAAATGTGCTACGAAATCGCTAAAGCAGTCTTTTCATCATTTTTCACAACAAATTTTGAGGGAAATTTTGTGAAGTTTGTTCTAAAATGTCTAGTGGGAGTGTGTTAAGTGTAGTTCAGGGTTTCCCTAAAGAAAAAATACTGAAAGTGATAAGAAAAGGAACCAAAACACTGCGCTACGAAACTATGCTACTTTCGTAGCGCAGGTTTATTCTCATCCTTTTACACATTTCAAAGTTTAAACCTTGCATAGCTAGATGTTTGAAGAAATATGGTGTAATATTTGATAGAAAGAGACTTGTAAACATGGTTTATTAATGGTTAAAGTGTTCCAAAAAGTTAAGGGAATCAAAGGCCTAAAAAATAGGAAGACATGTTTCCTAGGTTTCAGGGGAACAAAATCATCCACCTCATGGTCTCAAGAACTTGAAGGACATCATCATAATTCGACCCTATTGAAATTCAAGTGACATATAATGTAATTGAGTCAAGATAAGGTTGTCAGGTGTTGAGTCAAAGAGTTTTAGTCCTATTTGAAATAGGACTGCTCATTAGGTAGCAACTGTCATTTTGTAATAAAGACTATGTTTTTAGTTAGGAAATGTGTCAAGAAATAATATTTCGAGGTATCTAGTGGAGGATAAGCTTATCATATTTTCTAAATGATCTATAAAGAGCATGAGGTCGAAATAAAATAGGGTTGGAGACTTTTTGGCAAAACTGTTGCTTCATGTAATGGACTGTGATCAGTAATGCAAAGAGGTTTTCTTCTTAACAGATCTGAGTTTCTCATGGGGTTTTAATGTTTTCTTGATCTACATGTTATGTTTAAATAATTGCAGTAGAAATCATTTCTATTACTCAGAATTCATAACCCTATGCTCTGACTTCCTTTATTAATGAGATGACTGTGTTTTTTTGTGTTTTATGAGTAAATTTCCTTTGGACCACTAACAATAGTTTTCATTGTTATTACTCAGAATTCATAACTCTATGCTCTGACTTCCTTTAGTAATGGAATGCCTATGTTGACCTATGTTCTTGAGTGAATTGTCTTTGTTAAAAACCCTTATTTTCCTCCACTTCCATGTCAAGGAACCTTTCCACTAAAACTACTGACTTGTTGACCCCATAAGCCCAATGGTAGTATTAGCCTTCATCTTTTCAACCTGAAAATATACAAAAATAAAAACTTAATTCATAGAGTTAGCCATATATCTATATCTTTATTCCATATCATTAACCCTTGAGAGAGCCCTCTCAGGCTGAGGAGGCTAAGCCTCAGCCAAAAGATTGGTATGAAACAATTACATAAGGTTTACTTGATGACCAACCTATAAGGTCAAATTTTGTGATAACATTTTGGTGCATCTGCTGGGAGTCTGAAGATACATATCTCTTGAAAATTATGAAGCTGAACTCTTGAAGGTAGAAGGAGCTCATAAATCTGTTCGATGTTGTAACTACCTTGGCGACTCCATTGTTGAAGAATTCAAAATTTTCATAGATTCAAGGTGACCCCGCTGCTTGAAGATCAGTAGCTTGATGAAGTTTCAAGATGAGTTCCATGACAAGAATAAATGCCAGGTATGCTTCTATGAATTGGTCTCATATCCCTCATTTTCCAAATCCTATGCCAAAGGTTGAATGGTTAGATTATCTTCCAATATTCAAAGATGAAAAAAAAGACAATGTTGCTCTTCATTTGGTTATATTCCATATGCATGTACACAGTGTTAAGGTTCCGTTCCCTGAGGATTATCTCATGAATATGTTTATGGCCACTTTGGAAGGAAAAGCATGGTCTTGGTATGAAAGCTTGCCAAATGGTTCATTATATTCTCTTGTTGATTTCCATGTTGCATTTTATGAGATGTATGAAGAGTGTCATCACTCCTTACTGCTGGTCAAAGACTGCTGTAAAAACTATGTGAGTTTTATTGAATATTTGGAGAATTGTTATGAAGATGATGATTTCATGGATGAGAAAATTTTAGAAGCCCTTCATGACAATCCCTTTCATCACCAAGAAGAAAGGATAGCCTCTTTCTTAGATGATAATTAAACCCAGCAGGAGTTTATTTATGAAAATTATGATACATCGTCTGAGTTTAAAGAAAGGTTGCAGCAGAATTGTGAGTATTTTGATCATGAGGAGTATGAGAATCATTTCAAACAACAAGAGGAAATATTGGAAAATTCTTGCTCCAATCCTCAGGTACAGGAAAAAGTTGAGTCTTCATGTCATTTCTTGCATCAGCCTACATCAAATGATGATTACATTAATGAAGAAGTGGGTCAAAATTTTTCTTTATCCTTGTCTTCTAATTTGAAATCATTTGAGTGCAATTCAGAAGATAAGATTCAGTCTGTGGATGAAGTTACTAGGAACATTGAAAAGGACATTGAAGTTTTAGAGGGTAAAATTCAATCTTACAGGCTTCAAGATCAAGATCAGTCTTTTCAAAAGCTTTTCATGCTAGAACACAAAGATAAGGTGTTGGAAAAATTGGTGCATATTGTAAAAATATTGTTTCAGCTAATTCAAAGAGCTTCTACTTGACCAACTTGAGATTCAGAAAGGGGTTTTTAGTGTTTTCCTGTTCTATCAGTGTTTCTTATATATCTTATTTCACTTAAAGTTCCGTTTCTAGCCAAATTCAAAAGTATTTTCGAATTCTGAAAGAGGTTTGTCTTCATTACATCCCCAGCTACAAAAACCTCTCTCTATTTTCTCACATGTGTTATCAGTTGGGAAATAAAGGGATTTCATTGAAGCCCTAATTTCAAAAACAAAGTTTTCATGTTTTACAGATATTTTTCAAAGGCATTTTCTAGACAGCAAGAAATTTGTTTCAAAAAACCAAGAGAGGTTTTTATTCAAGATATCATTTACTACCAAAACCTTCTTCAGTTTCTTAAAATACATCATGGATTAAGATATATAAGCTCTATCCCAAGACCTAATTTTCAGGGAAAAATAGGAAAAATTTGAAAATGAAGAAGGAATCTCATGAAGGCTGTTATGAAAGTATTTTTCACTTGATATTTTTGTTTTGTATGTTGAAAGTAGGTTGACTTAGAATTTTGGCACATTTTCAAATTTTCCTGGAAATTGATGCATATCAGAGTTTTTAGTCATGAGACATACACTTGAAATATGTAAAAACACAGTCAGTCCATTTATAAAGGAAGTCAGAGCATCTAAAAATGATTTTTGAGTAATATAGATGAACACCACTGCAAAAAAGATATATACAAACACTGATTGAATAAGAAAACACTAAAAACCCCTTCTGAATCTCAAGTTGGTCAATTAGATTCACTGATTTTATGAGATTGCTTTGACTCCATAGGCCCAATGTATACATGCTAATGTTAGTTTCAACCTACAGGTTGGAAAATGTTATCAAGTAGACCACTTTGTAAAGCTTTGGATTGACCGATATATACAGTAACATACAAATTTTCTTCACCTGAGATTCTCAGTGCATTTTCAATGAGTTTTATGCCCTATCTTCGAAATGTTTCTCTTCCATAGCCTTGATGTCTCATTACTCAGAATTCATGTATTACATGCTCTGGCTTCCTTTGAACTTTCAAGTTATTGGGATTTTCCTGAATGTGTTACTCTTTCATTGAAATATATCCAAGCCTTAGCTTCCACTAGAAGAGCTATTTTTATCTTTATCCTTGTCACTGACTCCATAGCCCAATGGTAGCAAGCATTCATCTTCTCAACCTGAACCAAAACACAAATAATAGAGTTAGCCATCTATCTATATCCCATATCATTACCCCTTGAGAGAGCCCTCTCAGGCTGAGAAGGCTAAGCCTCAGTCACAATATTGGTTTGAAATAGTTACACTAAATTTTTATGATCAGCAACCAATCAGGTACGTTTTTAGTGATAACATTTTGGTACGTATTTTTCCTTTTTTTTGAGATTGAGGAAAAATACATTGTTTTTGAAAATAAATTTGAATAGCAGTTTGAGAGTACACAAGTGAAGTCTTATGTGGTTGATCAAAGCATGGATGAGTTTCCCAATGTTTCAAAATGTCATAAGAATCATCAAATATATCATGTCTTCTTTGATCCTATAGTTGAATAAATGGAAGAGCTCTACAGTCCATATTTCCAGTTATATTTTCATTTTGAAGATCAGTTACATCTCATGTTTCCTTGTTCATCTCAGTATCATGTTTACTTTTGGTTTAAGAGCAGTCAAGAGGTTCAAGCATCAGATCAGATCAATGGCTGGATTCATTGGAAGTTTCATTTTCCTTGAATTACAAATGGAGATTGCAGCTGCTAGGCAAGGTAGGAATGTGTGAATAAGCTCAAAAGTGAATGAGAATATTTTCAGTAGGTACAAATCTGGTTCTTCTGCAGTGATCATCAAGCTTGAGCCCAAGGTGAAGGCCATTTAATCTTGAGGAGAAGCTTAGAAATTTCAAAGTTCTTTCTGATTTGGTTAAGAAAATGGATAGCAACACTAGAGCTACTAGTTCTTAGTGTACCACAGGGGCACACTATCCCAAGTGGAGCCACTGTTATCACTCAAAAATTCTCAAAACATCATAGTTTCAAGTTCTTTTTTTTTTCGTGGGTCAAAATACGGTCTTAGGAATCATTTCATGAATTTGACCAAAAAGGAGTATTAGATTTTTAGGTTTGAACCTTCCTTAATGTTAAACAAATCCATTTTAAAGGTTTTTTATGTCAAGACATTCATCATTTCATCATTCATTTCATTTCCCCAAGTTTTTCATCAAAACTGGCCAATTAGCTAAGAAACCTTACTTTCGTAGTGCCACTAGTTCAAAAAAGAGGAAATGTGCTACAAAAGCGTTGTCTTTTCGTATCACAATATGAAGAAAAAACTTTGTTTTCTGGTTTTGAATAGTACATTTCCAAGGAGGTTTCTGAGCAATTGAAAACGAATTTAGGAAAATTGAAAGAGGTTTTTATTCCTAACAGACTAAATACATAAACCTCTCTCATTTTCCTCAAACTCATTAGCATGTGGGAGAAATTGATAAATTAACATGCACTACGAAACTGTTGTTACAAAATGTCCTGTACATGACTGTTTAACAGTCAACTTCAAGTTCCGTTTTTGGCCAAATGAAAAAGTATTTTGGAATTATGAAAGAGGTTTGTTTTCATCACACCCCTAGCTACAAAAATATCTCTGAATTTTCTCACAAGTGTTATCAGTTGGGATAAACAAGGCTTTCTTTGAAGCCCTATTTTCAAAAACAAAGTTTTTCTTGTTTCACACATGTTTTTTAAAGATAGTTTCTGGACAACAGGAGAGGTATTTCAAAAAACCAAAAGAGGATTTTATTCAATACAGAATGGCCTACAAAAAAATCCTTCATTTTTTGAAAATACATTATGGATGAGGAGATATAGGCTCTGTCCCAAGACGTAATTTTTAGGAGAAAAACAGGAATAATTTGCAAATGGAGAAGGTACTTCATGAAGGTTGAAAGTTATGTTTTTAGTTTATATTGTTGATTATTTTGATACAATACTAATTTTCTTGAGTATGGGCATCTATTTGTTACAAATTTTGAAGAAATTTTCAACAAAACTGCCTACACAGCAGTTTCGTAGCGCAGTTAGTGAAAATTTGATGAAATGTGCTACGATACTACTGAACCAGTATTTTCATCATTTTTCACAGCAAATTTTGAGGGAAATTTTGTGAAGTTTGTTCTAAAATGTCTAGTGGGAGTGTGTTAAGTGTAGATGAAGGTTTCACTAAAGAAAAAATATTGAAAAGTGATAAGAAAAGGAACCAAAACACTGCGCTACGAAAAGCGCTACAAAACTGTGTTGCTTTCGTAGCGCAGGTTTATTCTCAGCCTTTTACATATTTTGAAGTTTAAACTTTGCAAAAATAGATGGTTGAAGACATATGGTGTAATATTTGATACCAAGAGACATGTAAACATTTTTCATTAATGGTTAAATTGTTCCAAACAGCTAAGGGAATCAAAGGCCTAAAAAACAAGAAGACATGTTTCCTAGGTTTTAGGGGAACAACATCATCAACCTCATGGTCTCAAAAACTTGAAGGACATCATCATAATTTGACCCTATAGAAATTAAAGTGACATATAATGTAATTAATTCAAGATAAGTTTGTTAGGTGTTGAGTCAAATAGGTTTAGTCCTATTTGAAATAGGGTTTCTCATTAGGTAGCAACTGTCGTTTTGTAATAAAGGCTATGTTTTTAGTTAGGAAAGGTGTCAAGCAATAGGCTTTCGAGGTATATGGTGGAGGATAAGCTTACCATATTTTTTAAATGATATATAAAGAGCATGAGGTCGAAATCAAATAGGGTTGGAGACTTTTTGGCAAAACTGTTACTTCATGCAATGGACTGTGATCAGTAATGCAGAGAGGTTTTCTTCTTGACAGATCTAAGTTTCTCATGGGGTTTTAATGTTTTCTTGATCTGCATGTTATGTTTAACTACTTGTATTAGATCTCATTACTATTACTCAAAATTCATAACCCTATGCGTTGACTTCCTTTAGTGATGATATGACTGTGTTTTTCTGTGTTTTATGAGTAAATTGCCTTTGGACCACTAGCAGTAAATTTCATTTCTATTACTCAGAATTCATAACTCTATGCTCCAACTTCCTTTATTAATGGAATGAATATGTTTACCTATGTTCTTTAGTGAATTTTATTTTTTTAAAACCCCTATTTGCCTCAGCTTCCATGTCAAGGAACCTTGCCACTGAAACTACTGACTTGTTGACTCCATAAGCCCAATGGTAGTATTAGCCTTCAAATTTTCAACCAGAAAATATACAAAATCAAAACTTAATTCATAGAGTTAGGCATCTATATATATCTTTATTCCATATCATTAACCCTTGAGAGAGCCCTCTCAGGCTGAGGAGGCTAAGCCTCAGCCAAAATATTGGTATGAAACAGTTACACAAGGTTTACTTGATGAGCAGCCTATCAGGCCATATTTTGTGATAACATTTTGGTGCGTCTGTCGGGAGTATGAAGATATACATCTCGCGAAAATTATGAAGATGAAGTCTTGAAGGTAGCAGGAGCTCAGAAATTTGTTTGAGGCTGCAACTACCTTGGTGACTCCATTGTTGAAGAATTCAAATTTTTCATAGATTCAAGGTGACTCAACTGCTTCAAGATCAGTAGCTTGATGAAGTTTCAAGATGAATTCCATGACAATAATAAATGCCAGGTATGCTCCTATGAATCGGTCTCATATCCCTGGTTTTTGAAATCCTATGCCAAAGGTTGAATGGTTAGATGATCTTCCAATATTCAAAGATGAAAAGAAAGACAATGCTACTCTTCATTTGGTTAGATTCCATATGCATGTACACAGTCTTAACGTTAAGTTTCCTGAGGATTGTATCATGAAGATCTTTATGGCCACGTTGGAAGGAAAAGCATGGTCTTGGTATGAAAGCTTGCCAAATGGTTCATTATATTCTCTTGCTGATTTCCATGTTGCATTTTATGAGATGTATGAAGAGTGTCATCCCTCCTTATTGCTGGTCAAAGACTGTTGTAAACACTATGTGAGTTTTACTGAATATTTGGAGAATTTTTACGAAGATGGTGATTTCATGGATGAGGAAATTTTAGAAGCCCTTCATCACAATCCCTTTCATCACCAAGAAGAAAGGATAGCCTCTTTCATAGATGAAAATGAAACCCAACAGGAGTTTATTTATGAAAATTATGATACATCCTCCGAGTTTGATGAAACGTTGCATCAAAATTCTCAGTCTTTTGATCATCAGGAGTATGAGAATCATTTCAAATAGCAAGAGGAAATATTGGAAAATGCTTGCTACAATCCTCAGGTACAGGAAAAATGTGAGTCTTCGTGTCATTTCTTGCATCAACCTACATCAAATGATGATTATATTAATGAAGAAGTGGGTGAAAATTTTCTTTATCCTTCTCTCCTAATCTGAAATCATTTGAGTGCAAGTCAGAAGATAAGATTCATTTTGTGGATGAAGTTACTATGAACATTGAAAAGGACATTGAATTTTTAGAGGGTAAAATTCAATCTTATAGGCTTCAAGATCAAGATCAGTCTTTTCAAAAGCTTTCCATGCTAGAACACAAAGATAAGGTGTTGGAAAAACTAGTGCATATTGTAAAAACATTGTTTCAGCTAATGCAACGAGATTCTACTTGACCAACCTGATATTCAGAAGGGGTTTTTAGTGTTTTCTTGTTCTATCAGTGTTTCTTATATATCTTATTTAACTTCAAGTTCCGTTTCTGGCCAAATGAAAAATTATTTTGGTATTTTGGAAGAGGTTTATCTTCATCACATCCCCAACTACAAAACCCTCTCTCAATTTTCTCACAGGTGTTATCAGTTGGGAGATAAAAGGATTTCATTGAAGCCCTAATTTCAGAAACAAAGTTTTCCTGTTTTACACATATTTTTCAAAGGCAGTTTCTGGACAACAAGAGATGTGTTTCAAAAACCCAAGAGATTTTTTTATTAAAGACATCATGGTCTAAAAAAAACTTCTTTGGTTTCTCAAAATACATCATGGAGTAAGAGATATAAGCTCTGTCCCAAGACCTAATTTTCAGGGAAAAACAGGAAAAAATTGCAAATGAAGAAGGAATCTCATGAAGACTATTATGAAAGTATTTTTCACTTGATATTTTTGTTTTATATGTTGGAAGCAGGTTGATTTGGAGTTTTGGTACATTTTCAATTTTTCATGGAAGTTGAGGCATATCATGGTTTTTAGTCATGAGACATACACTTGAAACATGTAAAAACATAGTCAGTCCATTTATAAAGGAAGTCAGAGCATCTAAAGATGAGTTCTGAGTAATATAGATGAACACCACTGCAAAGAAGATATATAAGAAACACTAATAGAATAGGAAAACACTAAAAACCCCTTCTAAATCTCAAGTTGGTCAAGTAGATTCACTGATTTTCTGAGATTGCTTTGACTCCATAAGCCCAATATATACATGCTAATGTTGGTTTCAACCTACAGGTTGGAAAATGTTATCAAGATGACCACTTTGTAAAGCTTTGGATTGACTGATATATATAGTAACATAAAACTTTTCTCCACCTGAGATTCTTAGTGTATTTTCAATGAGTTTTATGCCCTATCTTCGAAATGTTTATCTTCCACAGCCTTGATGTCTCATTACTCAGAATTCATGTATTACATGCTCTAACTTCCTTTGAACTTTCAAGTTATTTGGATTTTCCTGAATGTGTTACTCTTTCATTGAAATATATACAAGCCTCAGCTTCCACTACAAGAGATATTGTTATCTTTATCCCTGTCACTGACTCCATAGCCCAATGGTAGCAAGCATTCATCTTCTCAACCTGAACCAAAACATGAATAATAGAGTTAGCCATCTATCTATATCCCATATCATTAATCCTTGAGAGAGCCCTCTCAGGCTGAGGAGGCTAAGCCTCAGTCACAATATTGGTTTGAAATAGTTACACTAAAGTTGTCTGATCAGCAGCCAATCAGGTGCGTTTTTGGTGATAACATTTTGGTGCATATTTTTCCTTCTTCTTTTTTGAGATTGAGGAAAAATACTTTTTTTTTTTTAAATCAGTTTGAACAGCAGTTTGAGAGTACACAACTGAAGTCTTATGTGGTTGATCAAAGCATGGATGAGTTTCCCAAAGTTATAGAATGACATAAGAAGCATCAAATATATCATGTCTTCTTTGATCCTATAGTTGAATACATGGAAGAGTTCTACAGTCCATATTTCCAGTTATATTTTCATTTTGAAGATCAGTTACATCTCATGTTGCCTTTTTCATCTCAGTATCATGTTTACTTTTTTTTCAAGCGTAGTCAAGAGGTTCAAGCGTCAAATCAGATCAATGACTCGCTTCATTGGAATTTTCATGTTCCTTGAATTACAAATGGAGATTGTAGCTGCTAGGGTAGGTAGGAATGTGTGAATAAGATCAAAAGTGAATGAGCATATTTTCAGTAGGTACAAATTTGGTTCTTCTACAGTGATCATCAATCTTGAGCCTGAGGTGAAGGCCGTTTAATCTTGAGGAGAAGCTTAGCAATTTCAAATTTCTTTCTAATTTGGTCAAGAAAATGGATAGCAGCACTGGAGCTACTAGTTCTTAGTGTACCATAGGGGCACACTATCCCAAGTGGAGCCACTGTTATCACTCAAAAATTCTTAAAACATCATAGTTTCAAGTTTGTTTTTTATCATGGGTCAAAATAGGGTCTTAGGATTCACTTCATGAATTTTACCAAAAGGGAGTATTAGATTTTTAGGTTTGAACCTTCCTTAATGTTAAACAAATCCATTTTAAAGGTTTTTTATGTTAAGACATTCATCATTTCATAATTCATTTCATTTCCCTAATTTTTTCATCAAAACTGGCCAATTAGCTAAGAAACCTTACTTTCGTAGTGCCACTAGTTCAAAAAAGAGGAAATGTGCTACGAAAGCGTTGTCTTTTCGTAGCGCAATATGAAGAAAAAACTATGTTTTTTTATATTGAGTAGTAAATTTCCAAGGAGGTTTCTGAGCAATGGAAAATGAATTTAGGAACAATGAAAGAGGTTTCTCTTCCTAACAGACTTAACTACATAAACCTCTCTCATTTTCCTCAAATTAATTTTTAGGTGGGATAAATTGATAAATTAACATGCACTACGAAACTGTTGTTGCTAAATGTCTTGTACATGACTGTTTAGCAGTCAACTTCAAGTTCTGTTTCTAGCCAAATGCAAAGGCCTTTTGGAATTATGAAAGAGGAATTTTTTTCATCATAGCCCCAGCTACAAAATTTCTCTCACTTTTCTCACGAGTGTTATCAGTTGGGAGATACAAGGCTTTCTTTGAATCCCTATTTTCAAAAATAGAGTTTTTCCTGTTTTACACATGTGTTTCAAAGGCAGTTTCTAGAGAGTCGGAGAGGTATTTCAAAAAAAGAAAAAGAGGTTGTTATTCAAGATAGAATGGCCTACAAAAACCTCCTTCAGTTTTTCAAAATACATTATGGATGAGGAGATATAGGCTCTGTCACAAGACTTAATTTTTCAAGAAAAAAATAGGAATAATTGGCAAATGGAGATGGTACTTCCTGAAGGTTGAAAGTTATGTTTTTAGTTTATATTGCTGATTATTTTGATAAAATACTGATGTTCTTGAGTCTAGGCATCTATTTATTACAAATTTTGAATAAATTTTCAACACAACTGCCTACATAGCAGTTTCATAGCGCAGTTAGTGAAAATTTGATGAAATGTGCTACGAAACTATTGAAGCAGTCTTTTCTTCATTTTTCACAGCAAATTTTGAGGGAAATTTTATGAAGTTTGTTATAAAATGTATAGTGGGAGTGTGTTAAGTGCAGATGAAGGTTTCCCTAAAGAAATATTTTTGAAAAGTGATAAGGAAAGGAACCAAAACAATGCACTATGAAAAGCGCTACGAAACTGTGCTGCTTTCGTAGCGCAAGTTTATTCTCAGCCTTTTACACATTTTGAAGTTTAAAATTTGCACAACTAGAAGTTTGAAGACACATGGTGTAATATTTGATAGCAAGAGACATGTAAACATTTTTAATTAATGGTTAAAGTGTTCCAAACAGTTAAGGGAATCAAAGTCCTAAAAAACAAGAAGACATGTTTCCTAGGTTTCAGGGGAACATCATCATCAACCTCATGGTCTCAACAACTTGAAGGACATCATCATAATTCAACCCTATTGAAATGAAAGTGACATATAATTTAATTAATTCAATATAAGTTTGTTAGGAGTTGAGTCAAAAAGTTTTAGTCCTATTTGAAATAGGACTGCTCATTAGGTAGCAGTTATCGTTTTGTAATAAAGACTATGTTTTTAGTTAGGAAAGGTGTCAAGCAATAGGATTTCGAGGTATCTAGTGGAGGATAAGATTATCCTATTTTTTAAATGATCTATAAAGAGCATGAGGTCTAAATCAAATAGGGTTGGATACTTTTTGGAAAAACTGCTGCTTCATGTAATGGACTGTGATTAGTAATGCAGAGAGGTTTTCTTCTTGACAGATTTGAGTTTCTCATGGTTTCTTAATGTTTTCTTGATATAAATGTTATGTTTCACTACTTGCAGTAGATCTCAGTGCTATTACTCATAATTCATAACCCTATTCTTTGATTTCCTTTAGTAATGAGATGACTGTGTTTTTCTGTGTTTTATGAGTAAATTGCCTTTGGACCACTAGCAGTAGATTTCAGTGCTATTACTCAGAATTCATAACTATATGCTCTGACTTCCTTTAGTAATGGAATGACTATGTTGACCTATGTTATTGAGTGAATTGTCTTTGTTAAAAACCCCTATTTTCCTCAACTTCCATGTCAAGGAACCTTACCACTGAAACTACTGACTTGTTGAATCCATAAGCCCAATGGTAGTATTAGCCTTCACCTTTTCAACCTACAAATATACAAAAATAAAAAATTAATTCATAGAGTTAGCCATCTATCTATATCTTTATTCCATATCATTAACCCTTGAGAGAGCCCTCTCAGGCTGAGGAGGCTAAGCCTCAGCAAAAATATTGGTATGAAACAGTTACACAAGGTTTACTTGATGAGCAGCCTATCAAGTCAGATTTTGTGACAACGAGTGCCACACTATTTCCACTCTCTGTAGAACACATACCTTCAAGATTTACGCAATTTCCGAAGATCACTTTGGGAGGAGTAGGTTTTCTTCAGTATTTCATTTGGAGAACCGATGAAGGATTATTCCTATCACCTTGGACTTCAAGATCATCATTCTCAGAGCCTCATTTCAGATCTAGCATCAGACCAAATGTTATTGACCTCCTATTACCAGTAGTCCCATCAAGGATTGAGTAGTCCATCATTGCAGATCCAGGGGAGGAAGGAAGTTTCTAGCATTTCAGGCAGGAATCCTGTGAGGGATCATCCCCTCACCTTTCCATCAACATTTCCATTAGCCTAGAGATTATCTGCTGCATTTTACATCAGGATTGAGTCTCTCCATATTGTACAACACAATTTTCCCAACAACTGTAACTTCAATTGTTGCACTTTGAGGAGGAGGAAGAAGAGACAAGATCTCAAGCTTCTAGCTTGGAGATCTGAATGAGGGATCAACCCTAAAATCTTAGATCTGGTTGTACATCATATTGTAGCCATCTTATTATTAGATCTAGCTTCATATCTGCATAACCTAGCAGACTAGGGATCAAACCCCAGGAGCGTAAATTTCCAATCTCATAGACCTGGAGTTTCCTTTATGGGTTATCTTGGATTTCCATCATAGAGCCTAGAGCTTGAATATTGGCATCATCAGAGGTCCTGAGCTCCATATATCTGCATTTCCCTATGAACCAATAGCTACATGTTCATTATCTACTGAAGGGACAATGAAATATTGCTTCCCACAGCTCTCCAGTTACACGGTTCTTGTTGTAGCATGTTTGCAGGGTCATTCTAGGCCATCTGTTTGGCTAGAGTACCTTTATTTTGGTACACAGTTGTAACTGAATCATCTCGATCAGCCATTCTTTCTGTATCTGTGTTGATCATAAACTTTCTTGTACATTTTCTGTGTATCAAATATTGTGTTTGTGTATCAATGCATTATTCCATTATGGGATATTACATATTTAGGTGCTCAATTGGCTCACAACTCATGTTACCATCCCCAATGTGATGTGATCACTAAGATTCTGAGTAAATATTTAGAAGGATAATTGTTGTTTTTCATATGTTAAATGGACACAATGGGTCAATATGTTGCTCTTCATAGAATGGTGGTACAACAAATCCTTCCATACCTCATAGAAAATGTCACCTTTTATGACACTTCATGGATACCATCCTCCATCCATCACATCACCCTTGAAAGTGACAATAAAGGCTCAAGTAGTATAGGACCAGATACAAAATCAACAAGAGGTTCTCAAACTACTGAAGGAAAAATTGGTAATGTCACAAAATAAGATGAGGAAATAAGAAGATCAATGTTGTGGTGAAATGGGAATTTGAAGTGGGTCATTGACTATTTGTGAGACTAAAAACATATAAACAGATGATGCTCAAGACATAAAAAAAGGAATATAAATTGACAACAAGGTATTATGGCCCCTGAAGGTGTTGCGAAGGATTGACAGTATGGATTACAAATTGGAGTTGCCTCCATCTTCACGTGTACATATAATATTCCCTGTTTCTTCCTCAAAGAAGCTAATTGGTGAAAATACCCCACACCAAACTATTCTACCAGATATTAATGAAGAAGAGAAAATAATATTTGAACCATAATCAATCTTGGAAACAAAGAATGAGTAGCTGAGAAATTGAAAATTACTGAATACCTCAACAAGTGGAATAACCTACAAGTGGAAGAAAAACACAGGAACATGATTTGTTAATGTAGAAACACCCACAAATTATAGTTTTGAGTATAACACTTCTTTTAATTGAAGGTTAGAGGCATGTTAAGCCCTATATATGCCCCATTTTAACCTTAAAATACCTTACTAAATGCTATATATTGAGTGATTGCATTTTTGTTGTTACTTTTTAATGTAGGATAGAACCGCTTATTGTCTAATTTTATTATAATTTTATCCCTTCTCTCTCTCTCTCTCTCTCTCTCTCGCTCACACTCACACACACACACACACACACACACACACACACACACACACACACACACACATTCACACAGACACACACACACACACACTAAAGATACTTAGTCCTAGAATCATACGATATTACCTTATACATTGTAATAATTCTATGATATAGGTGGATACTAGTGGCCACCCACCCATTCTACTTAGACCCCCACCATTGTTTCTTTCAGTTTTTCAGTTTCCTTAATTGTAGCAAAGTTTACTGTTTTTAGCAATTTTTCGAGTCCTCAACTTCTGGAGTCGTTTTGAGGCCCTAAATGAACTTTTTTGGGAAAACCAAGAGAAAAATGGGTCCATAATTGATTTTTCTCACTCAAAAGTTTTATTCCTCAGATATATCTTTCTATCAAGGTATTTTTCACGTCAAATGGAGTCTATCGTATGCCAAAGTTACGTCCCTAAGAAGTTAATGTACCAATTTACCCAAACGGGGTCCATATTCTTGGTGCTTCATATCCTAGGGTTAGATTTTTGGATGTTTATGGTTTTCCATTTTTTCTCAATAATAAATAGGCCTTCGAACCGCATTGTAACACATTTCAGAGTCCTGTAGCTACCCCATCTCTTCTCATAGATAAGCTACCAACGCCCTAGCTAGTTTATTTCCATTATGTATGTAAGGATATTTCAGTTATTTGCTATTAATGAAATGAAGTGTTATTTCCATTGTATCTTTGTATTTTTGGCTATATTCATATTCTGTTGCATTCCTGCATAAATATGGATCAGTGGTATCGAGCAATCTTCTCTTTCTATGTTTTTATTAGCATGTCCCCAACGAGGTCAAGGTATAAAGAGTTAGGGCTCGATCTGGTTTAACCCTTGTAAGATCAGTTTCGCAAATCCCGATGACCTCTCACGGCGGAAAAAAATAAATACAAGGGAGAAGGAGATCCTATCAAATTATTTCTCAAGGAGTCCCTTAAGAAAAAAAGGAACGCCATGATGGATAAATTTTTCGAGATCCTTCAATGACTGCCCATCTACGACGCATATACATTCAGCAGCCACCTTGGCAGCACCACTACTTTCAAGGTATAGGTCAACTTCAACATTCTTGTATTTGAATGCTAGATAGATGCAGACATCATAGATAGATGGTTGAATTTGTTGGAAGGGTATTTCTTGGTGCATGATTTCTCTAACCAGGAAAATATTACTTTTGCACTCCTCAAATCTGCCCCCCATGTCAAATACTGGACCTGAGAAACCTACTGTGAGAAAAAGGATGAGAGAGAACCTTCTCTATACTCGACCACACCCACTTAGAATTCGTTCTGAGATGACATCAAGGAGAAATATTACCCTGTGGGGAGCTATGAGGACAATTACATCCAATGAACCATGCCGCGACAAAAAAGGGATCAATATGTGCACGAGCTAACAATTTTTTTCCATACCGTGCACACAAAGTTTGGTATTAAATATTCTAAGAAAAATTTGGTGCTCAAGTAACACAGCTATTTTGACATCTACATTGAGGAGTAAATGGAGTTCCTCAACATTACCTCGCTTGGCATGACATATAAATATTCCGCCAAGATCGAGTAGAAACTTAAGCAGAAGAACCGAGACTTTGGATCCGTGAATCCAAAGGCAGGGAAAGACACCCCCCAACTGGAAAAAAAGGGGCAAAGCCAAAGCAGCGTGACTTATAACAACACCAAAAAGAAAAATAAGGACATGGGGAAGTGGTGTGAATTTCATAACAACTCCACTCACAACAAAAGTGAGTGTCGGGCCAAACAGTCGTTGCTGGCTAAACTAAAGGCATCTGAATTAGATGCATGTTCTAATTTTGAGTCAGAACAGGACAAGGGAAATGATGGACAAAGGGAAGAAACTCATTGATGTGGAACCTAGTTGCCACTGTTGCCACCACCAAGCTCCAAAGGGAGGAGCCCGAGGATCTAGAGGAGGGGGAGTGCCTCTTCCATTCTGAGATCTCGATGAAAGGTTCTCCATTGCAATTCCTTATCGATAGCGGAAGCCAAAAGATCCTCATTTCAGCAGAGGTCGTGAAACAAGTTGGCCTACAGACCACAAGACACCCACAACCATATACCATTGGGTGGCTTCACCAAGGAAGAGATCCTCGTGTTAGCTGGCAGTGCCAATTTCCTTACAGCATCAAGCCATTCACATATGAGGTATTGTGTGATGTTGCTCCTCTTGACGTGTCTGATGTATTATTAGGCCAACAATACTTGGGAAAAAAACATGATTTGTATGTGTCTAGGCCACATTCTATTATAATTATTTTGGGAAATAAGTTGTATAGGATATCAAACGTAGTACTCCCTTCTACCATCTCTTTGAGTACTGCAAATAAATGCAGTAAGATTACTTCCCAAATGAGGAAATTTATTTTCATTATGATTCACCCACAAGGAAAGAATAATATTGTGGTTGCAGCCTCCAAACAGGGTTCCGCTATGCGACAATAGAAAATCTACAAAGACGTGGAGGTATACAAGAACATTTTCTCCTCACCCATAGAGACTCCTCTACACTGTCAAGTCAAGCACTCCATTGACCTAACCCTGAGGGCGTCGCTACCTGATGTTGTTATACCTCATGCAACCACACAGATAGAATCCAGACATGTACTGTCTGATGCTGATAAAGCAAACATATTTATTGAACGCATCCAACAGGTCCATGGCATCTTAGAAAAATACAATGCCAAGTACAATCATAGACATGATCAACATTGGGTTCCACACAGGTTCTAGGTGGGCAACAAAGTTTGGCTACGTTTGCAAAAGGAGCACCCCATTTTTCCACACCGCAAGCTTCACCCACTCCGATATGGGCCATACACCATCACCATGGTGGTAGGGGAAAATACCTTTCAGCGCAGTATTCCACCATTCCTTGGCCTGCACCCAGTGTTCAATGTGGACTGCCTTAGGCCCTACTTTCCACCTCTTTCAGACACATCCAACATTGTAGAATAAATCACACCAACAGAGTTAAACCCACACTACACGGAACAAGCCACCACTAATCAGATCATGGATGCATATATCAATAACACCCAAAAAAAAAGGATCCAACTATATCGAGTTGTTAAATAAAGCCAACTCCTTCACCAAGGCAAGTGGCTCACGAAGGACCAAGTTCAGCAGAAGTTTCCTCATCTGATGGAGAAACTCAACGTAATGGGGACCATTACTTCCTAAGGGGGGAGGAATGATCTAGATGGATATTGGTGGCCACCCGCCTATTCCACTTAGACCCCCACCATTGTTTCTTTCAGTTTTTAAGTTTCCTTAATTCTAACATAGTTTACTATTTTTGGCATTTTTTCGGGTCCTGAACTTTCGGACCCATTTTGGGGCCCTAAACGAATTTTTTTGGGAAACGCGGGAGAAAAATTGTTCTTTGACAAATTTTTCTCATTAAAAAGTTTTATTCCACATATAGACCTTTCTAACGAGGTATTGGGCACGTCAAACAAAGATTATATGCCAAAGTTACATCCCCAGGAAGTTGATGTACCAATTTACCCAAACAGGGCCCATAGTTTTGGCACTTCATCTTTTAGGGTTAGTTTTTTGGAAGTTTAGGGTTTTACATTATTTCTAAATAATAAATAGGCCTTCAAGCCTCATTTTAACACAGTTCTGAGGCTTGTAGCTGCCCCATCTCTTCTTAGAACTAAGTTATAAGCATCGTAGCTAGTTTATTTCCTTTATCTCTATAAACATATTTCAGTTATTTGATATTAATGAAATGAAGAGTTTTCCGCTACATATTTGCATTTATGGTTATATTCATATTCTGTTGCATTTGTACATAAATCTAGATCATTGGTATCAAAGCAAACTTCTCTTTCTCTTTTTTTCTTTGAATGTCCCCAACGAGGTCAGGCTATAAAGAGTTAGGGCTCGATCTGGTTGAACCCTTGCAAGATCAGCTTCGCAAACCACAACAACCTCATATGGAGGAAGAAAATAAATATGAGGGAGTAGGATATCCTATCAAATTATTGCTTTAGGATGCCCTTGAGAAAGAAAGGAGCACCATGATCGATAACTTTGCCTATATCCTTCAATGGTTGCCCACCAGTGGCACATATACATCCAAAAACCACTCTGGAGGTGCCACTCATTTCAAGGTACAGGTCAACTTCGAAATTCATGTATTTTAAGGCTAGATAGATATAGACGTCATAGATATATGTTTGAATTTGCTGGAAGGGTATTTCTTGGTCCATGATTTCTCAAACCTAGAGAATATTACATTTTCACTCCTCAAAGCCACCCCCATTGTCAAAGACTGGTGGGAAACCTTCTATGAGAAAAAGGACAAAAGGTAACCCTCTCCATTCTCAACTGCATCGACTTGGAATTCATTCTGAGATGACATCAAGGAGTAATATTACCCCGTGGGGAGCTATGAGGACAAGTATATCGAATGGACCACGTTGCAGCAACAAAGGGATTAATATGTGCGCAAGCTGATGAAGTTTTTCCATACCCTGTGCACAAATTTTGGTATTAAAGATTCCAAGAAACATTTGGTGCTCAAGTACCATAGCTATTTTCACATATACATTCAGGAGGAAATGGATTTCGTCGACATTACCTGGTTTAGAATGACATATCAATATGTCGTTAAGATCAAGCATAAATTTAAGAAGAAGACGCGAGACTTTGGATCTACAAATATGAAGCTAGGGAGAGGAACCCCCGAACCACAAAACAAGGGGCAAAGCCAAAGAAGGACACGGGGAAGTGGTGTGAATTTCATAACAACTCCACTCACAACACAAGCAAGTGTTCGGCCAAGCAATCGCTGGAGGCTGAACTGAAGGCATCCGAATAAGATGCATGTTATAATTTTGAGTCAGAACCAGACAATGGCAATGACAAAGGGAAGAAAATAATTGATGTGGGACACAGTTTCATCATTTCCAACACCAAGATATAGAGGGATGAGCCTGAGGATCTAGAGGATGGGGGGATCGCCTCTTCCATTCCTAGATGTGGGTGAAAGGTTCTCCACTGAAATTTCTTGTCGATATTGGAAGCCAAAAGAACCTCATTTCAGGGGAGGTAGTGAAGCGGCTCAGCCTAACAACCACAACCCACCCATATCCATATACCATTGGGTGGCTTCACCAAGAATGAGATCTCTATGTCCACCAGTAGTGCCGACTTTTGTACAACATCAAGCCATTCATGGGTGACGTACTGTGTGATGTTTCTCCTCTGGATGTGTCTGATGTATTATTAGGACAACCATACTTGTGGAAGCGACATGTTTTGTATGAGTCTAGGCCTCGTTTTTTTATTATTACTTTCAGAAATAAGTTGTACATGATATAGGAGGTAGTACTGCCTTCCACCTTATTTTTGAGTACTGCAAAGCAATGGAGTAAGATTATTTACCAAACGAGGAAATTTGTTTTCATTACAATTCACCCACAGGGAAAGAATAATATTGTGGCTGCAACCTCAAAATAGGGCTCCCCTGTGAGGTAGCAGCAGATGGAAAAAGACATTTAGGAATACAAGGAAATTTTATAGAGGTTCCTCTACACTGTGAGGTCAAGCACTCCTTTGAATGGACCCCAGGTGCATCGCTACCTGATGTTGCCATACCTCATGTGACCACATAGACATAATCCACACATGTATTGTCTGGTGTTGATAAAGCAACCATATTTATTGAATGCATCCAACAGGTCCATGAAATCTTGGAGAAATCCAATGCCAAGTACAAGTAGTGACATGATCAACATCAGGTTCCACACAAGTTCCACATGGGCAAAAAAGTTTGGCTACATTTGCAAAAGGAGCACCTTGTTGGGCCTCACCACAAGCTTCTTCCACTCTGATATGGGTTGTACACCATTTCCAAGGTGGTAGGGGACAATGCCTTCGAGCTCAGTATTCAACCATTCCTCGGTTTGCACCAAGTGTTCGATGTGGACTACTGTCGGCCCTACTTTCCACCTCTATTGGACACAACAAACATGGAAGAACAACTCACACCAACGGATTTAAACCCACACTACATGGAACAAGCCACCAATGATTATACAATGGATACACAGATCAAGAACACCTAAAAACAAAGGATCCAACTATATCTAGTTGTCAAAGCAAGCCAACTCCTTCACCAAGGTAAGTGGCTCACCAAGGACCAAGTCTAGCAGAAGTTTCCTCATTTGATGGAGGAACTCAATGAAATCGGGAAAATTTCTTCCTAAGGGGGGAGGAATGATCTAGGTGGATATTGGTGGCCACCCGCTTATTCAACTTGGACCCTCACCATTATTTCTTTTAGTTTTTTAGTTTCCTTAATTTTAACACAGTTTACTATCTTTAGCAGTTTTTTGGGTCCTAAACTTCTGGAGCCGTTTTGAGGCCCAAAACTACATTTTTTTGAAAACCTAGGAGAAACATAGGAGCTTGATTTATGTTTCACACCCAAAAGTTGGAATCCATGGATATATATTTCTGATGAGGTATTTTTCACATCAAACGAAGATCATATGTCAAAGTTATGTCCCTGGGAAATTGATGTACCAATTTACCCAAACGGGGCCCATAGTTTTGGCACTTCATCTCCTAGGGTTAGGTTTTTGGAAGTTTAGGGTTTTTCATTGTTTCTCAATAATAAATAGCCCTTAGAGCCTCATTGTAAAATATTTCAAAGGATTGTACCTGCCAAATCTCTTCTCATAGATAAGCTACCAACACCCTAGCTAGTTTATTTCCATTATGTCTGTAAGAATATTTTAGTTATTTTATATTCATGAAATGAAGAGTTTTTTCCACTGCATATTTTTTTTATGGTTATATTTGTATTTTTTTGCATTCCTGCATAAATTCGGATCTGTGGTATTAGAGCTAACAACTCTTTCTCTATTTTTCGTTGTATGTCCCCAAGAAGGTCAGGGAATAAAGAGTTAGGTCTTGATCTGGTTGAACCCTTGCAAGATCAGCTTTGCAAACCCCGATGGCCTCCCATGGAGGAAGAAAAGAAATAAAAGGGAGTAGGAGATCCTATCAAATTATTTCTCGAGGAGGCCCTCGAGAAACAAAGGAATGCCTTGATGGATAAATTTGCCCAGATCCTTCAACGGGTGCCCATCGGTGATGTATCTACATCCAGAAGCCACTCTGGAGGCGCCACTCCTTTCAAGGTATAGGTCAAATTCAACATTATTGTATTTGAAGGCCAGATAGATGTAGATTCCATAGATAGATGGTGAATTTTCTCGAAGTGTATTTCTCAGTCTATGATTTTTTTGACCAACAAAATATTACTTTTTCACTCCTAAAAGCCACCCCCCATGTCAAAGACTGGTGGGAAACCTACTGTGAGGAAAAGGATGAGAGGGAAACCTCTTTGTTCTCAGTTGCACCCACTCATAATTCATTTCGAGATGGAATCAAGGAAAAATATTACCTCGTGGAGAGCTATGAGGACAAGTACATCTAATGGACCATGCTGCGGCAGTAAAGGGATCAATATGTGCACGAGCTAATGAATTTGTTCCATACCCTACACACAAATTTGGGTACTAAAGATTCTGAGAAACATTTTGTGCTCAAGTACCAAAGTTATTTGCATATATACATTTGGGAGGAAATGAAGATCCTCAACATTACCTCTCTTGGAACGACATATCGATATGCCACCAAGATCGAGCAGAAATTTAAGAAGAATAAGCGACACTTTGGATCTGTGAATATGAAGCCAGGGAAAATCACCCTCGAATTGCGGAATAAGGGGGAAATCCAAAACAGGACGACTCAGAAAAACACCACAAATCAAAAGAAGGACCCAAGGAAGTGGTGTGAATTTCATAACATCTCCACTCATAACATAAGAAAGTGTCGGGCCAAAGAGTTGTTGTGGCTGACTTGAAGGCATCTGAATCAGATGCATGTTCTAATTCTGAGTTAGAACTAGATAAGGGCAATGAAAAAGGGAAGAAAATCATTGATGCAGAACCCAGTTCCATTGTTTCCACCACCAAGCTCCATAGGGAGGAGCCTGAGGAGCCAGAGGAGGTGAAGTGCCTCTACGATTCCCAAATGTGGGTGAAAGGTTTATTGTTGCAATTCCTTGTCAATAGAGAAATCCAAAAGAACCTCATTTCAATATAGGTTGTGAAGTAGCTCAACCTACCGACTAGAGCACACCTGCAGCCATATACCATTGGGTGGCTTCACCAAGGAAGATATCTTTGTTTCTGCTAACAATGCCGCCTTCTGTACATCATCAAGCCATTCATGAATGAGGTACTATGTGATGTTGCTCCTCTTGACATGTCCTATGTATTATTAGGCTAACCATACTTGTGGAAGCGACATGCTATGTATGAGTCTAGGCATCGCTCTCTTATTATTACTTTGGGAAATAAGTTGTACAGGATATCGGAGGGAGTACTACCTTCCGCCATATCTTTGAGTACTGTAAAGCAATGTAGTAAGATTATTTCCCAAACCAAGAAATTTATTTTCATTACGATTCGTCCACAGGGCAAGAATAATATTGTGGCTGGAGCCTCCAAACCAGGCTCCTCTACACGAAAATAATAGATGTACATAGACGTGGAGAAATATAAGGGCATTTTCTCCTCACCCATATAGGTTCCTCTACGCTATCAGGTCAAGCACTCCATTGACCTGACCCTAGGCATGCCGCTGCCTGATGTTTCCATACCTCATGTGACCACACAAACGAAATCCACACATGTACTGTCTAAGGTTAATAAAGCATCTATATTTACTGAACACATCCAATAGGTCTGTGAAATCTTGGATAAATCCAATGCAAAGTACAAGCAGTGACATGATCAACATTAGACTCCACACAAGTTCTAGGTGGGTGACAAAGTTTGGGTACATTTGCAAACGGATCACCCCGTTAGGCCCAACCACAAGCTTCGCCCACTTCAATATGGGCCATATAAAATTACCAATATGGTAGGGGAAAATGCATTTGAGCTTAGTATTCCTCCATTCCTTGGTCTGCACCTAGTGTTTAATGTCGACTGCCTTCAGCCCTACTTTCCACCTCTACTGGACACATCCAACATGGAAGAACAACTCACACCAACATAATTGAATCGAGACTACATGGAACAAGCCATCACTAATCAAAACATGGACACACATATCAAGAAAACCTGACAGCAAAGGATCCATCTATATCGATTTGTCCAATAAATTCAACTCCTTCAACAAGGCAAGTGGCCCACCAAGGACCAGGTTCAACATAAGTTTCCTCATCTCATGGAGGAAATCAACACAATGTAGATATTTGCTTCCTAAGTAGGGAGGAATGATACATGTGGATATTGGTGGCCACCTACCTAGTCCACTTGGACTCCCACAATTGTTTCTTTCATTTTTCCAGTTTCCTTAATTGTAGCATAGTTTACAATTTTTAGTTGATTTTCAGGTCCTGAACTTCCGGAGCCATTTTGAGGCCCTAAACAACATTTTTTGGAGAGACTAGGAGTAACATGGGTCCTCAATTGATTTTTCTGACTCAAAATTTTTATTCCTCATATATATCTTTATAACTAGGTATTTTTCACATTAAACGAAGATTGTATGCCAAAGTTATGTCCCTGGGAAGTTTATGTACCGATTTAACCAAACAGGGCCCATAGTTTTGGCGCTTCATATCCTAGGGTTAGGTTTTTAAATTTTTAGGGTTTTCCATAGTTTCTCAATAATAAATAGGCCTTCGAGCCTCATTGTAACACAGTTCAGTGCCCTGTAGCTACCACATCTCTTCTCAGAGATAAGCTACCAGTGCCCTAGCTAGTTTGTTTCCATTATGTCTGTAAGCATATTTCAGTTATTTGATATGAATGAAATGAAGTGTTATTTCAACTTCATCGTTGTATTTAGGGTTATATTCATGTTATTTTGTGTTTTTGTATAAATTCGGATTAGTGGTATCAGAGCGGTCTTCTCTTTGTATGTGTTTCTTTGCATGTCCCCAACGAGGTCAGGGTATAAAGAGTTAGGGCTCGATCTGGTTGAACCCTTGTAAGATCAGCTTTGCAAACCCTGACGGCCTTGCATGGTGGAAGAAAATAAATATGAGAGAGTAGGAGATCCTATCAAATTATTGCTCAAGGAGGCCCTCGAGAGAAAAAGGAACTCCATGATCGATAACTTTGCCCAAATCCATCAATGACTTCCCACTAACGGTGCTTCTACATCTAGCAACCACTCTGGAGGTGCCACTCCTTTCAAGGTATAGCTCAACTTCTACATTCATGTATTTAAAGTCCAGATAGATTCATATGATGTATATAAATGGTTGAATTTTCTGGAAGGGTATTTCTTGGTCCATGATTTCTTCGACAGAGAAAAGATTACTTTTTCACTCCTCAAAGTTGCCCGCCATGTCAAATATTGGTGGGAAACTTACTATGAGCAAAAGGACGAGAGGGAAACCTCTTTGTTCTTGGCCACACCCACTTGGAATTCTTACTGAGATGGCATTAAGGAAAAACATTACCCCATGTGGAGCTATTAGGACAAGTACATCCAATGGATGAAGCTACATAAGCAAAGGGATCAAGATGTGCACGAGCTATTGAATTTATTGCATAACCTGCGCAAAAATTTGGGTATTAAAGATTCCAAGAAGCATTTGGTGCTGAAGTGCCACTATTTTTTTCATGTATACATTCAAGAGGAAATGGATTTCCTTGACATTACCTCACTTGGCATGACATATCGATATGCCACTAAGATCGAGCAGAAATTTAAGCAGAAGAAGTGAGACTTTGGATCCGTGAATCTAAAGCCCAGGAAAGACGCCCCCGAACCGCATAACAAGGGAAAAAGCCAAATCAGGGTGAATCAGAACAACACCACAAAGCTAAAGAAAGACACGGGGAACTGGTGTGAATTTCATAAAAACTCCACTCACAACACAAGCGAGTGTCGAGCCAAATAGTCACTAATGGCAAAATTGAAGCCATCTGAATTAGATGCATGTTCTAATTCTGAGTCGGAACTAGACAAGGGCAATGAAAAATGGAAGAAAATTTTTGATTCGAAACCCAGTGCCACTGTTGCCACCACCAATCTTAAGAGGGAGGAGCCTGAGGATCCAGAGGATGGGTTGCGCCTTTCCATTCACAGATGTGGGTGAAATTTTCTCCATTGTAATTCCTTGTCGATAGCAGAAGCCAAAAGAACCTCATTTCATCATAGGTGGTGAAGTGGCTTAACCTGCCAACCGCAATGCACCCATAGCCATATACGATTGGGTGGCTTTAGAAAATAAGAGATCTTCATGTCCACTAGCAGAGCAGCCTTCCATACAAGATCAAGCCATTCACGGATGAGGTATTGTGTGATGTTGCTCCTCTTTACATGTCTGATATATTATTAGGCAAACCATACTTGTGGAAGTGACATGATGTGTATGATTCTAGGCCTCGTTATATTTTTATTAATTTTGAAAATACATTGTACATGATATCATAGGTAGTACCGCCTTCCGCCATCTCTTTGAGTACTACAAAGAAATGTAGTAAGCTTATTTCTCAAACAAAGAAATTTGTTTTCATTACAATTTGCCCACAGGTCAAGAAGAAGATTGTGGTTATCGCCTCCAAACAAGGCTCCCCTACCCTACAATAACAGATGGAAAAATACGTGGAGGAATAAAAGGACATTTTCTCCTCACCCATAGAGGTTCCTCTACACTGTGAGGTCAAGCACTCCTTTGAACTGACACCAGGCATGCCACTGCCTGATGTTTCCATACCTCATGCGACCACACAGACATAATCCACACATGTACTGTCTGAGGTTAATAAAGAAACCAGATTTATTGAACTCATCTAGTAGTTCCACGACATGTTGGAGAAATCCAATGCCAAGCCTAAAAGTAGTAACACGATCAACTTTGAGTTCTACACAAGTTCTAGGTGGGCGACAAAGTTTTGCTACATTTGCAAAAGGAGCACCCCGTTGCGCCCCAATTCAAGCTTCACACACTCTGATATGGGCCATACACCATCACCAATGTGGTAGGATACAATGACTTTGGGATTATTATTCCACCGTTCCTTGGTCTACACCCAGTGTTCAATATGGACTTCCTTCGAACCTACTTTCCACCTCTACTAGACACATCCAACATGGCATAACAACTCACACCAACAAAGTTAAACCCATACTTCATGGAACAAGCCACCATTTATTAGATAATGGATACACAGATCAAGAACATCCAACAACAAAGGATACAACTATATCGAGTTGCCAAAGCAAGCCAACTCCTGCACCAAGTCAAGTGGCTCACCCAGGACCAAGTTCAGCAAAAGTTTCCTCATCTCATGGAGGGCCTTAATGCAATGGGGACCATTTCTTCCTAAGGGGGGAGGAATAATCCAGGTGGATATTGGTGGCCACATACATATTCCACTTGGAACGCCACCATTTTTTCCTTTAGTTTTTTAATTTCCTTAATTGTAGCAAAATTTACTATTTTTAGCAATATTTTGGGTCTTGGACTTCCATAGCCATTTTGGTGCACTAAACGATGTTTTTTGGGAAAACCGAGAGAAACATGGGTTTACGACCGATAGATATTTCTAACTAGGTATTGTGTGCATCAAACAGAGATTGTATGCCAAAGTTACGTCCAAGGGAAGTTGATGTACCAATTTACCCAAACGAGGCCCATAGTTTTAGGCGCTTCATCTCCAAGGGTTAGGTTTTTGGATGTTTAGTGTTTTCCATTATCTCTCAATAATAAATAGGCCTTCAAGCCTCATTGTAACATAGTTTAGACACCTGTAGCCACCACATTTCTTCTAAGAGATAAGCTACCAATGACTAAGTTAGTTTATTTCCATTATGTCTGTAAGAATATTTTAGTTATTTTAGTTAATGAAATGAAGTGTTATTTCCGCTGCATCTTTGTATTTATGGTCATATTCGTATTCTGTTGCGTTCCTGCATAAATTTGGATCAGTTTTATCAGAGAGGTCTAGTATTTCTCTATTTTACTTTGCATGTCCCTATTGGCTCGAGGGGTCCTGACCCAGGTTCAGAGGTTAAGGTTTGCCAAAAAACCCCTATACTACTGGTCCTTTCGGTAGTGAAATACTTGCGTAGGCCAAAGTCTCACCCGAAGCAGTATGGGAGGGTGCTAGAACCACGTTTCCGCACCTTGGGAGAGGGTAGGTAAGTCAAGCAGAGCTATGTTCGACTTCACAATTACCAAATTGTATATCACAGAACCCAGATCTATAGATCCCTTTGCATCCATGTGCGCAATACCAATTATAATCACAATAATCAACAGAGCATAAATTCACAGAACAATAACGCAACTATCACAAATATTCTTGCATAAAGTATAATAGACAGATCCAGATCAGATTTTAAACACAGCATAAGAAAATAACACAGTTACTTTCATAGCTTAATTACAGATATCTACGAATTAACATAGCATATATCATAGATTCGCATTAACATATTTAGATATTCCAAAAACTTTCCGCTTTCATTAATCCTTCAGATCCTTTTACAATACCCAAAACGCAACCTGCGCACACAGCAGGACTACTGATCTCTGCGCACACAGCCAGCAGGAGTCCTTTCCCCTAATAACCCAAACAGATCTACTAATTCGTAATTCTTATTAATCTTGATTCATGCCTTCCTGTTGACTCAAAATGTCCTTCTATTTATAATGATCTAGCCTAATCTTTCTTGTGGTCCACAAACTGTGGTTTGTGAACTCTAGGTCTACCCTTTGACCCATTATAATGCTTTCGGGGCTTTGACCCACCCCAAAACCCTTACACTAGACTAAAATATGCCAAAAATATACAAAAATACTCAAAACTATCCCAATTCGCAGCCTTTGGCGGACCCTGTTCCAACAGTCCCCCAACACAATCTTGTGACTCATCCCGAGTCACTGAGATGGTGGGGTCTCTATCAGAACTTGTATAGCTACTACAACCATATAGTCATTTGATATGATATAGTTTGAGCTGACTACCATTGACGTAGCCTGGTAGCATATCACCGCAAAGGGTAGCTAGCTTAATAGCTCTGCCATCCGTGATCTCCTTAACTGTGTAGGGACCAAGCCAATGTTGTTAGAACTTCCCGGGATGCTTTGCAAATTGGCTATTATATAAGAGGACCAATTTTCCCTCCATGAATGTCTTCTAGCGAATATGTTGATCATTCCAGGCTTTATCGCGCACCTTTTGGACTTGCTGATGGAAATTTGCAAGAAATTGATCCTCCTCCAAAGTCATAAGCTACACTAATCGCTCCTCCATGATGTCAGGTTCTTCCATGTTCATAAATGTTGTGATACGCGGACTAGGAATAATTTACTCCATGGGCATAATGGCTTCTTTACCATAAACCATCCTGAATGGGGTTTTCCCTGTTAGCTTCTTGCAGGTTGTTCGATAGGCCCAGAGGACCGATGGGATGTGAACATCCCAATCGCTGTGATCAGCATTGCATACCTTTGTCAACACTTGCTCCAATATTTTATTAAAATCTTCAACCGTGTCATTGGCCTATGGGTGATATAGTGTGTTCTTCACATGATGGATCTATAACTCCTCGGTCAAACCTTGGATTGTTTCATTAAAAAAGTGCGTACCTCTGTCACTCATGAGGATCTCTGGATATCCAAATCTAGTTAGGATTTGTTCAAATATGAAATGCACAGTGGTATCCATAGTAAAATCCTTTACTGGTTGTGCTTCAGCCCACCTGGTTACATAATCAATGGCAGTAATAATGTAGCATGCACTCGTCTTCTTCCCTGGTGGGTTGATGGGCCTGATGAAATCGATAGCCCACTTATCAAATGCTTGTAGATTCATTTGTGGTTGAAGAGGAATTTCATCTTTGCGACACAGCCTCCCTATTTGTTGGCACATATTGCAGGCTTTACAATAGTCATGGGATCACTATGCAGGGTTGGCCACCATAACCTAGCTCTCAAGATATTTTGTGTCATTTCTTTCCCTGTGTAGTGACCTCCTGCTACTCCGTCATGAGCATCTACCAAGATAGCATGCCTTTCATGCTCCAAAACATATCACTGCAATACTTCATCTACTCCCATCTTATATAAATGACCTGTGATGATGATAAAATCTGTTGCCCGGGTGACTAACTCTTTCTTTTGTTATACAGAGTACTCTGGAGGTGTCATCCCAGTAGTCAAGAATTGAATGATATCAGCGAAGTGTGCATCTACTACCTTAATAGCAAATAGTTGCGCATCAGGAAATCCAGCTTCCAGGTCAGTTGGCTCATCGCCACTCTTTATTCGGGACAAGTTATCCGGCCCAGCATTCAAATTTCCTAGCTTGACGATGATTTCAAATTCATACTCTTGAAATAGCAGTAGCCATCGGCATATTTTCCCCCCCAACACAGGCTTATTTACCAGGTACTTTAAAGCTGAATGGTCTGTGAACATTTTGAAGTTTCCTCCTAACAAGTAATGTCGATATTTATACAAAGCATAGACCATGGCCAATCCCTCTCGATCTGTGGTGGATTAGTTGTGTTCCGCACCAGAGAGTTTCCTACTTGCAAAGGCAACCAGATGGTCAATATATCCTTCTCCTAGCTGCGTAAAGACAACCCTGAGAGCAATGCTCGATGCATCGACGTGAACATGAAATACCTTCTCCCAATCAGGAAAGGTGAGAATAGGTGTCGAGACCATCTTTTCTTTAAGTAACTTGAATCTCTTTTGACATTCGTCATTCCAAAAGAATGAAACATCCTTCTTGAGAAATTTTTCCATAGGGGTAGTAATCAGCGCATAGCCTTGAATGAATTTCCTGTAGTAGCCTGTGTGTCCAAGGATCGAGCGTAGCTGTTTCTCTATGGTTGGTACTAGCAAGTTTATGATAACTGCAATTTTGGCAGGATCTACCATTAGTCCTTGTCGACAATCTATGTGGCCGAGCAATATTTCGAAGGGTACACATAAGATACACTTCTTGATATTTAGGGAAATATGGTTTTTCCGGCAGGCATCCAACATCATGCACAAGTTTGATATGTGTGCCTTTACCAGGCTAAAGACAATCCAATGATTGAAATACACCTCGAGGAACTTGTGGATGAATTCTTTGAACACTGCGACAACGACCCATGAGAAGATGGTAGGGGAATTTTTGAGTCCAAACGACATGAAATTATACTAAAAATATCCCCACTCAGTGGCGAATGTGGTTTTTTTGCAGTCCTCAGGTGCAATTCTAATATGATGGTATCCTGAGAACCCGTCCATGAAGGAGTATGCTCCCTGTCCTTCCACGCTGTCTAAGATTTCGTCTGAGAATGGTGTTGAGAATGGATCATGAACGCAGGCATCGTTCAACTTGCGCAGGTCCACACAAATCCGAATCTCCCCCTTAGTTTTTTTCTCCTAAACCACCATTGGATTGACCCAGTCTAACTGTTCAATAGGTTCGATGATACTCATAGCAAGAATTTTATCGAGTTCATCCTTGACCTTCTTCTTATACTTGGGGTACAACCTATAATTTCGTTGCTTTATGGGCCGCACATTAGGTTTGAGAGTGATATGCATGACCCCTAAGCGCCCCGTAATCCCCTTCAGCTCTAAAAACGTTTTCAGGAACAAGTCCTGGTATTCAGTAAGCAATTTGGCCACTTTTCCTACTGTATCCTCATCCCAGTAGTCCCCAATCTTAGCCAACTTAGGGTGCTCTTTCATCCCAATGTTTACTTAGCGCAGCTTGAGAGGCTTAGTGACATCCACTTCTTTTAGTGGATGTCCTTCAACGACGCACTCCTCTTCTGACTCCGGGATAGAGATAGGCCACGAATCATCTTCACCTTCCTCCTTGGCCAAGTTGCAGCAGTTGAAAATATCCTGCATTTGTGTTTCCCATGTCGGTGCCCTGAATACTGCAGAGGAAGCATATTTTCCAAACACAAATGTATCTATGTCCTGCAGAGCTTCGTCAAGCACCTAGGAACCCCCAGTCGGAATGTTCCTATGAAGTCACTCTTCAGAGTTTCACAATGGTCGGTGCATTGATGTAGCTCCTCATCCACGTACCATGTAGTAGGGATTGGACCCAACGCATGAATGAATAAGTGAACAGACTCTTCTATAGTTTGGTTGCCCCACGTCTTCATCCATGCAATCATGTGTTCACGCGGATCCCCTGGGCCAAGGAACATCTTGACCCATATCTCTGCCAGAGTCTCAAATCGTAGGAGCATCATGTCCCAACAATCCTCCCACTCCTAGAATGCTCCCTTATGTGTATCTCACCATCGTGCAGGGGTTGCTCGCATAGCTAGGTTAAGGGCTCATAACCTTCGTTCTCTAGGAACCTTGGCTTCAAATCCCTGCAAAAAGTCCCTAATGTTACCAGAACCATCAAAATATGGTAGATCTCTTACCTCTAAGGAAATTAAATGAAAGTTCTTTGTGACCTGAAGACATCACAGCAGAGTACTCCATCTACCATGGGGTTGATCCAATCTTCATCCTACATAGTCAAATTATAGATGTGATACACATCCTCTTCGTCGTGCACCAGCTCTGTGTATCATTCGCCTTCTGCAGGATCTAATGGTAATATCACCCTTGTACCATTACTTTCAAATACCATGCTTCTCTTCTTCAGGTTAATAATGCCTCCCATATCGATGGCCCAATCCAAGCCTAGGAGTGTAGGGTAGGGGTTCGCATCTTCTACAATCTGAATTACTTCAAAATCATCCCCGAACTTGACCCCTACAATATCTACCATGATCTTTGATAGTCTCCCCAAGGGTATGATCTTCTGCTGATTGGCCATATGTAGCTGGATAGTGGACCATTCCATCCTAGGTTCCCCCATTCATTGCCAAGTCTGTATAGGTAATACATTCGCATTTGACCCTAGGTCCAAAATAACCTGAACCATCTCGTAATCGCTGATCTACACAATCAACCGCATCTCCCTACTAGTGCATTTCTTATATCTATATAGTTTGTGTATGACCTTGATTTCTGGAGGGAGGCTAGGTCGTGCTACGCAACTCTCTATTAATGCCTGAATATTTTCCATAGCCTTTGGGTTGTGCAGCAGCTTCATACATGCTTGTAAAAAGGGTTTGACCTCATCATCTGCCTTGAGGTCTCCCGGTGGCTGCGAAGTAGATGCCTCTGCCTCAGCAAAGTCTTTGCAAGCTACAACAAATGTTTCTTTTTCATTTTTTAGTTCCAAACCTTCCTTCTTGATAACATCTTGTCGGATTAGAGGTTCGATCGAAGTCTTCTCCCCAAGCCCCCTAGTGGCCATCCCACTACATGTTACAACATTCACACTTGGATCATTGTCTCACAGTTCAGACTTAACCCTCTGCACACTCTGCATAGGTGTCAGTTGATTCTCCTACATCTTTGCTATCAATATTGGACATTCTTCAATCGCATGGTCCAATTGTCTGCAATACTGGAAGGACTACCTTGTAGGGTTTAGACAATCCCTCGCAAAGTGTTCTACTTATCCACAGTTATAACAGATTAATTTCCCTCATCCCCGACCTGCGCTTCCACCTCTTTTGCCTCCCTTGCCCCTGGCTGGGGAGCCACCTGTGCTAGAGAGGGATCTTGGCGAGGATGTATCTGAATATACCCTATAAAGGTTCCCTCGATCGACAATAAAATCATACATCTAGCAGTTCTGTTCATCGTGTCCTACCGACTTGTAGAACCTGCACCATTGCTACTTTACTTCTGGGACATACGTAGCAAGGTAGGGGCAGTGGTTTCTGTCATGTAGCCTCGCAATGTGACAATCATCACACCATAGCACCGACCCACTTGATCCTGTAACTTCCCTAGGGTGCAACGAACTAGGTCCCCTGGCCTGTGTATAGTTTTCTAACAGAGGGCAGTTATCCTTTGTGTGACCATTCGTCCTACATCGTATGCACCATCTTTCAGGGCTAGCCTCTACTCCTCGCTCCTTTCGCAGATTCTGGATTTCCATGTGCATTGCCTCCAGTTGTCCTTGGATCTGTTGGATGCCCAATTTGGTATCATCTCTGGGTGCAGCTTCTAACTTCATAGCGACCTCCAAAGATTTTTCCTGTGATTCGAAAATTTTGTGACCCATAGGTATGCGCAGGTGAGGCAGTAGCATAGCAATGAACCATTTCGTGTTCTGTCTATCTCTTATCACCTTCTTTAGTCGCTGATCAGCCTCCCACATAGACTCAAAAGGCCCTTGCTTGAAATCCTTTAGATCAACCACTATTTGAGAGTAGGACTTAGGCTTCTTGAACTGTTGTTTCAAGGCATTCTTGATCTCTTCAATTGTTGCATTTGCATGTTGGCCGATGTATCCCATGTACCAATCCAAAGATCTTCCTTCAAAGGCAAGGTATAGTTGTGCCCTCTTCACCGTATCACTAGCTACATTCTGCGCAGTCCATACCGATCCTACGACAAACCAAAACTAATCCATGTCTTCATCTCCCACACCCTTAAATGTGGGAAACTTCATGTGCGCAGCCATGTTGTCTTCTGGTGGTGGTGAAGGTGTAGGTGAATTCTTACCCCTATGCTGGTTTGAAAGTGGTATGGCTGGAGGACTATGTGTAGCTGCTTCTCTTACCAGACTGTAGACAGATCTATCTCCTTCTTGTTTAGTCTAATAGTATTTGCCACTTCGTGTCATACTCTTGTCCATATTAGAGGTCATTCATTTGGTGTGGCTACACAGAATACTCTTTTTTCACAGTAATATCTTAATCAGCAATGGTAAGGTCTTCAGAAACTTACCCTGGAAACCCTTGAAGAATCTTCACTCTGCTTCAGAGTAGGAGATGAACTGATCGATGGAAAATTCTGTCATGAACCATCCTAGCACACTGTCCACCCAGTGGTCCACCGTGCAAGTGATGGTGTTATCAGTATTCTATAACTGTTGGATCAATTCTGGGGTCCACTATGTGACCCGCTCGTCCTTCCAATACTTCTGAAAATTGACCAACCTTGCAAGCCACTCCTGGAGCTCGATCACAATTGTTACAAAGATCTCGTAGATCTCTGTGAAAATATACTTATTCTTCCACTCTTCGATGGTCAACCTCTTACTGTAATATTCTTTTACTGCGAATTCCTAAACTTGATGTTCAAACCATTCATTAATTTCTTTTCTTTCAGGTTTCCAATACGGCCCTGGCATTACCCAATCCCTCTCTCAAAATTCTCTTGGTCCCAGCAACAGAACCATTTTTTGGCTCGAGCGGTCTTGACCTAGGTTCGGAGGTTAATTTTTGCCAACAAACCCCTATACTATTGGCCCTTTCAGCAGTGACCTGCTTGCGTAGGCCAAAGTCTCACCTGAAGCAGTATGGGAGGGTGCTGGAACTAGTTTTCCGCACCCTGGGAGAGGGTAGGTAAGTCAAGTAGAGCTGCATTTGACTTCACAATTACGATATCGTATATCACATAACCTATATCTATATATCCCTTCGAATCCATGTGCGCAATACCTGTTATAATCACAGTAATCAACAGATCATAAATTCACAGAACAATAACACAACTATCACAGATATTCTTGCATAAAGTATAACAGACAGATCCAGATCAGATGTCAATGCAGCATAAGAAAATAACACAGTTACTTTCGTAACTTAATCGTAGAACCATGCATAACATAGCATATATTATAGATTCACATTACCAGATTCAGATATTCCAACAACTTTCCGCTTTCATTAATCCTTTAGATCCTTTTGCAATACTCAAAACCCAATTTGCGCACACAATAGCAGGGTCCGCACACAGCAGGACTGAGGATCTCTGCACACATAGCCAGTAGAATTCCTTTCCCCCAATAACCCAAACATATCTACTAATTCATAATTCGCATTAATCTTGATTCATGCCTTCCTATTGACTCAAAATGTCCTTCTATTTATAATGATCTAGCGTAATATTTCCTGTGGTACACAAACCGTGGTTTGCGGACTCTAGGTCTACCCTTTGACCCACTATAATGCTTTTGGGTCTTTGACCCATGCCAAAACCCCTATGCTAGACTAAAATATGCCAAAAGTATACAAAAATACTCAAAACTGTCCCAATTCCCAGCCTTTGGAGGACCCTATTCCAACATTCCCCAATGAGGTCAGGGTATAAAGTGGTAGGGCTCGAGCTGGTTGAACCCTTAGAAGATCAGCTTTGCAAACACTGACAACCTCCCATAGCGGAAGAAAAGAAAGATGAGGGAGAAGGAGATCCTATCAAATTATTACTCGAGGAGGCCCTTGAGAAAAAAAGGAACACCATGATGGATAAATTTTCCTAGATCATTCAAGAGCTGCCCACCGATGGTACATCTACATCCAACAACCACTTTGGAGGCACCACTCCTTTCAAGGTACAGGTCAACTTAGAAATTCATGTATTTGAAGGCCAGATAGATGCAGACCACATAGATATATGGTTGAATTTGATGGAAGGGTATTTCTCGGCCCATGATTTCTCTGACCGAGAAAATATTAATTTTTCACTCCTCAAATCCACCCCCCATGTCAAAGACTTGTGGGAAACCTACTATGAGAAAAAGGACGAGAGGGAACCCTCTCTATTCTCGGCCACACCCACTAGTAATTCATTCTTAGATGACACTAAGGAACTGTATTACCCCATTGGGAGCTATTAGGGAAAGTACATACAATGGATCACACTACGGCAACAAAGGGATAAAGATGTGTATGAGCTGAAGAATTTGTTCGATATCTTGCGCACAAAGTTGTGTATTAAAGATTCCAAGAAAAAATTGTTACTCAAGTACTGCATCTGTTTTCACAAATACATTCAGGAGGAAATGGATTTCCTCAACATTACCTCTCTTGGCACAACATATTGATATGCCGCCAAGATCAAGCATAAATTTAAGCAGAAGAAGTGAGAATTTGGATCTGCAAATCCAAATCCAGGGAAAGGCACCACCAAAACACAGAATAAGGGGAAAATCCAAAAAGGGGCGACTCAGAACAAAACCAAAAATCCAAATAAGGACACGACGAAGTGGTGTGAATTTCATAACAGCTCCACTCATAACATGAGTTTCGGGCCAAATAGTCATTGGTGGCCAAACTGAAGGCATCCAAATTATATGCATGTTCTAATTCTGAGTCAGAACTAGACAAGGGCAATGACAAGGGGAAGAAAATCACTGATGTAGAACCCATTGCCATCGTTGACACCACCAAGCTCCAGAGGGAGGAGTCTGAGGATTCAGAAGAAGGGGAGTGCCTCTTCCATTCCCAGATGTGGGTGAAATCTTCTCCACTACAATTCCTTTTCGATAGCAGAAGCCAAAAGAACCTCATTTCAGTAGAGGTTGTGATGAAGCTTGGCCTACCGACCACAACACACCTGCAACCATATACCATTGAGTGGCTTCACCAAGGAAGATATCTCTATGTCTTCTAGTAGTCCCACCTTTCGTACAACATATTGTGTATGAGTCTAGGCATCATTCTATTATTATTACTTTGGGAAGTAATTTGTACAAGATATTGAAGGTAGTACCTACTTCCACCATCTCTTTGAGTACTGCAAAGAAAAGTAGTAGGATTATTTCCCAAACCAAGAAATTAGTTTTCATTACAATTCGCCCACAGAGAAAGAAGAAGATTCTGGCTACAACCTCCAAACAAGGTTTCCCTATGCGCAAATATAAAATGGACAAAGATGTGGAGAAATATGAGGAAATTTTATCCACACCCATAGGGGATCCTCTACACTGTCAGTTCTAACACTCCATTGACCTAACACCAGGTGCGTCGCTGCCTGATGTTGCCATACCTCATGCGAGAACACAGACATAATCCACACATGCATTGTCTAAGGATGATAAAGAAACTATATTTATTGAACGAATCTCGCAGGTCTACAACATATTGGAGAAAATCAATGGCAAGTACAAGCAAGGACACGATCAACATTGGATTCCACACAAGTTCCAGGTGGGCCAAATTATTTCTCGAGGAGTCCCTTGAGAAACAATGGAATTCCATGATGGATAATTTTTCCTAGATCCTTCAACTGCTTCCCACCAGGAGCATATCTACATCCAACACCCACTCTAGAGGCGCCACTCCTTTCAAGGTACTAGTCAACTTCGACATTCCTGTATTTGAAGGCCAGATAGATGTAGATGTTGTAGAGAGATGGTTGAATTTTTTGGAAGGGTATTTATTAGTCCATTATTTCTCTGACCGAGAAAATATTACTTTTTCACTCCTCAAAGCCACCTCCCATGTCAAATACTAGTGGGAAACCTACTGTGAGCAAAAGGACGAGAGGGAACCCTATTTGTTCTTAGCCGCACCCACTTGGAATTTGTTCCGAGATGGAATTAAGGAACAATATTACCCTGTGGGGAGCTGTGAGGACAAGTACATCCAATGGACCACACTGCGGCTGAAAAGGGACGATTCAATATGTGCAAAAGCTGACAAATTTGTTTCATATGCTGCACACAAAGTTGGGTATTAAATATTATGACAAACATTTGGTGCTCAAGTACCACATATTTTTGCACATATAGATTAAGGAGGAAATTTAGTTCCTTTAAATTACCTCGCTTGGCACGACATATCGATATGACGCCAAGATCGAGCATAAATGTAAGCAGAAGAAGTGATACTTTGGATCCGCGAATCCGAAGCTAGGGAAAGGCGTCCCTGAACCGCAGAACAAGGGTAAAAGACAAAGCGGGTCAACTCAAAACAACACCACAAACCCAAAGAAGGACATGGGGAAGTGGTGTGAATTTCATAACATCTCCACTCACAACACAAGCGAGTGTTGAGGCAAACAATCATTGGTGGTTGAACTGAAGGCATATGAATAAGATAAATGTTCTAATTCTGAGTCAGAACTAGACAAGGGAAATGAAAAAGGGAAGAAAATAATTGATGCAGAACCAAGTGACACCGTTGGCACCACCAAGCCCTAGAGGGAGGAGCTCGAGGATCCACAGGAGGGGGAGGACCTCCTCCATTCCCAAATGTGGTTGAAAGGTTCTCCACTTCAATTCCTTGTTGATAGCAGAAGCCAAAAGAACCTCATTTCGACAGAGGTCGTGAAGCGTCTTGGCCTACCGACCACATCACACCCATATCCATATACCATCAGGTGGATTCACCAAGGAAGATATCTCTGTGTCCACCAATAGCTCCACCTTCCCTACAACATCAAGCCATTCATGGATGAGGTACAATGTGATGTTGCTCCTCTTGACGTGTCTGATGTATTATTAGGCCAACCATACTTGTGGAAGCGATAGGTTGTGTATGAGTCTAGGCCTCGTTCCATTATTATTATCTTGGGAAATCATTTGTACATGATACTGGAGGTAGTATCGCCTTCCTCCATCTCTTTGAGTACATAAAAGAAATGCAGTAAGATTATTTCCCAAACCAGGAAATTCGTTTTCATTACGATTCTCCCACATGAAAATAAGAAGATTGTGGCTCTTGCCTCCAAAGAGGACTCCCCTGCGTGGTAGTACAAGATGGAAAAAGACGTGGAGGAATACAAGGACATTTTATCCTCACCCATAGAGTTTCCTCTACACTATAAGGTCAAGCACTCCATTGACCTAACCTGAGGTGCACCACTTCATGATGTTCCCATATCTTATACGACCATATAGATAGAATCCACACATGTAATATATGAGGCTGATAAGGCAGATAGATTTATTGAATGCATCCAGCAGGTTAAATACATCTTGGATAAATCCAATTCAAATTAAAAGCAACAACATGATCAACATCGGGTTCCACACAAGTTCTCGGTGGGCGAGAAAGTTTGCCTATATTTGCAAAAAGAGCACCCCATGAGGCCCCACCGCAAGCTTCACCCACTCCAATATGGGCCATACTCCATCACCAAGGTGGTATGGGACAATGGATTTGAGCTTAGTATTCAACGATTCCTTGGTCTTCACCTAGTGTTCAATGTGGACCTCCTTTGACCCTACTTTCGACCTCTACTAGACACATCGAACATGGCAGAACAACTCGCACCAACAAAGTTAAACCTGGAGTGCATGGAACAATCCACCACTGATCAGATCATGGATACACAGGTAATAAAACCCAGCAACAAAGGATCCAACTATATCGAGCTTTCAAAGCAGGCCAACTCCTTCACCAAGGCAATTGGCTTACCAAGGACCAAGTTCAACAGAATTTTCCTCATCTCATCGAGGAACTCAATGTAATGGGAACCATTTCTTCCTAAGGGGGGAGGAATGATCCAAGTGGATATTGGTGGCCAATCACCTATTCCACTTGGACCCCCACTATTTTTTCTTTCAGCTTTTCAGTTTCCTTAATTGTAGCGCAATTTACTAATTTTAGCAGTTTTTCGGGTCTTGAACTTCCGGAGCCATTTTAAGGCCCTAAACGACGTTTTTTTGGGAAAATTGGGAGAAGCATGGGCTCATGATCGATTTTTCCCAATAAAAAGTTGTATTCCATAAATATATATTTCTAACGAGGTATTTTGCAAGTCAAACAGAGATGGTATGCCAAAGTTACGTCCTCGGGAATTTAATGTACTGATTTACCCAAACGGGGGCCATATGTTTGGTGCTTCATCTCCTAAGGTTAGGTTTTTTTGGATGTTTAGGGTTTTCCATTATTTCTAAATAATAAATATTCCTTCAAGCCTCATTGTAACACAGTTAAGAGGTCTGTAGTTGCTACATCTCTTCTAAGAGATAAGCTACCAACGCCCTAGCTATTTTATTTCCATTATGTCTGTAAGCATATTTCAGTTATTTGATATTAATAAAATGAAGTGTTATTTCTGCCACATATTTGTATTTATGGTTATATTCATATTCTCTTGTGTTCTTGCATAAATCCTGATCATTTTAAAATGATGTTTCCCCCTCGAAGAGGACTGTAATTATTAGTTTCTTATTTTTTTAAGGTGCAAGTTTAAATTAAAACCACAAAATGATATAGGGAATCTTTTTAATTTTATATAAGTTTTCTCTTCTAAATCCCCCTTTTTTATTTTCTTGAAACCATATTGGAAATTTTAATAGATCAAAACCACTTTCATGAATATTTTCTTCAGTGACTTGTGCTCACTGCATTAAGTCTTTTGAATTGCAAATTTTCTCTCACTTTAATAAAAATATTAGGTTTGCAAGAAAAACATTTTCATAACAGTTAAAAAATATGAATATGTTTGGAAACATTTATTGAGGAATATGATGAAGGATTTCATAATGTTGGGTATATGTTATATTATTTGCAGGACTCTCCCAACATGATATATGTTTTCCATGGTGCAATTGGGGGATCACAATGGAGAGGAAACGTCTTCGAAAAAAATTCTTTGGATGCTTTTTTTTTCTATTTTCGTAGTATTCGACACATGGTTATTTGATAAAAGTAGCTTTGTGGTTCATGGTGGTTTTCCCCATGGTTTTGTAGTTTTGGTAAGGAAATTCAATTTTATTATAATCTAGGTTAAATGGATTGGCAGTTCATGGTTTCAGGATGCATATATTGTATTGTAATACTTTACTAGAAAAATATATTGAGAACTATTTCTATTTTTCCCAGTTTGGGTTTCTAGGATAAAATATTCATGTTAATTTGTGTGTTTTTCATTGCATTTTTATTACTATATATATTAAGAATATTTTTTTAGCAATTAATTATACTAGGTTAAAACCTTCATTTGGTATCAGATTAGTTTTGGCTTTAAGGGGATGTTGTTTTGGTGAAGGGGTTTTTCTCAAGCCCATGATGGTAGACCTTATTACAATGGGATATTTTTGCAAGTGATTCTTGTGGTGAAATACAATTGAGAGAAATTCAATGATAGAGATCAAGAAATTCAAAGGGGAGCATTTTATGCTATGGAAGCTTAAAATTGAAGATTTATTAGTGGATCACCATGGATATGGGTCTTGTATCAATGGGGATGTAAATAGAATACTAAAACAAGTTTGATTGAAAGGTAAAGATCACAATACAATCAATTCTCTTAGATTAAATATTATTGAATGTTTTATACAAATGATTTGTGGAACAAGTTAGGGGATTTTTATCAGTGTAAGTCCATTGTAAACAAATTATTCCTATGGAAAAGGTTTTATAACCTAAGGATGAAGCATGGATTCTTGGCGATGTAACACCCTCCTACCAAATTTACCCAAGCTAACTGGCCCACTAGGGTAAACAAGTGGCGAGAGGCTACTATGATGTGATTCAACTCCCCATGTATAGTTAAGGAAGTGGAGCAAATAAAACAAACCCAATATGAACTTAGGAACCATAGAACCTCTAGGAGACAACCAACCCTTCCAGGTGCCTAACCCCTAAGACAACTTATATTTTTTTCAAGATATACCCCTAGCCAGTCCCATGACAGGTCATGCATGTGACTATGTCCCTCAAGTCACTCCCACAAAAGGGCATGCTAGTGACTATGTAATTTTTTAGGCAGTTATATGCCAACAACCCCAAATTTGTGCCACTTTTTTAGGGCCATGACTCAGACCACTACCAAAAAATTCAGGAAACTTCAAGAAATGTTAAATAACCATGAATTAAAGATACTAATTCAAACATTGGTACAAGGACTTTACTAGAACCCTACTAGTCATGCCATGCATTTCTTTAAAAATATCACAAATATGAAATCTACAAGTCATAAAAACATATATGAGTATAGGGGTATCATACTTATCTGAGACTCATAAAGAAGGACTGAGGCCTTATCACAACTGTTGCATTATCATCTATTAGGTAATATATTCATTCACATCTCATGTACTAATCAAATCATGATGAGATCCTTAACCAAAGTCTGTCATAAACAATACTTATAACCAACATATAACCAACAAAAATAAAAATAATATAATAACCATAATACCGCATATGAAAAAGTACATTTTCACATGAAATACCAAAGGAGAAGAAGCTCTTATTAATGAATGCATAAGCCAACCAAGTCAGGGACTTTCATGAACCACCCGACCATAGATTGGGCTAAACCAAATATTTATTTCAACCAATCACCCCCATGCCATATTCCAAGCATGAATGTGGGACTCACAAAAAAACCGACCAGGGCTTCATCATGCTTTACCGTATATCCCACAAAGGGATTACTAGTCTCAAAACCCTTATCAATACAACCAAGATTTATAGTAATCCCACCATATAATTAGGCCTATAAAAGCATGGATGCCTCCAGATATCTCCATATAAACAATGAGGAATGTTTCTTTCTTAACCTCTGAACTTTACCGTGTATCCTGCCATTACCAGTCGAGGTATTTCTTAGCTTATGAGGTCACCAACCTTTGGCCTTTACGATCTATCTTGCCATTACTAGTTAAGGGATTTATAGGCCTAATCAAGGGTATTCACAATAATCATTTATCGTATATCCCACCTTGAGATTCCTAGGCCTTGTGATCAACCTTGAGACCACCCCACTCAACTTCGAATTCATCAGAAAATCCAGCTCAACCAAGACAAGAGAACTACATCACACCATGGCTATCCAAAAATGGCAAGGCAAGGATGAAGAACATTGTCACAAAAAAACACATGCATGTGCCATGCATGAAAAAAATAGCAAGGAAATCATACATGTAACTTGAAACCTACAATTAATCCCATTGTGGCCGCTTGATCCTGCTCTTCCTTGCTTGATATTTTTCTTCCTCTTTCTTTCTTGTCATTACTTTCCCTTATTTCCTCCAATGCTAGAGTGATCCAAGAATGCTCTAATTGTCCAAGAGTATGAGAGAGAGAGAGAGAGAGAGAGCTCCAAAAAGTAACTGAAAAAAATGTTGTGAAATGATCCTCAGATGCCTTTTTATTAATGAAGACCCCATTTTCCTCATTTTACATTATTTTAATTCATTTTCCTCCTCACATGCAACCTTTTACCTTTGACCTTCCTCTTCTCCTAATTTCAATTATTTTCATACATAAAATGCCAATTATTGCCTCTTGCCTTCCAAAACCTTTTCCATTGCCTTTGCAAATTTCCATAGCCATAATAAACCAAATGAACTACCACACGAGGATTTTTTCCCAACATTTAACTTGCAATAAGTGTTTCATGACCATGGTTATTATTTTTCCTTTATTAACTTTATTACATGGATTTTTGACTAGGGATGTTACAAGTGACATAGCATTTAAATGCCTTCAATACTATAGTAAGTCAGCTATTATATGTTGATAATAATATTTCAGATGAGGATAAGTGTATCAATTTGTTATGTTCTATACCATACTTGTGGGATATTATAGTTGTTTCCATATGTAATAATTCAAGTACTAGCTTCAATGAAATAATCTCATCCTTGTTATTGAAGGAGATGGAATAGAAAATCACGAAAGAATGGAGATGCCCTGTTTGTAAGAGGGCACTCCTAGAATGGAAATAAAAATAAGTCCTTGATTGGGATACTCAAATCTATATGATGATCTAAATATATAGGAAAATTCATTGAGGCATGTTGAGGATCTGGAATATAATGGCTTTACAAGAAATATCATAGGTCTAAAATTCCCGAGAAAGGGAAGGGATCTAAAGATACTTTTGCATAATAAAAATACAAATGGAGATCATATGCCAAATTTATGACCCCGGGAATTTGATGTACCAATTTACCCCAACAGGGCTCACAGACTTTTGGCGCTTCGTCTCCTAGGGTTATTTTTTTGGATGGTTAGAGTTTCCCATTGTTTCTAAATAATAAATAGTCCTTTGAGTCTCATTGTAACACATTTTAGAAGGTATGTATCTGCCACTTATCTTCTCAGAGATAAGCTACAATCTCCTCAACTAGTTTATTTCCATTATGGATGTAAAAAAATTTCAGTATATTGTTATCAATGAATTGAAGTTCAGTTTTCACTATATCTCTATGCTTGTGTTTAAATAGGTATTTCATTTTGCTCCTACATAAATATGGATCAACGATATAAGAGTATTATGTTATTTCTCTATTTTTTTCTGCATGTCCCTAACAAGGTTGAGGTATAAGGAATTAGGGCTAGAATTGGTTGAACCTTTGCAAGACCAACCTCACTAAATCTGGTGGCCTCCCATGGAAAAAGAAAGGAAAGATGAGGAAGTAGGAGATCATTTCAAAATATTTCTCGCAGAATCCATCGAGCGACAACTAAACGCAATGATAGAAAAATTTTCCCAGATCCTTTAGTGGATGCCCACAGGCAACACATATTCATCTAGGAGCCATCTTTGAGGTGCCACTCCCTTTAAAGTAAAATTAAACTTTGACATTAACATATTTGAAGGAAAAATAGATGCAAATAGTATAGATAAATGGTTAAATCTATTTGAAGTATATTATTTTATTCATGAATTTTTCAATAGGGAAAATATTACTTTTTCACTCCTTAAAGCCACCCCCCAAGTACTGGTGGGAAATCTAATGTGGGCAGAGGGAAGAGAGGGAATCCTCACTGTTTTTAACCACACCCACTTGGAATTCTTTCTGAGACGCGATCAAGGAACAATATTACCCTATCGGGAGCTATGAATATAAGTACATAAAGTGGACTACACTACAACAGGGAAGGGACCAAGACGTGCCAAAGTTCACAAATATTTTTCATGCCCTTCACACGAAGCTTCTTATCAAGGATCCTGAGTGACATATAGTACTCAAGTATCGTGACTATGTACACAAATACATCCAGGATGAGATGGAGTTCCTGGACATATCCTCTCTTGGAATTTCCTATCGATACAATGTCAAGATCCAGCAAAAATTTAAACAGAAGAAGCAAGACTTTGAATTTGTTAATTAGAAGAAATGGAAAGGCATCCCAAAACCACAAAAAAGTCACAAATCTAAGGTGGAGTGACTTTGGACAACTCACCAAAGACGCAAGAAAAGAAATACACCATGAACACAAATAAGGACACAGGAAAGTGGTGTGAATTCCATGAGAGCCCCACTCACAACATAAGTGACTGTTGAGACAAGCTATCTCTAATGGCCCAGCTGAAGGCTTCGAAGTTAGATGCATGTTCTGACTCTGAGTTAGAATTTGACAAGGGGAATGTAAAAGGGAAGTAGATTATTTATGTGGATTCGAGCACCACCATTTCCACCACCAAGGTCCAACATATTGAGCCCAAAGATATAGAGGACGGGGACTATTTCTTCCACTCAAATATGTGGGTAAATGGTTCTCCGTTGTATTTCATTGTTGATAGCAAGAGCAAAGATAGCCTCACTTCAGTAGAGGTTGTGAAGAAATGGGTCCTACAGACCACACCACACTTGCATCCATACACCATTGGGTGGCTTCACCAAGGAAAAGATCTTTTCATCAACCAACGGTGTCACCTTCCATACAACATAAAGCCCTTCACGGATGACATATTGTGTGATGTTACTAATGAGCTCCATCATTAGGTACATTTGGAGGAGTCAATTGTCACCTTTTTTCCATATTAAGTCTCTTTTCCTCACATTTAATTATATTATGGTCTTATGTTGCTAGTGTAGATGGTTATTAAGGCTTGTCATACTTCAAATGCCTAACATGAGTTAAATGTAGGAAAATCATGAACATATTACACTTTTGATGAAGATTTTGCAGTAAAATCTCAAAGTAGACAACAAGGAGAGATTATAGGGGGATTTTCCACCTCCTTAATGCCCAAAGGCAGCCAATGGATCCTCAAGATTCCCTCCAACAACTCAAAATAAAAGGAAACCAATAAAATGCAAGATCAAGTGCACCAAAGCTACACTTCTCTTGCAGTCAAAGTGGAAAAATCACCTAATTTTTACAGAGATGTTGGTAGCTACCCTTTAGGTTAAATAGGGCAGAGAAAGAGCTCATTAGGATTCGAACTTTGAAGGAAGCTAATAGACTCTTAGCTCTTTTAATATGTTTTTGAGACTTTTATGATTATGTAATGAGACTATTTTGTGCAATAAGATGAGTATTTAGATTGTGCTTCACTGATTTATTTTCAGAGGACTAAGCTCTTAGGTTAGGGCCCAATCCATTGGCCTTAGTCTCTTTTGTGTATTCATTCTTTACTTCTATGTCATTGTAGCTAGTTTGCTTTATGAGTTTTTAGCTAGTTTGCTTACATTTCAATTTAATATTTTTAGTTTCCTTCCATTTGTCTTTGATTTGGATTAAGATTGCTTACATGTTGGTAGAATAGTTTATAAAATCATAAATTTGTGTGTTAAGCCGCCCTCTCTCATCTCTTTCATTGGAGGTTGAGGAGGGCAAACCTTCTCCATAGGCAAAGTTTTCTCTTTAGTTTATGATTTCTTGGAAATAATAGTTAAATCGTTGTAGTGTCATGAACATATCTATAATGCTGAGTTAGATTTATGTTTATAGGCTAATGTAGGTTTTATTTCCAAATTCAACTCATTTTTCCATTTCCTTCATCATGAATTTGTCAATATTTGTTGCATGAACTGTTAGATGATCCAAATATAATAATGTAAAGTTAGGATAAAAATATTTAATAAATTAGAATATTTAATAAATATTAGAGACACTTAGAAATAGAATATTGTTAGCAAAGATAGGACTCTAGAATTGAGTCGTATATTAGGCTCTAAAATAGGAATAAAGTTAGTAGATTGGATAGAAGATCATTTATTGTAAATGGAAACTTGTTATTTTTTCAAGTGGTCCATAACTAAATTAAGTTAGGACATATAGATTATAAATAGGTTAGTCTCCTAATTACAAATTAGTGGAAGTTTACATTTGTAAACTCTTGCAATTCATTATGTAATTTCTTTTCCATTATCAATAAAATTACGTGTCTGAGGACACTTCTGTATTAATGTGGTATCAGAGCCACCGGTAATGCAGATGACATGAAGGTGGAGATTTTAGCTATGCACGCTTTGAAAATTCTACTAAGGAATGAATTGGTACGAAATATTGTCAATGCTTTAAGGAAAATAAATTTATTGGTTATAATCTGAAAATCAATTTTTTTATTTAAGATTCAATTTGTTTTTAAAATTCAATTTTACGCCAAAAATTACAATCTATTCTGGATCGTGGCCAAAGACGAGTAGGAAAAGGCATATATTTTATTTCATGGGATAATACTAAAAGAAAATAGGAAAGGATACTGTAATTACGGATTCTGGAATTATGGATTCTGGAATTATCATTTGACACAGAGAAGGTGTTCCAATTTTGAATTCCACATCTTCTCATCACATTTTGTTGAGACTCATGTATGGAGTCTTTGTTCATTTTCAAAGCCAAAAAAAAACTTCATTTCACATCTGCTAAGGCAAAGTGGGTGTTGACGGAAATTAAGACATATTTTAAGAAGGAAATTGTGGATTGAAGCGTTAACATAAACCCCAATAGTTTTTTCATCAAGACAGTAGAATTTGACATTATCAACTGACTGCAAATATCATTAGCTCAGGGTTGGAGCAGAAGTACACGGGGTTCAATGACACATGGTGGATGTGGTCTGCCTGAGCAGAACTTCATCCATGAGTGTGTTCTCCATTTTCCTTTCCGATTTCCCTCTGTCAGTTGAATTTCCATCCTTCTCTTTACTTCCCCAGCCATGGTAAGAAATGCTTGTTCTACATTAGATGCATCTTTCGCACTTGTTTCTAGAAATGGGATCCCCAGTTCATCTGCAAAGGACTTTTCCATTTGCTGATCAACCACTCGTTTCTCTGTCAAGTCACATTTGTTTCCTACTAGAATTTTTCTCAGGTTGTCACTTTCATATTTATCAATCTTGCTAAGCCATTGCTTGACATTATTAAAATTGTCTATATCTATCACAGCATAAACAATAATGATTCCATGAGCTCCACAGTAATAGCTGCTTGTTATTGTCTTGAATCACTCCTGTCCTGCGGTATCCAAAATTTGAAGCTTGATTTCCTTTCCATCCATCTCAATTGTTCTGATTTTAAAATCTACACCAATGGTGCTGACGTAACTATCCACGTATGAATCATCTGCAAACCACAGTAGCAAACATGACTTTCCAACCCCAGAGTCACCAATCAATAAAAGCTTGAACAAGTAATCATATTCCGTAGTCATGTTGAAGCCACTGCTCAACTGTACACAAATCTGGAAATGGCTAACGAAATGAAATGATTTGCAGACTCGAGGACGAAATTTATTCTTTTGCTGAGTGGAACTTCATGCATGAATGTGTTCTCTGTTTGGTGAGAGAAACTTCATCAAGGTTTAAGCATATAATGAAATTGGGACTTGAATATTTGTACTAAAATATTGATATCTTCACTCTGGATCACCAGTTGTTGTTACAAAGATACACAAATTACTACATTGCATAAAAGTTGAAATGGTCTATGACATGCCTCTTGAATCTTCTATATTGTAGAAGAAGATATTTTTTTTAAGAATACTATTATTGTATTTGTTTGATAATATTGAGGTGTAAAACGTTGTTATCATTTTTGGAGGAATAAGTAGATTTTTTTTTTTTTGAGAAATAATGGTTATTATTGTAGCTCAAAGTATTTTTTTTGGGGGTAAATTTTTCTTTTTAGGAAGAAATTTGTAAGGGCATTATCAAGCGGTCAAATTTTGCAAATATTTCATTATAAAACACTTAGCAAGAAATTGACTAGAGCCAAGTGCAAAGCTCAGTCATTTTTCTCATTTTCTTCAACGACTATACGATGGTCAAGGCCAAGCCCTGATAGATCATTTTTTTGCGTCGCGTGTGTCATTTTTGCGTGGTGTGTTTCATGTGACAAGTTGCTCATTTTTTTTTTGCTTGATTCTTTTGGTGCACTGCTTCAATGCTACAATGTCAAAGTTAATTAATTTGTTCTCTGAATCTGATAAGCTAGAAGGGGTGAAATCTTATAAGACATGGAAACATCTAATTGAAAGCACTCTCATATATAATGAATTGTGGCATGAAATTTGTGATGGCAATATTAAGCCAAATAAACCAACAGATGCAGCTTCCCTTGCAAAATGGGAAGTAAAAAATGCCAAGGCATTAGCTCTTATAAAAGCTTCAGTTAGTAATGAAATGTACATACATATTGAAAATTCCTCAGATGCATGAACTGCTTTACGTACATTAAAAGATCTCTTTGATACACAACCTAAATCAAAGAAGGTTGATCTTCAATTAAAATTGCTTCAACATAAATTAACTGAAGGTGGTGATGTCCTTGAGTATATTTCATGGCTTAAAAACATCAAGCAAGAAATCATAAATGATGGTTTTCAAGCTGTCGATGAAAGTTTCTTAACTACGATTTTAATTGCTATATTTCCATCATCATATAAACATTTTTTGGAAACTTTGCAAGTCACTGGAAATTTAGAGAAGATAAAGTTTGATGAATTGAGTGACATGTTAGCCCAACATGATAAAAATTTTGGGAAGAAGAAACAGATTGGAAAAGATTTCTTCTTCACCGAAGCTAGCTCAAGTAAAAGTAAATCCTCAGCTGATAGTTCAAGAAACCGAGGAAGAGGAAATTTCAATCAAAATCAGGCAGCCCAAGCTCGTGGTTGCAGTCAAAGCAGAGGAAGCAATTTCAATAGAGGCTACAATTCAGGCAGGATTAATTTTCAAGGAAGAGGCAACAATCAAAGAAGAGGATATAATCAAGGCAGAGGAAAAAGTCCGGGCAGAAGACAAACTCAGAATAGAGGCCAAAGCAGAGGCAAAGGACAATATCAAGGCAAAGGACAGTCTCAAGGCAGAGGAAGAGATTTCAATCAAATTGTTTTCAAGATATGTAACAAAGTTGGCCATTATGCAGAAGATTGCAGAACTTCTATTGATAAAATTCCCAAGTTTCATCCAAACTCTGCACAGTTTTTAAATGATGAAGATGATCCTGATAGTTCTGAATATGTCTTCACCAACAAAAAATCAACAACTTTACAGGTTTCAAGCTTTCTTAGAAGTGATTACGAATATGCATGGATTATGGATACAGGCACAACTCAACACATGAATTTTCAACGAGATTTATTTTAGAGCTTCCAACAATGCCATCTGAATTCAATCTATCTTGCTGATAAAACAAAACATACTCCTTCAAACAAAGGTGTAGTTAAAGTTTTTTTTACCTAGAATTGGAGAAAGAATGATTTAAAATGTATGGTATGTCCCAACATTTAAGAAAAATATGTTATCTTTAGTCACGATTCAACAAGAAGGACATATGGTGATTATGGAAGATGGCTTAGTTAAAACTAACTCAGTCAAACAAAACATGAAAACAGTTATGAAAGGTTTTGAAGATGGAAAACTATTAAGGATGAAAGGGACATTTATTCCAAGAAATTCTGACTTTGCAGGAGTAGAAAGTACAGAAATTTCACCGATCATACTATGGCATATAAGATATGGCCATCTCAACTTTGACAGTCTCTCTCAGTTACAAAAACAGGGAATGGTTAAGGGACTTCCAACCTTCAAAAGGGGAAATGCAAAGTGTGAATCTTGCATTTTTGGAAAACAACATCGAGAGACTTTTCCTACAAGTTCATGGTGCATAAACAGGCATTTGCAGTTGGTTCACAGTGATATTTGTGGACCCTTACCAACTTCGCTTGGAGGATGAAGATATTTCTTACTCTTTGTTGATGACTTTAGCAGGATGACTTTGGTATATTTTTTGAAGCAAAAATCAGAAGCATTTGAAAAGTTCAAAAATTTTCGTCGGCTTATTGAAAGTGAAGTAAAGGAGAAGATTGGCACTCTTAGAACTGACAATGGTGGAGAATTCACTTCAAGTGAATTCAAAATGTATTGCATGGATAATGGCATAAAACGACATCTTACCAATGTCTACACTCCACAGTAAAATGGAGTAGTAGAACGAATGAATCGTACCTTGTTAGGAATGGCGCAATCTATGTTAACTTTCAAAAAGTTAAGTCCTTTATATTGGGCCAAAGAAATTCATACCATTGTCTACTTAAGGAACATATCTCCCACTGCTTCTTTAGACGGAATCACACCTTATGAAGCATGGTTTGGCTTCAAACCTTGGGTTAAACATCTCAGAGTTTTTGGATCAGTATGTTATTCTTTAGTTCCAAAAGAAAAAAGAACTAAGCTTGATGCACAAAGCTCGATGTGCATAATGATTGGGTATTCTGATGAGAAGAAAGGGTACCGAATTTTGTCAAATGGGAAATTTATTGTAAGCAAAGATGTGATTTTTGATGAAAATGAGAGTAAGAGTGCTGAATAAGTTGAAAGTCTTCCTCAAAACTTAGAAAAAAAAAAGTGATAAAAGAAATGGAAATTAACAAAGTCAACCAAATTCACAAAATTGGTATGAACTTGAGTTTCCTTCATCTAAAAATGATTCATCCAGTCTGTATTTTTCACCAATGCCATCTGGGTCTTCTAGCAGTTCTTCTGACAATGAATCTCCTCCCCCAGAACCTATGGTTGATCAAAAAACATCATTTTACATCAACCCTCTTTACAATGATGGTGATTTTTCACAATCTCAAACCAATGAACATCAATTTCCAAAATGGGCAGTTCAACTTTTGAAAGATGTAAGGACTAATGAACATAATAAAACAGGAACAAGGGGATCATAAAGAAATGAAGGAAATTTTTCCTTGATAGCAAATGATTTTACTGAACCTTGTACTTATCGAGAGGCAGTAAAACATAAATAATGGCAACAGGCTATGTTTAATGAATACCAGGAATTTCTCGAAAACAACACTTGGAAACTTGTTGATTGTCCCCAGAATGTTAAACCCATCGGATGCAAATGGGTTTACTGAATTAAGTACAAGAAAAATGGTGATATCGACAAGTATAAAGCAAGACTTGTTGCTAAGGGTTTCGTACAGCAGTAAGGGATAGATTATGAGGAAATGTTTTCTCCTAAAGCTAAATGGAACACCATCCAACTCACACTTGCCTTAGCAGCTCAACAGGGATGGAAAGTTCATCAAATGGATGTAAAAATTTATTTCCTTAATGGTGATTTACAGGAAGAAGTGTACATGACACAACCACCAGGTTTTGAAATTGAAGGACAAGAACATAAAGTCTGCAAATTGATAAAGGCTTTATATGGGTTAAAACAAGCTCCTCGAGCTTGGTATGCAAAAATGGATGAATACCTTCAGAAATTTGGTTTTCAACAAAGTGAATCTTATGATACCCTGTATGTACACCAACAAGGTAAAAATATGGTGATTCTGGTTATGTATGTAGATGATTTGATTATCACTAGAAATAATGATGATCACATTGCACTGGTGAAAAAGGAGTTACATGCAGGTTTTAAGATGACAGATTTGGGACTACTTCACTACTATCTTGGAGTTGAATTATTCCAACATCCACATCATATCTTCATTTCACAGGGTAAGTATGCAGCAGAAATTCTTCAGCGATTTGGAATGAAGGATTGCAAGCCTATTCTTACCCCTATGGAACAAAACTTGAAACTTTCAAAATTTGAAGGGGGGGGGGGGGGAACTGGTGGATAGCACTACTTATAGACAATTGATTGGTAGCCTGATTTATATGATAACTACTCGACCAGATATTTCTTATGCCATCAGTATTCTTTTTCGCTTTATGCAGGAACCACAAGACATCCACTGGAATGCAGCTAAAAGAGTTCTTCATTATATCCAAGGAACAAAAGGTTTTGGTCTTACAAAAAGACTAATTTTTTTTTACTTGGTGGATTTTTAGATGCCGACTTTGCTGGCAGTATTGATGATAGGGCATCAACCTTAGGTTATTTAATGAACATGGGGTTAGCTGCAGTTTCCTGGAGTTGCAAGAAGAAAGCTACAGTGGCCACTTCTTTAGTAGAAGCAGAATACATATCAGCATGGGAAGCAACATGTGAGATTGTTTAGTTGCGTAGAGTTTTACAAGACTTGGGAATTCCTCCAGCAGAAGCTACTTTGTTATTCATCGACAACCATTCAGCAATAAAGCTTGCCAAGAATCCAGTTTTTCATTCAAAGACAAAGCATGTGGACACCAAGTATCATCATATCAGATCACTCATTGCAAAGGATGTCATCAAGCCGATTTATTGTCCTTCAACAGATCAGACCTTCGATATCTTCACCAAACCTCTTAGCAGAATAAAATTTACTAAGTTCAGAGATGAGCTTGGTATATGTTGTAATGTATCTTTGGATCATAGGGGGGGATTTTAGATGATCCAAATATAATAATGTAAAGTTAGGATAAAAATATTTATTAAATTAGAATATTTAATAAATATTAGAGACACTTAGAAATAGAATATTCTTAACAAAGATAGGACTCTAGAATTGAGTTGTATATTAGGCTCTAAAATAGGAATAAAGTTAGTAGATTGGATGGAAGATAATTTATTGTAACTAAACACTTGTTATTTTTTCAAGTGGTCCATAACTAAATTAAGTTATGACATATATCTTATAAGTAGGTTAGTCTCCTAATTTCAAATTAGTGGAAGTTTACGTTTGTAAACTCTTGCAATTCATTATGTAATTTATTTTCCATTATCAATAAAATTACATGTATGAGGACACTTTTGTGTTATGAACATGTAGTTTTCTTGTAGGTTCAAGTATCACAACAAAGGAGGACTTTACCAAAACCCTTAGCTTCATTTCTCACCTTTCATCAACCTTCTTTCCATCAAATCGCCATGAGCTCTATTTTCAGATTTTTCACCTTCTAAACCATGAGCAAACCCTATAGGTGCAAGAAGGGCTTCCAAATAGGTTCTGATCTTTTCCAAGGGGTTTTCCACCTTCCACTCATCAAAACACACCTTCAATCCACCTTCCCTACACTTTTTACCACCATTTTTGGCCTCATATTGGCCTCATACTATTTCTTGCTGCAATTCAAGACTTTCCTATAACACTATAGGAAAATTATAGCAACACTTGTAGCAGCACTAGTGGGCCCCTCCTTAAGCCCATAAATCACCATCCACCTCATCCAGACCTGCGAAAACCACCCTAACACCTTTAGCCTTACACCCATGAGTTCAAGCCTTTCCTAAACCACCTTAGTGCTTCCTCCTCTAGCTGCAAAACAATGCATTCAAAAGCATAGTTAGGTCATGATTAGATGAATGATTAAAATAATGATAGTTCAAACATAAAATAGATATAGTTTGTTTAGCCATTTGGCCCAGAAATGTGTGATTAGGTTAGTTTCCTTTCTGCAATTTCAATTCAGAAATTTACTTCATGAAGATGCCTAGTTTTCTTCCATTTCTTATCATAGCTTAACTTGTAGATTTCTTTTATTCCAGAGTAGCTAGATGTAATTTATTGCTATAGAATAGTTATTTTATTACTGATAGAGTAATGGCTTTGAATCATTTGTATCCCTAGGTCTAAATTCAGAAGTGTGATAGACTTCATTCAAAAATGCTAGAAATATCACCCTTTCGTAGAGCTCAGAAGAGGATGACATGTGTAGAATTCATCTACTTTGTATATAGCACTCTAACCTACAATTTTTTATGAACCTCTGGTTGATAAAGTAAATTAGAGTAGCCTCTGGGAGTTGCATTATTCTTGGTGTAATACGAGGGCTCACCAGTTACTCCTCTTGAAGTTTGTGACGTATTATTAGGCTAACCATACTTTTGGAAGCTTCATGCTCTGTGTGATTCTAGGAATCACACTAATATTATTAATTTAGGAAATAAGTTATAAAGGATACCAGAGGTAGCCCTGATTACCACCATCTCTTTGATCTTTGCTAGGAAATGCTGTAAAATCATTTCCTACACCGTGAAATTTGTTTTCTTTATAATTCAATCTCAAATTAAGGGGAAGATCATGGACACATATATTGCAGAAGAAGTAGAAGCAGATGACTATGGTTGTGGAAGAATATAGGGACATCTTATCCTCACCCACAAGGGTACTCGTGCACTATCAGGTCAAGCATTAGATCATCTACCCAATGGACCAATATACCACTTGTCCATTCTAGAAAATGAAGATATCAACTAGAATTTCCAAGAGTTTCTACAAAAAGGGAACATTCGACCAAGTTCCTAATCTTGTGGGAGCTCGATTGTACTTATAGTGAAGAAGGATGGGAACTGGAAGCTCTACATTGATTATTGGGAACTAAGAAAAATCACTGTCACGAGCAGATATCCAATCCCACGGATTGATGACCTTCTGGAGTAGATCAAGGCGGCCAAGAATTTAATCAATATTGATCTAAATTCTGGCTATCACCAAGTTCCAACCGAGCCCACAAATGTATGGAAGTCTGCCTTCAAATCCAAGGAATGCCTTTTTGAATGGATATTCATGCCCTTTGGGTTGACAAATGCCCCTGATAATTTTATGAGGTTAATGGATGACATCTTTCAACCCTTCACCAAATCCTTCATGGTTGTTTATCTAAACAACATCCTTATCTTCAGGAAGATTTAGGAGGTGCACTTGAAACACATTCGGCAGGTCCTTTGAACCATGCGGCAACACAAACTATGTGCCAACTTGGAGAAATGCACTTTTGGCATGATCTAAGTGCATTATTTGGGTTACATCATAGATGAGAAAGGTGTGCATGTGGATCTAGCTAAGATCTACTTCATTTTGGATTGGCTAATCTTGACCACTCTAATAGAGCTTCGCAAATTTTTAGGCCTTGAAATTTTTTATCATAGGTTAATGTTGGGATTCTCCCATATCACTTGGAATTTTGAGTCTAATTACCAAGGGTGGAGAGAAAGAAAAGTTTTCCTAGTATGATTACCAACAAAAGGCATTTGTTGAACTAATGCACCACCTCTTCTCTGAACCTATACTCACATTTCTAGACCTGCAACAACCATTTGAAATTGAGATAGAAACCTCCAATTATTATATTGGTGCAGTCCTCACCTAGCGCGAACATATAATGGCCTATCATAGTTAGACACTTTCTGATACAATTCAGAAGTAACCCACCTATGATAAAGAGATATATTCTATTGTGCATGTTTTTCATAAATGAAAAAATTACATTCTGGGGAAGGAGATGACATCCACATCAATCACTAACCTCTTACATTTATACATATAAATTTGAATTTGTAGAATGAACACAATCAAAAGTGGTCTACATATCTACAATAATTCCACTTGAACATTAAATACAAAAAGGGAAACACCAATCATGTTTCATATTGCCTCAATTGTCTCCCAGTTACATCACTGACTACAATTCCCAACTCTTATGGCCATGAGACCTCTGGATGGCCGCAAATATACAAAAATGATCCAGATTTCGCCACCACATACTAGATTCTAGTGGATGGAAAGAAAGCTCTTGATTTCCACCTCTAGGACACATTATTATGCTACATGGGCCACCTTTTCTTCTTTAATAAATATTTCCAAGCTGATTTTGGAGGTGCACTACATTCGGGTCACAAGACACTTAGGTTTTGAGAAAATTGTGGTCATACTCCAGAAGTAATTTTATTGGCCAAAACTTCGATAGGATGTTAGAAAATATATCATATCTTGCATTACACATGCCATGTCTAAGCCAACCATAAAGAAACAAGTGTTGTACACTCCTTTTCCTACTCCTAGGTAGCTCTGGAAATCCATATCCATGGACTATATGTCTATCCTCCCTTCTACTAAGCATGGTAATGGCTGTGTATTCGTGGTCGTGGAAAAAAATTCTAAGATGGCTATATTAGTGGTCTGGAAGAAGAGTATAAAAAAAAGAACACTTCCAAACTCTTCCTTAAACAAGTGTGGGTATATTTTGAGATCCCACGGACCATTATATCATATCAGGATATCAGGTTCCCAAGCACATTATAGTCGAGCCTTTGGACACTATTGGACACGAAGCTCACAAAGTCGAATGCATTCCATCCCCACACTAATGTCAATACAAACGTCATCAACAAGATGATAATACAAATACTGCACATGTGCAACTATAAGAATCCATGAACCTACGATAAGAGCCTTCCCTATGTGCAAGGAAACTATAACAAAGCTTTCCATAGTTTGATTATTCACAATCCCTTTCAAGTGGGTCTGGGATTTCAACCATTATGTCTTATTGATGTTTACATGCCTCTTGCGACTACACAGATAGAATCCACACATGTACATTCTAAGGTTGATAAAGAAACCAATTTTATTTAACTCATCTAGCACATATTATAGTAGGTTCATGAAATATTGGAGAAGTCCAATTCCAAGTACAAGCAGCGACATGATCAACATTGGTTGCCACACAATTTTCAGGTGGGCAGTAAATTTTGGTTGCATTAAAAAAAAATAACACGTGACCAAAGCACATTGGAAGCTTATGCCACTCTAATATGGGCCTTACACGATCACCAAGGCTGTGGGAGACAATTATCTTAACCTTAGCATTCCCTCATTCATTAGCCTACACCTAGTGTTCAAAGTGGATCTCCATCGGCCATACTTTCCACCATTATTGGAAACATTAGACATTGCAGAACAACTCACAGCAATAGAGATAAATACAAACTTCCTCTAAAATTCCACAACTGATCAGATCATGGACACGTATATCATGAAGCTCACCATCAGAAGATCCAATTGTATCTGTAATATTCCTAATTAGCCCAAGCTAATAGGAATATTTCATTTTGTTCTAATTTTATTTATTGATGAATAAAATGTAAAGGAGGACATGAAAAAACTCCTAAAACATGAAAATAAATCAATGCCCAATGTGAACAGAGACAAATCAGGGCTTTCTTAATAAAATCCACTTGTGTGTGAACAAGTTTGAGCCACTTGACTGGGTCAAAAAGACCAAATCACTAAGCAGTCCAGATACATTGAACCACTTTGAAGACCCAACGTAGTTCTAGAAGGAGGATCCCATGTGAAAGGGGTTAATTCATTTGAGGTGGTTGAGGGTTTTGCACATCCTCATCTTATAAAAGGAAGAAGAAGGCTCAAGAGAAGTTTCTTGAAGATATTCAGAAATTAGTCTTCTTAGAATAATTCTAATTCTCTGGGCTGTTTAGCAAGAGAATAGTGAGGTTTTCCTATTTAGGAATCCTCCCTCCTTCTTTGAGGATTATTGGAGGATATTGTGCTGCATTGATCCACTATCCCGCATTTTGGCCAAGCTTCACCTTACATTACAATGCTTCTCATGTTAAGGGTTGAGCTGTCTTGTGAGCTGCATCAAGTGGAATCAGATCTATTTAGATCTGAATATTTCTATTGCATCTTTTCAGTGGTGGAGTCATCTAAATCACTGGTAGGAATGCAATAGCCGTTTGGAGTTGAAAATTCAGATCTTGGCATTAGGCCAATGGGTTCTTCACTTCATGTACACAGTTCCTTGAGGAAATTTCATCCTTTTTTCTAGTAGAGTTGCAGTGTTCACTTATCATATGTTTGGAGGAGAGATCTCCGGTGAAAGGGTTCTTTTCCTTCACTGTGGTGATCCATAGATTGGCCGACCAATCTATGTTCCATTTCAGATCTGATCTATTGTGCATCACATTATTCATAAATTTCTGAATTTTACTTTAGATCTGTGACTTAGATCTCAGATCTACTCACAGCTGCTCATATTTTGCAGAGATCCCCAAGGGGAATGTAATAAAGAGCTCATTTTCTATTCAGATCTATAATAGATCTATAATTTTATACTCGGATATTTTATAGATCTAAAAATTAATGAAACACTACTTCAGCCATTAAATATTATGCTCTCTAACTCATTCTGCATTTTCTTGTGTTGCAACACCTCTATTTTGAGGCATTCTTTATGTAAAATCTTTGTATTTCTCATGTAAAATGTATGAACCATGTCACTGATATGATTTATCAATTTTCAGACCCTATTTCAGCTAAAACCTTTATTATATTATGTTCTTGTGCTTTAGTAAATTCCTGCATGCTTTAAGTCTTGGGGAATCAGGGTTTTTAAGCCTAGTTGGGGAAAGAGGAGTTGTTTAACATAGCTAGAATGACTTTTTTGAGCTGAAATTCGGAGAGTAGGTCCCTCATGACCTATGATATCAGATAAAACCATCCCTACCCTATTTTTTTACACATATCTCTGATATTAAGCATTTTAGTGCATAAATTTCTGCTTTTCCCCATCCTTTGTGAGTGGAATGAATCACTTTCCTTGATGATACATATATTAATGATAGTACATTTTTTATGAACATATCCCAAGTACTATTAGTCTTATTCTATTCCAATACATCTTTTATATATTGCTGCGGCCCCTCATTGGGCAGTTTCAAAGCATAACTGGGTGTGGGAGACCTGTTTAACCCACCTAGTTTAATTTGTTTCTGATATCCTCTTGGATTTGGGTCTTATATTACCAGATATAATGTATCCAAGGGCTGATATTGGTTGCTGAAGCATACATTCCTAAAAAATGCATTTTTCAGGCATGTCTTGCTGAGCAATCCCTTTTTGGGATATTACAGTGGTATCAGAGCATGATCTCTCCCACCACCTGTGAGATAAAGCTTTTAGAAAATTAAAGAGAAGAATCAGAGATCAGAATCATGGAGAGGATAAGATTACTCTCATCAATATTCATATCTAAGAAGAGCCTCTCCAAGGAGGAGGAGCAGACAAAGGAGGAGAGTTGCAATGAAACTCTAAGAGGGTTTCGAGAAATAGAAAGCTGCAGTGAGACCTTTATGAGGTTTCAAGATAAAGGAGAAGACATGGGGATTCCTCCTTCAAGAGAAGACCAAGATCTCAGGTCTCCTATTGAGGATGAGGAATTTTCCATCTTTAAAGAAAAGGTTGGGGGTGACAGCGCAGTCATAACAAAGGCACCTCTAGCATCTCATGAAGAAGAATAAGTAAGGGCAGTTGCTCCAAGAAGAGAAGCTCTTTCACTTTTGCAAGGAGTTTCAAAGAATCTCACATATAGAGATTTTGGCACAATCCATGTGCAGTGTGCACCAACATTATCAAATGGTGAGATCTTGAATATCGTAGAATATAAATGGGAGACCAAGCTTCATAAGGTAAGCAATATCTACCCCTCTTTATTTCAGAAAAATGATACACAAAGAAGGCAGGAAGATCTATGCAAGGAAAGCAAGAGCACATTGGTTCATCCATCTCTCTATTATGATCTATGCCTTGATGTCTCCTTATTTGAAAAAATTCCATTAGGTAAACCCCCTGATGTAAGAAAGAGCAAAGTGTTCTCTCAACATGATACATTGAAGACACCTGGGGTCAAGGGAGACACTGTCACAGCGCTGGAGACTATGGGTAAGAAGCATGCTTATGTAAATCACATTTTATTTTATGATTGCATGTACTCTCTTACCTTATACTTGCAGGCCATAACTCCTAAAGGGAGTGTTTTACCTTACAATATTCATGGCCAACTATGGGCCAAGATCATTTTCAAATATGGCCACTCCCTTGATGAGATAAGGGAGGTGATGCAATATGATGGGTGCTTCCCTAAAGCCCAAAATATACATTTCAATTTCAGCCATAGTGAAATGAGAAGAGTAGCAAGTAAGTGGAATGCAAACCACTTACCACATCTTGATCTGAATTTATGTCATGAAGAAAAATATTTCATATGGGAAAATTTGGAGCATGACATGTGTTGTTTGATTCATACTCAGCCAACACCTATTATCCTACACTATTCTCAAGCTTTTAAGAAGCTTATTGCAGCAAATAGGTGGTGGGATGGCCACTTATTACACCATGACTTGAAGCAACATGGGAATGGAAAACTTCCAACATACAAATTGCAGAGCTATTATTGGGAGGGCTTTGGAAAGGAGCCACTTCAGCATTGCCAAAGATGTATGAGTGTTGTAGAGATGGATCAACAACATGACTCTTTGGAAGAGTTAAATCAGCCCACTCATTCTTCTTTTGAAGAAGAGAATAGATCCATACTCCTCTACCTTAATAGGAGAAAGATTATTGGTGAAGAACCTGATCATGTTGCACATGCTCTTATTTTTTATTTCATGTACCCTTGCACCATGTTTTTGCAGGTCATGACTCAAAGGAAGAGTGTTATATCATGTGAGCCTCTAGGCCAATATTGGGCCCCAAACAAAATTTCTAAATTGGGCCACTCCCTTGAGAGGAAAAGGGAGATTTTTCAAAATGATGGGTGCTTCCCCAAAGCACCAAACATATATCACACTTTCAGCCATGGTGATATGGCATGGGCAGCAAGTGGTGGGAAAACCACATACCATATCTACATTTGATGCAAGCAGGGGATGCCTTGTGTTGGTTCCACATGTGGGACTATGACCCACCTCCATATGTGCAATTTTCTATTCCCATGTACATTGTTTTAATTTCCTATCCTGATAATGTACTTGTATTTTTATGGGGATGTATGGGGGAAGAAAGAAGGATGGCATGTACCACATGGGATGGCTACTCTCCATGTACTTTATGTTTTCTTGTTTCAGGGAAAGCATGGGGGAAAACCATGTTTGTTTCATGTGATCTATTGTCTCCTTATGGGATGAGCTATTTGCATCTTATGAGAAATTTGGAGGAGAAAGACATGGATGGATGTATTAGTGATCACTTGGCTTGTAGAGGAAGCTTATCTTGTGTTGGTGTCACCAAGGAGGGGATTTTGAAGCACTCACCTTGCAGTTTCTTGACGACAAGCAACAATTTTGGAGGGGAGTACTATAATATTCCTAATTAGCCCAAGCTAATAGGAATATTTCATTTTGTTCTAATTTTATTTATTGATGAATAAAATGTAAAGGAGGACATGAAAAAACTCCTAAAACATGAAAATAAATAAATGCCCAATGTGAACAGAGACAAATCAGGGCTTTCTTAATAAAATCCACTTGTGTGTGAACAAGTTTGAGCCACTTGACTGCGTCAATAGGACCAAATCACTAAGAAGTCCAGATACATTGAACCACTTTGAAGACCCAGCACAGTTCTAGAAGGAGGATCCCATGTGAAAGGGGTTAATTCATTTGAGGTGGTTTAGGGTTTTTCACATCCTCATCTTATAAAAGGAAGGAGAAGGCTCAAGAGAAGGTTGCTGAAGATATTTAGAAATTATTCTCCTTAGAATAATTCTAATTCTCTGGGCTGTTTAGCAAGAGAATAGTGAGGGTTTCCTATTTAGGAATCCTCCCTCCTTATTTGAGGATTATTGGAGGAGATTGTGCTTCATTGATCCACTATCCAGCATTTTGGCCAAGCTTCACCTTACATTAAAGCACTTTTCATGTTGAGGGTTGAGTTATCTTGTGAGATGTAGCAAGTGGAATCAGATCTATTTAGATCTGAATATTTCTATTGCATCTTTTTAGTGGTGGAGTCATATAAATCACTGGCAGGAGTGCAATAGCTATTTGGAGCTGCAAATTCAGATATTGGCATCAGGGAACAGGGTTATTCACTTCATATGCATATTTCCTTGAGGAAACTTCATCCTTTTTGCTGGCAGAGTTGCAGTGTTCACTTGACATCCGTTTGGAGGAGAGATCTCCGGTGAAAAGGTTCTTTTCCTTCATTGTGGTGATCCATAGATTGGCCAACCAATCTATGTTCCATTTCAGATCTGATTTGTTTTGCATCACATTCTTTAGAAATTTCTGAATTTTACTGCAGATTTGTGACTTAGATCTCAGATCTACTCACAGCTGCTCATATTTTGCAAAGATCCCCAAGGGGAATGTAATAAAGAGCTCATTTTCTATTCAGATCTGTAATAGATCTATAATTTTATACTCAGATCTGTTCTAGATCTAAAAACTAATGAAACACTACTTCAGCCATTAAATATTACACTGTATAACTCATTCTGCATTTTCTTGTGTTGCAGCCCCTCTATTTTGAGGCATTATTTATGTAAAATCTCTGTCTTTCTCATGTAAAATGTATGAACCATGTCACTGAAATTATTTATCAATTTTCAGACCCTATTTTAGCTAAACCCTTCATTATATTATGCTCTTGTGCTTCAGTAAATTCTGGCATGCTTTAAGCCTTGGGGAATCAGGGTTTTTAAGCCTATTTGGGGAAGGAGGAGTTGTTTAACATAGCTAGAATGCTTTGTTTGAGCTGAAATTTTGAGCGTAGGTCCCTCATGACCTAAAATATCAGATCCAACTGTACCTACGCTTTTTTTTAATGCAGATATCTGATATTAAGTGTTTTAGTGCATAAATTGTTGTTTTTCCCCATCCTTTGTGAGTGGAATGAATCACTTTCCTTGATGTTGCATATATTAATGATAGAACAGTTTTTATGAACATATAACAAGTACTATTATTCTGCTTCTATTCCAATACAGTGTTTATATACTATTGTAGTCCCTCATTGGGCAGTTTCAAAGCATAACTAGGTGTGGGAGACCTATTTAACCCACCTAGTTTAATTTGGTTCTGATCTCCTCTTGGATGTGGGTCTTAGATTACCAAATATAAGGGATCCAAGGGCTGATTTTGGTTGCTTAAGCATACATTCCTGAAAAATGTGTTTTTCAGGCATGTCTTGCTGAGCAATCCCATTTTGGGATATTATAGTATCAGGTTATCAAAGATAGCCAACTCCTACACCAAGGAAAGTGGCTCACTAGGGAAAAATTTCAACAGAAGTTTCCCCATCTCATTATTCTAGGTGGCTATAAAAAAAATCATAAATAAAAGACATTTTACTGTAATGAAACTAGGATCAGATCGAATATATCATTGTAAGCTTTCCAACAGTGGAAATGATACCTCAATCTGAGCTCGTATGCAAAAGTTATGGCCAGTGAAATTTTTGGTCAAACTAGGCAAAATTCAAAGTCAAAATCAACATTATGCCACATGGTAGGCCATAAAGATGACACATGGCAGCAATGTCAACATGCCTAGTGGGACCCATAGAGCTAATATGGCATCTTAGTCAGCAAACCAGGTGGACCCACAAGCAGGTGATGTGGCAACACCACAAGTCGACACATAGAAAGTAGGTGATAGAAGTGGCATATGATGTGGAAAAATGAGAGCTTGCCACATGCCACAATCGCATGGTGCCTCATGGCACCTCAAATTAGGCCCAAGTGGCCTTGGCATGGTGTAACCTTCATTTTTGTCTTATTCTCATGGTTTGGGGAGTCATTACAATATGCATATATGTATACCATATATGATATGGTTTGAAAACTATATTAAAACCAAATTTGCGCTTTAAAACCATATTAAAGAAAAATTGGGATTCCATGGGTTTTGAACCCAAAACATTCCCAACAACAAGTAACTTAATATGAATATTCCAACCATTGTGCCAACCAATCACTTTATCTTATTCACCCTCTTATTCAAATGGTTCAAAGGGGATCATAGAGAATACATGAGAGATGAGGGCATGAGAATGCCAATAAAGACATGAATCTCAAGAAGATTTTAGGAATATTGTTAGATCATATGTGAGGGAATATTTCAAAGAATATTCTCGATGAGGAATCTTTAAGATTCCCTGGTGGTAGAATTTTGAAGGTGTCATAAATATGTCGAATTTATAGTCATTTGAACAATTTTTTCGCAAGGAACATGATGGCATGATCAATTTCTTAATTTAAGTCTCTGAATTTCAGTCAATCATAGAAGATAACATTTGAGGAATCTTTGAGATTACTAGGGAGACCAAATTTGACCGAGTGAGAAAGGGGTCGATTTTACAGTCATATTTCATAGTTTTTGGCAAGGAACACAATGGCATAGGAAATTAATTCATCAGAGTAGCTTATTTTCAAGATGTCCACAAACTTGGAGGTATAGCAACTAATTACAATTAGAATTTTTTTTAATTTGATTCTTTTATCTCATCCTAAAATATTCTTTCTTAAAACTTTGAAATTCTCTTTAAATTGCAGGTTGAACTTAACTCAGATTGTAAATTTAAGAAATACCTTTTGGAATTTGATTGCTTGAACAGAGAATTCTATTGTTTTTGAGGTCATCTGTCTCATTTTAAAAATATTTTTCAATTGTTTTTGAGGATTTCAGAAATACCTTTTGGAATTCGACTGCTTGAACAAAGAATTCTATTGTTTTTTAGGTCATCTGTCTCGTTTTAAAAATATTTTTCAATTGTTTTTGAGGTCGTCTGTCTCATTTTTAAAATATTTTTAAAATTTTCAGTTTTCCATGGGCGCAAAATGTGTGGGTGTTGATGGTATTCAGGCTACATTTCTTTAAATATTCTTTTTCTCGTCTATTTTTGGGATTTTGTCTCCAAATTATTTCTAATTAATTAGAACACCCTCAAGTATAATTTAACTAACTGATGAACCTTAAAATTCTTGCATCATGTTGAATCATCCTAACCAAGATCTAATGTGTTGAAAACTGGTACAAAACAGAGTAATCACATAAAAAATTTGTTTACAGATCACAATCCCTTGTAAAAATGCAGTCGAGTGTAATTAAACATGAACTTAACTTAGACTGTAAATTTCAGAAATACTATCATCATAATAACAATACTTGTAGCAGCATCAGAGGGTTTTCTAGGGCCATATATTGTTAGTATGGACTATTCTCATACTACAGAACTATACAGAAGGAGAGTATGAATTGTGCTCATATTTCAAACCTATACATATTTGGCCCTTTCTTGGTCTAAGATGGCTTCTTCTATTTTTTCATCTTTCTCTTTGAAACATGTGTGACATCAATATCACATGAATTCTCTCTGATGTGACATCAATAGCACAGGAATTCTCTCTGAATCTTACAAGGGACATCAATTCCTCCTCTGCACATTCACTCTCATTCTCACCACCCATTTATGCCCCATCCTCTTGCTTAAACCACAGCTAGAAAAAGAGTTACACCTCTCCTCTTGCTTACCACAGCTCTCAGAAGAGGGTGTGAGCTGACCCTCTTCCAACTCATTATCATCATTGCCATTCTTAATGTCAATAATAGAAATATATCTAACCCCACCATGGTTAAGCCTCCTGGGTAATGTCTTTTTTCATGTGAATATTGAATAAAAATTAAACATGCTCGATAAGCAGGATTGAATGGTGTCAAAAAATGCTATATAGTTTATTTTATCTGATTTTCTCTAATTTTGTTAGTTTCCTAGATTGCCTACTATATAGTAATATATTTATATATTTGATTACTTCTCCATTTATTAATATATTGTAGTCTTGGAAGAATCACTTCGATATTTTCAGCATCCTTACTCTCCATCTTTCCTCTTAGTTTTTCCCTATTCAATCTTATCCTCATATATGTTTGGAGATTAATGTCCTAAAAGAAAACAAAAGAGAAATTAATAGGTTTCACTATTGAATTAGTGTGACGGTATTTACATAAGTAATTTAAGTAGCTTTCTATATAATGAGCATGGTTACATTGTTACTACAGGTCAACTTAGCTCACTACAACCTCATCAAGAAGAGTAATCATCATTTTCAATAACAGTGCTTGTATAGACTATCTGAGAGGTAGTCTCTATATGTATAGATGTATCTGCTCTTCAAGTTTTCTCCAAGAAACATACAATAGCTTTGCCATCCTCCGTAGTATAAGCCACATGGTACATTCATTGTTAGTTCTATCCCTCCAACATCTGACATGGTTGTATTTTATTAATGTACCTAAATTTACACCTTCCATGATGCTTCTAATCTTGTAAAATGTTAAAAGTGGAGTGTTTTATGATGTAATGGATATAAATAATCTAGATTGACACAGTTGTATTTTATTAATGTACCTAAATTTACACCTTCCATGATGCTTCTAATCTTTTAAAATGTTAAAAGTGGAGTGTTTTATGATGTAATGGATATTAATAATCTAGATTTACATGGATGTATTTTATTAATGTACCTAAATTTACACCTTCTGTGATGCTTTTAATATTTTAATATTTTAAAAGTAGAGTGTTTTATGATGTGATGGAGATATTGGGGCTGGGATAGTTTCTACTACCAGCTCTTATGGGTGATGGTGTATCACGATTGTGCTGCCTTTTTTCTGCTCTCATCTCTTCCACTGATTGATGATGAGCAAAAAGAGTTGCACCGATGCTTATGTTGTGGTTATTTTGTCTTTCTAGGGCTGCTAACATCCTGTTAACAGGTGTTAAGTAGCTTTGATTCCATTCCCTCACAAAGGGAATGGCACTGTTTTGTTTCCAGAAATGCTTGGCATATGTTCAGAGACTATCTATATTAATAGAAAGTTCGTTTTTTTCTGTGGAAAAAAAAAAATGATGTGATGGATATTAATAATCTAGATTGACATGGTTGTATTTTATCAATGTACCTAAATTTACACCTTCCATGATACTTCTAATCTTGTAAAATGTTAAAAGTGGAGTGTTTTATGATGTAATGGATATAAATAATCTAGATTGACATGGCTACAGTGATATGATGATAGTTTAGGTTGATGTTCAATTTGTAAAATTCTTTTACATATCAAGGATGAGTGACAGTACAAGCCAAAAATGACATTATTATAAATTATTAAACAATCTGATAGGTGCTAAATCATACTTCTTATTAACAATATATCTAATTTGTAAGTTGAAAATTCTTTTTTAATGTTCTTAGCCTATTTATAGATGTCAAAGTAAATGTTTCTAGATGTGATTTCTCCCATAAAATTCAAGGAAAACTAAACGACAAGTGCTAAATCATACTTCTTATTAAGGACATATCTAATTTGTAAGTTGATTTTTTTTTTAATGTTCTTAGCCTATTTATAGATGTCAAAGTAAAGGTTTCTAGAGGTGATTTCTCCCATAAACTTCAAGGAAAACTAAAGGGAAAACTAAACTCTAAGGCAAAACCATGTACATGTCATTTCTCCCACAAACTCATAAAGGTGTGACTTTTGACATAACTTCATCAACCACTACCACTAGCTGTTTTAGTAAGTGCATAAAATAATTTTGCAAACCATGTACATGTAATTTCTCCCACAAACTCATCAAGGTGTGAATTTTGGCATAACTTAATCAACCACTACCACTAGTTGTTTAAGTGCGTGCAAACCACTACCACTTTAAGGCAAACCGTGTACATGTGTCATTTCTCCTATAAAATTTTAGGCAAAATGTAAGGCATGTGTCATTTCTATGTCATTTCTCTATCATTTCTATGTCATTTCTCCCATAAAATATACTTAGGTAATGTCATTTCTCCCATATACTATAAGGCAAACTTTAAGGAAAACTATGTACATGTCATTTCTATCTTAAACTCTAGGCAAGGCAAACTTTAAGGCATGACATTTCTAGATCTGATTTCTCACATAAACTTTAAGGAAAAACATGGACATGCCATTTCTCCCAAAAACTAAAGACTTTCTCCCATTAATTCAAGGAAAAATTTAATGCCTAAAAATTGAACTTAAAGTGGCTGAACTTCCATAGGATTTTAGTCTGTCTGTTGAGTGTTAACTTCTACAAGTTCTAAAGGTAGAGTCTGTAAAGGGCCAGGTAGCCTTTGAATCTCATCTTTTCTCAAAGGTGACATATCCAGTAAATTCCCCTACAGTGAATCTCTGGAACACATCTAAATATAAGTTCTTCATTTTAATATCCATAAACCACTACCACTTTAAGGAAAATTGTGTACATGTGTCATTTCTCCCATAAAATCTTAGGAAAAATTTAAAGAATGTGTCATTTATCAAGGATTTCTCCCATTAACTTTAAAGAATGTATCATTTCTCAAGGCTTTCTCCCATTAATTCAAGGAAAAATTTAAGGCCTAAAAATTGAACCTAAAGTAGTTGAACTTCCATAGGATAGGATCCCCCAAAATCAAGGCCTTCTCCCATTATTTCAAGGAAAAATTTAAGGCCTAAAAACTGAACCGAAAGAGGTTGAAATTCCATAGGATTTTATTTAGTGTGTTGAGTGTTAACTTCTACAAGTTCTAAAGGCAAAGTCTGTAAAGGGCCAGGTAGCCTCTGGATCTCATCTTTTCTCAAAGGTGACATATCTAGTAAATGCCCATACAGTCAATCTCTGGAACAGATCTAAATAGAATTTCTTCATTTTAATATCCATAAACCACTACCACTTTAAGGAAACCCATGTACATGTGTCATTTATCCCATACATGTGTCATTTCTCCCATAAAATCTTAAGAAAACTTCAAATCATGTGTCATTTCTCAAGGCTTTCTCCCATTAAATTTAAATCATGTGTCATTTCTCAAGGCTTTTTCGCATTAATTCAAGGAAAACTTTAAGGCCTAAAAATTGAATCTAAATTAGCTGAACTTCCATAGGATGGGATCTCCGAAACTCAAGTCTTTCTCCAATTAATTGAAGTCAAACTTTAAGGCCTAAAAACTGAAACTAAAGTGGCTGAACTTCCATAGGATTTTAGTTTGTTTGTTGAGTGTTAGCTTCTACAAGTTATAAAGGTAGAGTATGTAAAGGTCCAGGTAGCCTTTGGATCTCATCTTTTCTCAAAGGAGACATATCCAGTAAATTCCCCTACAGTCAATCTTTGGAACAGATCTAAATATAAGTTCTTCATTTTAATATCCATAAACCACTACCACTTTAAGGAAACCCGTGTACATGTATCATTTCTCCCATAAATGTGTCATTTCTTCCATAAAATCTTAGGCAAACTTCAAAGAATGTGTCACTTCTCAAGGCTTTCTCCCATTAACTTTAAAGCATGTGTCATTTCTCAATTATTTCTCCCATTAATTCAAGTCAAACTTTAAGGCCTAAAAACTGAACCTAAAGTAGTTGAACTTCCATAGGATAGGATCCCCCAAACTCAAGGCTTTCTCCAATTAATTCAAGGCAAACTTTAAGGCCTAAAAACTAAACCTAAAGTGGTTGAACTTCCATAGGATTTTATTTTGTTTGTTAAGTGTTAACTTCTACAAGTTCTAAAGGCAGAGTCTATAAAGGGCCAGGTAGCCTCTGGATCTCATCTTTTCTCAAAGGTGACATATCTCATAAATGCCCCTACAGTCAATATTTGGAACATATCTAAATAGAGGTTCTTCATTTTAATATACATAAACCACTACCACTTTAAGGCAAATCGTGTACATGTGTCATTTCTCCCATACATGTTTCATTTCTCTCATAAAATCTTAGGAAAACTTTAAAGCATGTGTCATTTCTCAAGGCTTTCTCCCATTAACTTTAAAGCATGTGTCATTTCTTAAGGCTTTCTTCCATTAACTCAAGGAAAACTTTAAGGCCTGAAAAATGAACCTAAAATAGCTGAACTTCCATAGGATAAGATCCCCCAAACTCATGGCTTTCTCCCATTAATTGAAGGCAAACTTTAAGGCCTAAAAATTGAACCTAAAGTGGCTGAACTTCCATAGGATTTTAGTTTGTTTGTTGAGTGTTAAGTTCTAAACGCAGAGTTTTTAAAGGGCCAGGTAGCCTCTGGATCTAATCCTTTCTTAAAGGTGACATATCCACTAAATTAATGGAACCATGTACATGTCATTTCTCCCTTAAACTCTATGCAAGCCAATCTTTAAGGCATGTCATTTCTAGATGTGATTTCTCCCATAAACTTTAAGGCAAACTTTAAGGAAAACCAATCATGAACTATGTACATGTCATTTCTCCCTCAAACTATAGGTAAGGAAATATTTAAGGCATGTCATTTCTAGATGTGATTTCTGCCATAAAATTTAAGGAAAAATTTAAGGCAAACCATGCACGAACCATGTACATGTCATAAATCTCCCTTAAACTCTAGGGAATGCAATATTTAAGGCATCTCATTTCTAGATGTGAATTATCCCATAGAATTTAATTCAAAATTTAAGGTAAACCATGAACATGTCATTTATCTCATGCACATGTGTCATTTCTCCCATGCATTTGCAATAAATGTTAATGTGATATATTTTATTAAATTTTTTTTTCGGGGATAAAAAAAAAAACCACTAAATATGGTTGAAAAATGGACATTATGCATAGATGTTTATTTTTATCCCAATCCAGGGAAAGAATTGATTATATATGTGCTTTGCAATATTGCGACTAGCAAGGTCCTCCAAAGGAAAATGAATATATCGGGAATAATAACAAACAACGAAGCATATTATGTTGCATTGGTAGAAGGCTTGGGAACAGCTAGGGAGTATGGATCAAATGGAATTGTAGTTTTCACCAATTTTGAACTTATGTGCAACCATATGAAAGACGTGTACCAATTTAAGAAGGAGAGGCTAAAACAAATTCATGGAAAAGCAAACAATATTGTTAGCCAATTTCAATTTTTAAGTATAAGACATTGTACAAATGTTAATAAGATGTTTACTGATTTATTGCATGGGGAAATGCCAATTCAAGATTCATCTATCAAAGATGAATTATTATTATACGGGGAAATGCTAATTCAAGATTCATATCTCAAAGATGAATTAGTTTTGAGATGCTCTTCTTCAAAAATTCAAGATTCATCTCTCAAAGATGAATTAGTGTTGAGACGTTCTCCTTTAAAATTTATTGATGGACATTGTAACTTATATTTGATATGTATGTGTTTTATACTCATAAATGCATATTTTTTAATGACCATGTGTTTTTTTCAATTATATACCAAGTGTGCTCCCATCATATAAAGCGCAAGTTGCAACTTGGTGAACTTCACATTTTTATAAAATTAAAATGTGAGGACTTCAAAGAAAATTGTTTAAAGGAGTTTCACGCTTCATTTTTAATGGTCATGTGTTTCTTTCAATTATATATCAAGTGTGCTCCCACCATGTTTTCAATTATATACCAAGTGTGCTCCCACAATGTAAAGTGCAAATTGGTGAACTTAAACTTTTTATAAAATTTTTTCTTAAATTGAGTTTCACACATCAATTAGTGCTTTGAAAGTTATGTTTTACATAATTTTTTTACTCTAAATTACATTAATTTTTTGAAATTTATTTTTAATTTATTTTAAATAGTAATTTAAAAATAATTGTAAATTTCCATTGTACACACACACACACACACACACACACACACACATATATATCATGGAGGATGAAAGGAGAAGATCAACATAATCCCATATCTCTACGAGAGAGGGGGATCGGGGATCAAGGGATATTCATGGTATTTAAATATAATCTTATCTCCATACATATACATACATGTGTGTACATATGGAATTGATTTTTTATCAATTTTGTGAGTTAAATTAGTTGTTAATAAGTTTCATTTTTTTTAAGAGGTAGGATGACAAGGGTGTCTACTCCATCAATAGAACATGGCAATGGTTTATACACTCGTGGTATGGTTCACGCAATTTAATCAATTAATATGTACATGTATTTATATGTATGAATGTATTTTTGAATTGATTATAAATTCATAATTTTTTATGAAGCTTCCCTCTCGTCTCATGAGGTTGGTGGTGGTACACATTCCCTTGGAGTGCCTCAATACGTGCTGGTGAATTGCGTGAAGGTGGTGATATGTATTCCCCAGAGGCCAATCAACGGATGGTCATGTTGGTTCTCAACCAATGAATGGTCGTTCTGGTTCTCAACAGTCTCAGAGTGGGCAAGATGCTAGCCAACCATATCGAGGTGGCCATGAATTTGAATATTATTTTCATTCAATTTGTACAAATTTGTTTACATTTATTTTTTTAATATACAAAATTTTATATATTGATGCAGAGGGTGAAAATTTTTCTCCAAATGTTGCTCGAAAAAGATGTAGGACAGATCATGTCATTCAAGAAGAAGGTTGTACACCAACCACAACTTATCCATCTGACATTTCCGATATACCTTAGGAATCAAACATGCAGCAATGCACCTTACAAAGGTGTCAAAATATTCATACAAAATTGAAGATAGATCTCATGGCTTTGAATCTCCCTGCTGAGAGTTGACAAAGCTTGGAAATAGTTACTCACTCTCTAAGTGAACTAGTAGATGTGTACCTAAAGCTTCGGCCAACCACTGATACTTTTGTAGAAGTGATGATAAAAAAAAGGAAACAGTGATGGGTCCGGATACATGGGAGGTTGTTAAACGAAGAGTTACAACAACAATGGCCAAGTCTATGTTTAATTTCAAATAAGGGCTGAAAAGAAAGATGTTGAAGGTGAAATATTTCAAGCACCCTCATATAGCTCACTATTTTTATGATATACACCTTTCGGCCTATGTAAGACTCCCATGGAACGACGAAGTTCTGATTTATTTTGAAAAATTATTTTATGTAGAATTATTTTTGCAAATGAAACCCAATTAAATTTACCTTCCCTCTAAATTTTTTAGTCCTAGGAAAGGTCGATTGTGTGACCGTAGGGGTGCTAGACGTGATGTTGAGTTGCCTCACCCTGAGCCACCATTGGGTAGTTGACCTCTTTGTGTCAAAACTTTGCGGTCAGATATGGATGTCACTTCTCAAATTAGTCGAGAAGCAAGGGATTCCATCATTGACAATTTTTAGAGTGGATTGGGTGGAGTTGATGTTTGTCTGAATCAAAAAAGATCACGTGAAAATGCACGTGCTAATTTTTTGTATTATACAGATGAAGAGATAAACAAGATGAGTGTTGAATATCTCAAAACATATGTAAATAATTGTTGCAATGGTTGGCAGGACCTAGTTATTCATGAGGAAGAGGGCATGGTAACAGTATGTGTTAATGGTTAGGGTGATTATTTTAACACATGTACAATTTGTAATAAATACATATATACATACATTTATTTGTATACATTAATCTAACAAAAATGTATCATTATATGTTAACACCATTTGCAGGTGTCACGCTTGATGAATGAAGAAGATGTTAATATCATGGTCAGAGCCTCAGGTTCAAACAATCAAGATGGGTCTCACCATCAATCACACAATCAAGATGGTTCTCACAATAAAGATATGTTGGCAAATGTTATTTTTTTTTAAGTGAACATGACAATGTACAACTATTTTTTATCTATTATTATATATATCGAAACATGATGACATATTTTTAAAATAAATAATTGTGCACACATGTACATGTATATATATAATAAAATGTTTTAACAAATTATGATTCCATCTGATTTTTTTGGGATGGCGGTACTTTCTTCTTCCTTGGGATATGTGCCAAATCCACCATCACAAGTATGAACAATTTTTCACTTTTAAATATGTTTTTCAGTTATATATTCAAGCTCAAAAAGTTCCATTAAAAAATGAGATATCTAGATCTTGAGTTATTTTAAATTTTTTAAATTTTAGGTTTTTGGAGATTTTCTTTCAGAGCCACTCTTAGGATATGTGCCAAATCCACCAGCACAAGTATTCAATTTTTCGATTGAATATATGTTTTTAAGATATAAGTTATAAACTGAAGTTCAAAAGTTTTATTATAAATTGAGATCTAGATCTTGACTTATTTTAAATTTTTTGAATTTTAGGTTTTTGGAGATTTTCTTTTGGAGCCTCTTAGGAGATGTGCCGAATCCACCACCACAAGTATTCAAATTTTCACTTAAATGTATGTTTTTAAGATATAAGTTATAAAGTGAAGTTCAAAATTTTTATTATAAATTGAGATCTAGATCTTGAGTTATTTTATAATTTTGAATTTTTTGAATTTTAGGCAACTAGAAAGTATTTATTTTCTCCACAGACTCTAGTGATGGAGTGTATGCTGGAGATAGGAACATCCTCACCATTTCAACCATTTCAACAAGTTGTCTAAATTTTTTTTAATTTTATTGAAAATTAGTTTATATATGCATTTTAATTTGAATATATATATATATATATATATATATATATATATATATATATATATATATATATATATATATACAGTTTATTGTCGAAGATGTTCCAATGGGCGAAGATTTAGTAGACGAAAAACAAATGGAGAGGGAACCTCATGAGGTATTGCATGATTTTTTTTTACATTTTTTTTTTACATGAAGTTCTATATATTCTCATTCAATTTTAAAATATTAAATTTTAAAGTTTGTACACATTGTGTACAAGTTCCCCATGCTTCGTAGGATAGCTCGAGGATCGTGATTTTGTTGGGAGAGACACTACATCCATCTGTATTTGATGGATGATACACATGCACGTGCAACATTAAATTTGATAGATTTGGTCTTAGATTTACCTGTTTATATATAGTCTTATCTAGATGTAGCCATATATAACTTGATATTTGTAACACTATACATTGAAATATATATATATATATATATATATATATATATAAACTACATTTACTCTTGTCAGGAATGATTTTAAATTTTGGATAGTTACATTTGGCATGTTATCACATGTTGTTATATATATATATAATGTTTTTAAAACTCAAGTTCTCATTTTATTTTTTAAAACATGTACATACATGTGTATATTTTGGATCTAGTTGAACTACATTTGGTATGTAATCACATGTTGTGATATAATCTTTCAAGTTAAATTATGATATAATGTTTTGTTTTTAAAATTCAAGTTGTCATTTTATTTGTTATTTATATAAAATGAATCTCTAGATGGAAATTTCAAATTACATTTTCACAACATTTTGGATGGTTGAACTACATTTGGCATGTGAAGTAATGTTGTGATATATAATGTTTTGTTTTTATTGGATAGTTGAACTACATTTGGCATGTGAAGTAATGTGAATTAATGTTGTGATCTATAATGTTTTGTTTTTAAAACTCAAGTTTTAGATGGTTGAACTACATTTGGCATGTGAAGTAATGTTGTGTTATAATTTGTTTTGTTTTTAAAACTCAAGTTTTGGATGGTTGAACTACATTTGGCATGTGATTGCACGATATAATGTTTTGTTTTTATTAGATAGTTGAACTGCATTTGGCATGTGAAGTAATGTTGTGATATAATGTTTTGTTTTTAAAACTCAAGTTTTGGATGGTTTAACTACATTTGGCATGTGATTATGATATAATGTTCTGTTTTTAAAATTCAAGTTGTCGTTTTTCAAAAAAAAAAAAAAAGTTCACATGAATATATGTACATAGAAATGATTTAAGTACATGTTTCAATATATATAATAAAATTATTGAAGTATAATACATATCGAAATGTATATATATATATATATATAAACAATCATAAGATTCTAGGTCTTCTTAGATGTGTCAAACAATCATAAAATTTTAAAATTGCATTCTATAACATATATATCCAGTACGTGTAATATTTTTCATCAATGCACATAGAAAAGCTACTTTCAGTTAATTGCATTCTAGAACATATATATCCAGTACGTGCAACATTTTTCATCAATGCACATAGAAAATCTACTTTCAGTTAATTGCATTCTAGAACATATATATCTAGTACGTGCAACATGTTTCATCAATGCACATATAAAAGCTACTTTCATTTGATAGTAAACTGGAAATTACAAAACACATACCACACATTTTTCATTCAAGAATGAATATTATAATTTACTTTTAATAGACACGCACGTCTAAAAAAAAAATTTGCAACTTCAAATTTGCATTATATCAACTATTCTAGATACACAAATATGTACATTTTGCAATAATGAAATTATGACAAAATGTACCAGACAATGTATGAAATAATTTAGACCAGATAATCTAGACATGTGTATGTGTACAAGTGTATAAATTACTAGTGTGCATGTACCAAAACAATGTACATGAGCAAACACTTGCATAGATAACATAACAAGGCAGTTCAATTTTTAGTTGAGTTCTAGAAGCTCTAAAATATGAATCCAGAGAGAAGAAATTATTGGACATTTCAATCAAAATAATTCCAATGGAATGCCATATTCAATGATCTGTTCATGATCGTATTTTGACATTTTCCATTTCTTAATTTTCATTTTTTATTTGATTGGAACTCTATCAACTTTATGTGTGCTGCATACACCAAGTGACTATATTGAAGACTTATGACATTAGGTTCATAGCCTTGAAAGTAAATAAAATCCCCATTTTGATTAGTTTTCCTGAAAAAATAACCTTTTAGTATAATAGACCCTCTATCATATGGAAACCTGTGATCATTATAGTTTTCTAATAATTTAATCTTTCATTAAGTGAAACACATCAAATAATACTACACATTTTCATTGTTGATAGTAGGTGCAATTACAGCAAAAACATCTCCTGCAAAATTAAAAAAAAAACTTATGTATTTAAATTTAGATCATAATTAACATGAAACATTAACTTTATAAAAAAAATAGTATATATTTCTAGATCTCTATCATTTTGAAAGCAATTCAAATGTTGCCTTCTCTAACAAGATCAGTAACTTGATCACCATCAGATAATATTGTAGTCTCCTCTGATTTCATTTCTTCAAACATTGCAACGGACCTTTTACCCTTTGTATTTAGCTCTGTATGTTTCCAATATTTTACATACATTTTGTTTTCACAAACATCATTGGATTATGTGTTGTCTATGCAAACATGACAAAAACAAGAATATTTTCTTTTATCCAATGCAAACACATTTGTGGACAACTTTGTTTTAATTGAATGCAATTTTTGAGTCCCTTTTATTGTTTCAACATCATTTGCAATCGATCTATCTACATCTTCAACCCAAATATGCCAAGAAAACTATATGGAAAATTCAAAGAAGAATGTAAATATGATATCAAAATACCATCAAAGATAATAATTGTGATAAATGTACACTGTTTCAAATTGGATATCCAATAAAAATTAAATTGAATGTACCTTCGCACTTCCCTTGATCGGTTAGTCTCATGGCTTAGTGTAGCGATGCACCATTGAACAACTTATTTAGTGTCCATAAGTCGGTTTGTAGAGGGGTCCATTTGATATCTTAGAAGTTCTCATTTTATGCATGCCCTTGCACCGTCATGTTCTCCTTTTCCATGATTAGTCTCAAAGAAATTCGAACAATGTTTAATGTGGGTTTTCATATGAATACAACACAACCAAAAGAATGATCGTGAAGATTTGAATTGACTTGCACATCCATCTGACCTTATCCAATGTTCATTGAATTTTATTCCATGACTTTTCAAGGAATCATAAATCTTTCCAAACAGTGTTGTACAAAATATGTATCATGTGTATGATCGTCACTGATATAAAAGTGATATTATTTAATAACATGTTGATTTTCACTGGTGCTTTCTATATGATCAGCATTTTGTTCAGCATGTCTATATAGAATATGGACGAGCATGGAGACTTAGTCAGAATGATAGTATTCACTCTGAATTTCTTTTTTTGGAACAAATGTGTAGTTTCTGCAAAATCAATTACTGAAAAAATGGTCCCTGGTGGAAAAAAATCATGAGATTTTTTGAATTGCAAGTCCTGCCATCGAGCTCTATGGGAATGCTTAGTGTATTTATAAATTTCTACCTCAAACTTTCTCAAAAAATCTATCACAAAAATTTATTCTTCTTATAAATCAATTCTTTTAGCACTTGTAGTACTACTTGAACCTTGAATCGATGTATGGATATATTCATAACTCTTCCATTTCACTTTCATGTTGGACAATGATTGATCATTTATATCAGTAGGATATTTGTTTTGAAATTTAGTCAAATTTCCACAATCATCGCCTTTTTTACCACCAACACATTTCTTTTCATAAAATAATTCATGTCTTTCTCTTCCACATAGAATTTGAGATATGAAATCACGAATAGTGGACGGAGGAGGTGAATCTTTCTGAAATTTTCTACCAAAATTAAGGAATGTGTGATAATATAACTGAAATTCTACATGATAACGACAACAAGTGTCATGTACAGTGATTGGTTTTACATACCATTGTTTTTGTTGCACAAAAGCACTGATTGAGACATCAATTTCACGATTCTCTTCTTTGAACTTGTTGAACAACTCTATCTGAGTGGTGTTCAAGAAATGTTTTGGATGTGTTTCATACTGATTTTGTGTTATTCTTCTTTGCATCACATCCCTTGCATTTGGAAAAACACGTGAATTTTTCATCCAATATTCATATATTGTTTTTTTTACATTTTCTCCAAGTCTATCTTTGTATGGTTGCCTACAAATAGCTCTCCAACAAGCAAGTTCATCATTTACATCTATTTGCAACCGAAATTTTTGATGTTTGTGCGAAGTTTTTCAGGAGGTTCCTAATGCTTGTGACATATATTTTACCAAGCAATTCTCTTTAGTACTTGATGAAACCACTACCATATGTATTTATCTACGTGCAACTGAAACATTTTTCTGTCTAGATCTTCTAATTGAATTTATATCACTATTTATATTTTGTATCACATTTTCCTTCATTTTTTTAATCTTTTGTTGATTTTCAAATACCCAATAAAGTCATAGCTTCTTTTAATTTCCTTAATGATAGGAGACCTTTCAACAATTGGGCTTGAACTACAACATTTTCCTTTATGAAGTACATATAAAAAATGCAATTAACACGATATTGTATAACATGGTCAGCTCTTTTGTCTCCATATGTGCGAGTGTCAACATTTTCTAACATCTCATCGTCGACATTGATTTCATCTGTACATATTTTAATTAATAGTACATAATAAGTTTACATATTCAATAAATAACTAAATAACTAAATATGTATAATTTCAATAATACGTGCATGTTTTCAAAACACACACACACACACAGATATATATATATATATATATATATATATATATATATATATATATATATATATATATATATATATATATATAGTTGTGTGTACATACCTTCTTATTCAATTTCTTCACTTGAATTTTTTTCAACATTTTCACCATCTTCAATCATTGGTTCAATATCTCTTTCAATTTCTCTTTCAAAGTTTTGTATCTCATCATCAATGTTTTGAGGAATATCTCTCTCTGTTCACATTGTAAAATATTTTTCAAATTATTTCATCAAATAAAAATTAAGCTTCACATTTTACACTAAGAAAATTTTAAATATCAAATTTATAATATTTACATTTACATACCTGCTTCAATTCTAGTTGAAGTTGATTTTCCCTTTCAATATTTGAGAGTGCTTCTTTATTTTTTTGTGAGATTCTCTCCCCTGTTCTCTACGTTCCTTAGGGTCTCTTATTCAATCATATTTTCTCTTGCAATTCCTTCGATTTCCCATGATAATTGAGTATGAAGTTCAAAAAATTTTCCTTCAAAAATTTAGGCAAAAACTCAATTAAAAAAAATCACAAAAGATTTAATTTTAAAAAAACTCATTTTAAAATTTTTGCAAAAAATACATAATTCAATCCAAAACATTTACTTTAAAAAATCTGAGAAAAAAATGTCTTATAAAAATGAAATGAAGCTCAAAATATTTCCTTCCAAGTCTTGCAAAAAAAATTCATTTAAAAAGTTAGTGAAAAACTCATTTTAAAAAATCATTATAAAAGATTTACTTCAACCCAAAACACGTACTCTAAAATAATGTCACTTCAAAAAATACCTCCAAAAAATTTCCATTGAAAGTTAAGCCCAACTTCTTAAAAAATGCCACTTTAAAAAATACCTCCAAAAAATGTCCTTTGAAAAGTAACCCCAAAAAGCCTCTAAAAAAATATCACTTTGAAAAATACCTCCAAAAAATGTCCTTTGAATATTAAGCCTAAAAAGAGTCCTTTCGAAATTAAGTCCAAAAAATGTCTTCTAGAAATTATGCCCAAAAACCTCTAAAAACAAAATACATCCAAAAAAATGTCCTTTGAAAATTAAGCCCAAAACCTCTAAAAACAAAATATCTCCAAAAAAACAATGAAAATTAAGCCCAAAACCTCTTAAAACAAAATACCTTAAAAAAAGAAAGCCCAAAAAAAATCCAAAAAATGTTTCACATACCTCCAAGAAATTTCCTTTGAATGATATGCCAAAAAGAGTCCTTAAACCAAAAAAAATCCTTTGCAAAATCAAACCAAATGGAGAAATGTGCGAAATTATGTGAAAATAATGAATTCATTTACGTCAATTTATATTTCCGCAAAATGATTTTTTGGAGGGGCTTCATTGAGTTTTCCGACCGACGTAAAGTCAATAAAAAGTTCGGACAAACTTTTGTAAAAAATTCGGCCGAAATTTTGTGTCAATAGACTTGACGGGCCGTTGGGGCAAAGAACAATTCAGCCAAACTTTTTTTAGAAGTTCGGCTGAACTAACACATCTGCAATTACATAGAGCCAAGAACTGAACACATTTCTTCAACTTTGGACTGATTAAACTCCATGAAACTTTGTGAATTAACCGTTAGAACCAAGACAAGAATTTGCAGAATTCAATCTACTTTTAGGAAATATAACTTTTATGGAATTTCATAAATATTTACTAATTTTAATTAATTTTGTAATAAAATGGGTGCAAAAAAATTCTGAAGGTCATTATGGCTCAGTGTAATCAATATTTTGTATCTTCCAAAATACACTATAAAAAATTTGAAAAAATTATGGTGCATTAAAATGGTCCGTCGTCTGTAATGGATAGTTTTTATATTTTTAGTATATAACTTATATGTTGATAAATTTTGTGTGTGCCGAAACATATTCAAAATATGCAGTTTTTTCATATTGGATCGATTCAAAAAATCTAGTAATTGTGATATGCATCAGTTGGTTTCATAAATATAACGAAACCGAAGTAGACTCTGTCTAGATTGTTGTAACACATTTTGTTTCTCAAAAACACAAAGTTTTCAAAGAATACACCAGCGCATATTAACATGATTTTTTATGAGTCCTTTGATTGTTAAAAAAGACACACTCAAAGAAGCGCTAAGTTGACATATCAAATGTGTATTAAAAAAATTCCAAAAAATAAGTAATAAAAAGCTAATAAATTTTTTGACAAGTTTTATTTTTATCGCAAAATGAAATTCTAAACAGAAAAATTATTTGGGCTTGCTGAAAGTTGAAGAACAGAAAAAATGAAATTTTTTTCTCAAAAAAGGGAAAAAAGTGTAACCCAACTTCACATTTTCATCCATATAAGATGCATTATAATTTATCGCCATGTCTTCATTTGATTTTTGTTAACATGATTATTTGCATTTGAGATCCATGTATGCCACTTTATGTGAGATATTGTTCTTTTGTCATGTTGGAGGAGAGATTTTAAGAGTGAGAGTTATTATAGGAGAACGTATCATGGAGAGACATGTCACTCTTGTTAAGGGGTTTCATCCTTGTATTAACATATATTTCCTCATTTAATCATCATTATCTTGAAAAAACTAATGAAGCAACCTACACATTGTTGACATCGGGCCTAGAGATGTACCCACACTGGGTGAATTCTGTTTTCATATTATGTGTTTATGCTTGTTCGTGATTATTTCTTCTTGTTTCATGTTCATGGTTTTTTGAAGTTGTTTAGAATATGCATTGTTCATGATTTCAAAAGAAAATGTAAGTGTCAGTAACAAGTTCTATATAATGGGGATTTTTGTTTGAAAGCATTCATGAAAATTTCTTTGATCACTCATTGAGGCACTCAACGCAAAGTGGACCATTGATTCTTAAGGGGGGAGGACTAATCCAGAAGTATATTTGTGGCCATGCACCCTTTCCACTTGGACCCCCACCATTTTTTCTTTCATTTTCCTTAATTGTAGCACAACTTACTATTCTTGGTAGTTTTTCGGGTCCTGAACTTCCAGAGCAGTTTTGAGGCCCTAAATGACATTTTTTTGGAAAATGGGAATACCCAAAAGCATATGGGAGGGTTTTTCCATTTCACGTTGTATTTCTTGGATAGATATTTCTAACAAGGTATCATATAAATCAAACAAATATTGTATTCCAACGTTACGACCCCGAGAAGTTGATGTAGCAGTTTAACCCAACGGAACCCACATACTTTTGGTGATTCATCTTTAGGGTTATGTTTTTGAATGTTGAAGGGTTTCCATTGTTTCTCAATAATAAATAGGATTTCTAGCCTAATTGTAATACAATTCAGAAGGCATGTAGCAGACACATCTCTTCTCAAAGATAAACTACCGTCACTTGAGTTAGTTTATTTCCATTCCACATGTAAACAATTTTCAGTATTTTGTTATCAATGAATTAAAGTATATTTTTTGTTGTAGCTCTATGTTTCTATTTAAACTTGTGTTTCATTTCATTCATACATAAATATGGATAATTTTTTACTCTCCTTTATACTTCTGGGGTCATTCCATCGGGCTGACTCTTCAAGTGGGACCTCCTCTCAACTAGGGGCATAACTTTCAGTTCACGTTCCACCAACATGACCCGACTTGAGTCATCCCACATGTTTCATCCTAGAACATTAATTTATTTTCCCTCTTTTTTCCTCCAGGGTGGGACATCTAAGCCACACCTTCACACCACTCATGCTTCTGTTGGTCCACATACATGACAGCTCCACAAAATATGGTGTTTAATCACCCCTATTCTCTCCCATTGCGTCTTGTGTCCATCCTTCATGAAAGTATTGCGGGATGAGTTTTGTTGTGGCCCACTCCACACTAGTCCTATTGTATATGGGGCTACATGGATGTCACAATTTTGTGGCCCCACACCATCCTGCGCTCCATTGCAAACTTATTTTTTTTTACTTACGAGATTTTGGCCTCAGGGTTGAGATGTCGCATGGGCTCCACTCTGGCTTATAGGAAGGCTTCCTACCTCTGAGCTGCGAGCCTAACTTTCCCGTTACCTCAACTGCACTACCATTATTTTGTGGAGAGAAATAAACCTTTGGGATAATGCCTTTGGGAAAAACCATCTTTCTTTGTAAAATAGTGTTAAGGAGAATCTAAGTGCACCAATTAGGAGTTTCCACCACTAGGATTTTCTTCATATTGAAGGCTAAGGGTCATTTGATTCAAATATAAGTTTAAACCTCAGCTTAGATCTGCAACAAAACTTCTCTGTGCAAACTCCACCCTCCAAGCATGGCTTTTCTCATGACTCAACTAAAATGGCTCTTCAATCATTTAGATATATGTGAATGTTTAGAGATGGTCGCGGTGGCTTACTAAAGCACCTACCTACGCTACCCCTCCTTATATTAGGACAACATTATTCCTCCCGAGTCCATGAGATTTTCAATGCACCATGAAGGACACATGAAGATTGGCATTCTCCAAAGGAATGGGAAAATACTTTAGAGATATAAAATATAGGCATGCGTCCTATGGGCAGGCTGTTAATGTTAAGTTCTCTTCAAACATTACTTTGTTAGGGACAAGGAATTCTAGGCATGTCTGCATTGGTAACCCTTCCATCAGCCTCTACTTAGGGCTTGTAGTGAACTTCTGAAGGGCCTCCACCATTGTTTCAACACGCCACGAGATCCATGCTTTAAATCAAGCTTGCAAGTATCTCTTTAGTGCCAGTCAGGGGTCTCAAGGGCATTTGGCTATTAGCTATGATGTGTAGCCATCAACACCAATGCCCCTAGGGAGAGGGTGCATGTTGCTGAAAATGAAAGGTTGGAAAATCCTTCATGTAAAGATTACATGTTATTAAACTTAAATGAGGAGATACTCCTTGAGAACAACATATTACCACAACAAATTGTAGTATGGGCTTATATCCAGCATATGCACACAACCGCGTCACAACGATTTCCTCCAATGTAACCATATCTTGGGCCTGTGAATATGTATAACCAACACCAAGGCAATTATCACAATAGGATATCAAATCCCCCTTATGTAAAATCTTGGCTTATGAACATTAAGGAGGGAGGATACACCCAACATTATCCTGAAGCTTCATAATGACAATAAGGGCTAGTAACCAACAACTTAAACACATTGTCCACAAACACTGTCAAACAGTCAGTCTTCAATGTAATCATTCTACAATAAATGAAGGGGATATTTGTGTCAAGTGTTTCCATTATTAGTTCAGATCCTCATGGATCCTTTAAATTCTTTTATACATTACATAGTTTTCTATTTATTATGTTCTATTAATAACAAATCCAAGCATTTTAGACAACACAACATTTCAATCCAGAAATGAAAATACATGTTCATCACATTCACAAGCATCATTTCAATCCATAAATATAAACACATGCTCATTAGCATTGAAAATGCCTAAAAGCCCTCATCTTGGAAGGTTTTGGGAAACTTGGTATGGGACAAGGACTCTCTTGACTCTATGATTTGGAAAGAGTGAAGACACTAACCCAAAATGAGGGTCAACACTATGGAAAACTATTCAAGGGAAACTTGCGAATAAAACAATCAAGTTAATAGCTCAGCGAGGAGAAAAGAGGAGGAATCCCCAATTTCATGATGTGGCCACATAATTACTTTCCATGCAATCTTGGAACCCTGTAGTCATCTTGTTATAATAAAGTAAAATACTCATGCTAAACATTTTTATAACAATCAATATTTTTTACTTTCTATTCCAACACCTTCAAGCATTAACAAAACACATTTTTCATTCCTATAAACAATAATAATGTAGACATGCATCATGCAACAATAACATCATCTAAACCATGGATTATTATTTTTTTTATTGTGAAAAACAAGCATAAGAACATTTATCTTTAACAATGCAGGAATGTTCCAATCGAGAGTGCGACTTTAACTCTCCACCCAACCATAGACATGCTACAATCACTATTACCTGTAGTTGTCGCCCTTGAGAAAAATTTCAAATATTTAGGTGGAGTGCTTTCAGAAGGGAATATCCAACAATACGTAGCTAAACTAGAGCTTCATTAGGCCACCCTTTCTTCATCTGCAAGGCAAGCCACTGCTCCTTGTGATGTTTTTTCCTAACTAATTTTGATAAGGATTTTAGCTGGTTTATTGTTCTCCTTAGATGTCAACAACACAACTCTAAATCCTACTTTCTCTGTCTCTAATCTCTTGCTACCTTTTGAATTCTACTCGAGTGTGTGAAATTTGTACAACTCTTTCTCTTTTCCTCTACTCTACTCTCTTACTCCATGAGAGTCGAATATGAGAATCAAATGAGAGCCATCCCCCTCCTTTCCTCCACCATCTCTTTTCTCTTCTATGCAATGATTTCCTCCTATTTTTCCTGCACAAATGCATGCACCAGTGTAGTCAAATATTCATAACTTCTATCCTCCCTTCCTTGTAATTTTTTCAAAGGAAACATGGGCTTGCATACTTCTCTTGCATCCCAATTTAGTTATGAGAACCAGTCCATTAAAACACACCAAACAATCTTTAATGACTGACATAGATTGTTTAGACTTTCCTGCAACAAGGAAACCTTGAATATCCCAAGCAACTCACCTTTTCAATGGACCAAGGAATTATATTTAGAGCAACAATTCCCTCAAGCAATCTCCTAACTCAAGGAATGGAATATGTGTCCCTCTCTCAACCTTTTGATTTATAAAACTATTTACACTGCGTACATGAGGATAAGAATGGGATGTTACAAATACCTCCCCCTTGGGGGAACACTATCCTCAATGTTCAATGACTCATATATACTGAACATATTTGAAAAATAGGCATAATGTTTAATGTAGCTTTATATACTCAACCCTTTACAACATTTACAGTTCTTTATACATTTGCTTCAACCAAAAAACATAATGTGATAATAATCTAGTTGGAATTCAACTGTTAAATAAAATTATATATACTTTAAATCAGAATATAGCCATTTTATCAATGGCCCTTTGGAGCCTTTTGATGCCTTTGGAGGTGTTCAATCCAACTTGGATTTTTCTTGTTTGTTGATCAGACATATTCTTCAGCAAAAGTATGACTTGCATATGCGCTTTCCATAAGGATATTTCGTGTTTGTATGCACTTATCTATAACTAAACTCACGTCAAATATTAATGACTCTGCAAAACAAAACCTGTGTGTATACGTGCTTTCCATGTGTCGAAATTGCATACATATCTACAACTAATTCATGACTGCGAAACACTTCAAAACTTAGAACATACTCATATCATAACCTTCACTGTAAAAAACATGGGAAAGACCACAAATATAAACAACTCATAAACAGATCATGTAAATACATAGTCATTTCAGGTCTAATGATCCTAACCCATCATTGTATTCATGGGTGCATCATTATTTCAAATACACCAATCAACTATAGCCCATACCATGGAAATATACATCATATTGAAGTATTCATTCATTACACCCACTCATGCACACTTTAATAGTTTTATCTTCACCTCCTTATATAGTTTGAGCGTTAGCCAATACCATGAACAAAAACCACACTAGTGTCGATGGTGATCTTGGACAAAATCAAATAGATGCTACTACGCTCAATATTTTGGGATAATAACATGGTAAGCATGCTTGGTATTAATAAATTAGTGGGCCAACATCTACGTGACTTGGCTTCTTCATACCCACGTGTGTACGTGACTTGGCCTTGACGAACCTGCGTATAGATCTTCAAATATTCACCTTTATCAAACATTTGGTTCTGATATGCAAACTTCTACCCCATCATTATGTCATTCAGTTCCATCACTCTGTCACTTCTGAATTAATCTGTGCACTATGTTACAAGTGGGTTGCCATCAAGGACAACACATGCATCATAATTCCAACAATCTCCTCCTCTGGACTTTATGGCAACCATGTTGGCGTTTGATCACCACAACCTATAGATACCTAGTAGAAAAATCCAAATCAATCATATTCAAACACCAAGATACTCTTCCCCTTTGACATCAAGGGAAAAGGGAAAACCAATTCTGAAACAAGGAATCTCTTTCCTTGTAGAGACAAGAGCACTATAGTTCGGATCTATACTACACTAACCATGCTCCCCTTGAGCACATTTTGAATCATCATAAATATTTTCAATGAAATACATGACTCTATAACTCAATTGAGTATGACCTTTCCTATCACCAAGTAATCATACTTACATCAATTACTCAACTAAGTGGGGTTACATATTTGACTCAACCACCTAACCAAGTGGGATTACATATTTGACACAACCACCCAACCAAGTGGGATTACATGACCTAAAAATTCCATACATGACTGAATATGAAAATTATTACATCATGGATCTCTACATGACCTTTACATCAAATGATAGATATGACATTTATAACCAAGACCTACAAACCTCAATAGTGAGATATCGTTGAACATAATTCAGTTATCATTACAAACGTAATGCCGACAACGCATTATAAAAACAAGGCTAATGCTCCCCCTGAACCTGTGCTACCTATTCACTGATCATATCAACTCAATACCATATCAGTAGACTATAACCATTACCATCAGACCAAGAAATTTAACCATAACTGTCGGCAACATGTCAAAATATGTTCTTGAGTCTATCCCACTATTTTTCTGTCAGAGAAAAACATACGTTACTAATGGCTATGGAGATCGCATCCAGACATGGCTTGATTTCATCAAATCAGTGTACAGAAAGTGAGATACTAAAAATTTCATAGCTTCAGCTCCCCCTGAGCTTGTAGAGTATGTACCTGTCTTCTGTTGTGACATTAGATGCACTATAAGAAATATAAAAAATCATAATTACCAAATAAATAATGGGAATCGTCATATATTTATACCATTGTGATGATACATTACTGATCCCGATAATGTATCTCACATTTACTCCTACGGTCACTAAGAGAAATAGTATTTAGAAACATATGACTACAGTAGGGTCAACATTCCCTACATTTCTAACTAGTGTTTCTTCTTTCTCAAGCTTTTCTTGAAATTTCTTATTATGTGTTGAAACTTATCTAATCTCCTATTTTTGTTCAACATGCTTAACCTACAATCAGTGCCCTTATGCCCAAAATAATTACAAGAGAAACAACATCCGTGAAACCATCCTTTCTGCCTTGATTTAGGAGATTCTTCAATAAAAGGATTCTTCTCTTCTAGGGCATCTATGAAATTTTTATCATATTCATTAATACTAAATTACATAAGTACTTGCAGATCTTGATCAAGCTCTCCCTCTTCTCCAATTGATAAACCATCACTATCTTCATTTGTATAAAATCTTCTCCTATTTTCAAGTCGTTTCCCTTTTTCATGATTATCTCTATAAGGACACTTAGCAACATAATTACCAACTCTACCACAAGAAAAAATCTTGAAGGGAAGCTTACCTCTGAATATTCCAATACTTGGTTGGAGTTTCCTCGCAAAATTTGCCTCATCTTCTTCTAATATATAACTTGATTCCTTGAGAACTTCCTTTTCTTTTCCTTTGGCAGATGCTTTAAATGCAACTTCTTTGATATCTGATGGACCTCCTTTTCTCATTTCAAAGGCCATTAGAATCTGTGGAGTTGTACAAGAGTAAGGGTCTGTATATCATTCTTTTCTTCAATGGAATACTCTTTTTACTCGAATTTTGGAGTTAGAAATCTCAAGAATTTCTCTACTAAGGTTGAGTCTTTTATTTATTCACCCATATTTCTCATAGAATTCACAATCTCATCTAGTCCTAGAAAAAAACTTGCAATACTTTCATTGTCATGAATTTTGAGAGTTTCATATTGAATTTTAAGAGTTTGAAGTTTAGCACTTTTTACCTTGGCATCACCTTCATAGATCTGAATGATCTTGTCCCATATTTCCTTTGCTGAATTTAGCATCATGACTTTGACAAATTTTGATTTTGTCAAGCTTCCCAATAAGGCATTGACAAATTTTTCATTGGTTTCATACCTCTTATTTCCTGCTGCATCTGTAGGAATGACCGTTGGATATTGATTACCTCTTTCCACGATTCCACATACATCTGTTCCAAGAATTTTAGATAATCTATTATTCATATCTTCTAGAATATTAGATTACTTGTATTGAATAGTGGTGGCTTGATACAAAAAATTCCTTTGTGACTTCCCATTGTGACAAATCTTCTTCAAGCAATCAATCTTATTTAGAAGGACCTCGCTCTGATACCAATTATTGGGAAAAATAATGAGAGCGGGGAAGGGGGTGAATTAGTATTTAAAAACTCACATAAATTATTCTTTTTCTTTTCTGAATTTTGTACGCGACTTTACTTAAGCCAAATAGAATATGTACATGACTGTGATTAAGGAAACTAGCATATGCCTAGTAAACTTATAATTTAGATAAATCTTTAGTAACTTGAATTATACAAGTCCATCATTGATTCATCAGACATTTAGTAAGCAGTAAACATGTGTAGTAAGAATAGATTAAACCATCACACATAAGCAACACATATGAACACTAGGATTTAAGGTGGAAGCCCAATGTGGGAGAAAACCACCACTATTGTCATGTTTTTCTGCAATATTTATTATATATAAATATGCTTAAAACATTTTACTAATGCAAACTCATACAAACACGTAGGCACCCACATATAGAAGGATACTACCATCTCTCATTCTCCAACTCCAACTAGATGGGAGCTCCAACCCCCTAATATCGATTACCAACACCCACTGGAAGGGAGCTACTACCCCATGATCTCATTTACCAGCACCCATTGGAAGGGAGCTACAACCATCTCACTGAAGGCTTCAACCCTCACCACTACCGTGGACCATTTTTTATAAATTTTCACACCAGATCCACCTTCTTCAATACATCACAACTTGTATGCCTCTTTTCATCAAATTTTCATACTGAATCCACTTCACTCATTTAATACCAATACCATAAATCAGAACTAAAACATAACACTGTACCTAATCAATCAACCAATCACTAAATCACCAATCAACCAACCAATCACTGATCTTTAATCACAATCTACTAGCAACATTATCAATAATCAAACAACTGAGATTTGTATGAAGACTTCATTGATAGACAACAGAAGCACAACAACATTGATCAAACATATTCTTCAGAATAACCCTGACTTGAGTATGCACTTTCCATAAGGATTTTCCCCGTATATACGCGTTTATCCAGAACTAAAATCACATACAAATATTAACATACTTCAAAATACATATGCAACTTTGCAGAACAAAACCCATGTGTATATGCACTTTCCATGTGTCGAACTTGCATACAAATATGCAACTAATTCATGACTGCGCAACACTTCAGAACTTCAAACATACTCAGATCATAACCTTCACTGCAACAAAAATGTGCCAGCCCATAGATCTAAACAACTCATAAACAAATCATGCAAATACATATTCATCTCAGATCTAATGATCTTGATCCATCATTGTATTCACTAATGCATCATTATTTCAGATCTACCAATCAACTCTAGCTCATACCATGCAAATATAGTTCATATTGAAGTATTCATTCATTACTCTCACTCATGCACACTTTAACACTTTGATCTTCACCTCCTTATATAGTTTGAGCCTTAGCCAATAGCATGAGAAAAAACCACACTAGTGTCGGTGCTACTCTTGGACGAAATCAAATAGTCATTATTGTTCTCAATATTGTGGGTTAATACCATGGTAAGAACCCTTGTTATTAATAAATTAGTGTGCCAACATGTACACAACTTGGCTTCTTCATAGCTACATGTGTACGCGACTTGGCCTTGACGAACATGTGTATAGATATTCAAATATTCACCTTTATCAAAAATTTGTTTCTGGCCCGCAAACTTATGTCCCATCATTCTGTCATTTTGTTCCATCACTCTGTCACTTTTGAACTAATATTTTCACTTTGCTACAAGTTGGTTGCCATCAAGGACAACACATGCATCATAATTCCAACATTATTGTCCTTGGTTCCTGGTTAAACTTGGTGGTATTGGCCTTGGTTCATAGTTGAACTTAGTTGTTTGATTTAGAGATCAAGATGTTTGTCACACCTCCCATTCGCTTTCCCATACAAATTTTTTTTTTTTTCTAGCATTCCATAATGTTCAAGATTAATTTCGACAGAATGTCATACCATCACACTTTGAATTCGATCTGGTTAATGCATTTCTTATTTTGTTTCAATTTCAATTTAATTCCACACAATAAATATACCCCAAAATCACTATCTATTAACTTCCATTTTAACTTCATTTTAATCTAAGGGTATTTGTATAAAAATCATGGTGGAGTGATTTACCATTAATCCCTTCCCTATAAGAGTCGCACCTTTCAACCTATGTCCAACCTTTATTTTAATGTCGTTGGCCCTTGGGCATTCGACACATTTCCATGTATTTATATTCAAGGATTTGAATAGATTTTTCCCACGAGGGCACCCTTGACTTTTTTTTTTTTTGAAATACTGTGTTATCATTTTTCCCCATAACGTCATCTTTTATACAGTTTGGTTATGATCAATGGTTGGATTTAATTTACGTATTTTATATTGGTGACTATATCGTTCTTGTGACCATACGATGATGTAGTATTCATAGTTCTCAATGATCTGTGTTAATATTATCACATTTTTTTGTACAGATGGGTCGTATCAGAGTTTAATGTGGAGATTGATCGTATTCATTGCTTCCACGTATGGCGTCCTGAATCGAATCGTTTTTATGTGATAAGGTAAATGAGTTGTGATATTATTTCTCCACGTCAGGTTCTATGTGAATTCTTAGTTTCATGGTATTGGTTGGGATAGGTTTCATCCTATTCCCATTCACGTGCTATACTTCCACGTCAATATGGCAATCGCCCTGCCAGCCTACTCTGCATACACGAAAATTTCTATTTATACGGCCAGACTGTATTGAAATTAATTGCAATACTTGTCACATTGAATGTCTACTGAATGGCGTAATTTCCCTTCCAACCATTTGATCCGTTTCTTCACGCATGGGATCATGCCATGTGGACGGTTACGATTTTCTCACCACGTTAGGGTTTTCTGGAATGAAATACAGTTATATAAGTTTTCGTTTTTGTGTGGAGGCAGTTTCTTTGGCCTTTGTTGAGTTTGTTCATCTCTTTACCTCGCAGCTCTGCACTTTTGGTTGAAGGCAGTTTCTTTGCCCTTCGTATGGTTTATTAACCTCTGCGCACAGAGGAACTCACTCGTTAGCCTGCTTATCTATGCCACTGCAGCGATACCAAGTATGAATCTTATGCACACGTCTTGCACTTTGGATTGGAGCTCATATTTGACTCTCAGAACTTGTCATACTTCTTTTGTGTGAAAGTCTCGAACGTTAATGATACGAAGGGGTTTCGTTCTAGAGATTGCATTTATGGTTCAGTTTCATTTGGAACCATTTACGCCATATCTCTTGTACCAATTTTCGGTGTATTCTCTCTGGTTTATTTTCGTCATTGTCCCTTTGTCGATTTCGTTAACTAATACTTAACTAAGCTTGTTAATACCATGCAGATTTGATAATGCTTGACTCGCCTCGTCGCAGGAGAGCGATAGTCATCCATCCCGACTTCATGAGGTTTGATTTTTCCTCCTTAGGTATATATATTTTTATTTCAATTTACTATTATCCTTCAGGTTTTCAATTTAGTTGATATTTTTCTTTTAACGTTGGTGCAGAGAGCTCGTAAGGAACGAGAGTCTTCATTTACAGGTAACCCCTTTCTTGTATTGGTAAATTTCTCTATTCGAACGATTTGCTATCAACTGCTCTATTGACCGATTCCCTACCCTGACTGTGTTTTTCATAGGTAATGCATACCCATACATATTCCATTATCAGCAGCTATGATCCCTTTCACTCTCAATTGATATTAATTTCGCCTCCCTTGGCATTTCAGGTCAGTATATGCCTGTGTGGATAATACCACCCTCTCGCTGCGTTGTTCCATCTCATTTATGCAGAATCATTAACTCTCTTCAAGTTTTTCACAGTTTCCATTGAGGACCTAGACTCTGTCAAAGTCGGAGTATTAATAATTTTCATTCGTAATGCTGGTGCTCTTTAATGATTTAACATTTGAATGGGAATATGGTCTCTGTTACCAAACCCTAGCCCAAAAGGCTCAGATTTTGTGGTGTGTATCTGGACATTTGTATTTCTTGTCACGTATATTCTTGTTTTGCCATAATTTCAACGAAGCTACAGCTTATTAATTTATGGACTTTTTCATGCTTCCTCGCATGGAATGATTCGTTGAGTATGAGTTAATACGATTTCACACTAATGAGTTTTTCCTCTTTTACTTTTCTTGTAGCTTATATAATTCTCTTTATAGCTAATGTTTTTCAATTGTACAGGCCTCTTAGCTGTTTATATTTTGCATGACTCTTACAAGAGACTCTTAGGAATTCTGGAGAGTTATATTTCATTTTGAATTTTGTATGCATAGTTAAATTGTTTTCCGTAGCTAGATATTTCTAAATGCTTGTGCAATGTATTTGTCATGAGATAACAGTCTCACCATACCCATGTTTAAACTGAATTCCTTTACTGATATCTGCCTCTATATATATATTTGCATGCATAAGGTTATAAATATATATATATATATATATATATATGTATGTATAAGATACAGGTACTATATTATTGTAGGTTCCCATGCATTTCTAGTTTTCCATGTTATATATTTCAGTTTTCCATGTTATATATTTTTTTTAGTTGGGTCTCCTTTTCATTTCCTTGTGGCTACTCCCATATATTTCATACATATATCTCCTATTATAGTTATTTCTGGAGAGCTGATCATGTTTTGGGGTTCATTCCCTTGCTACTTAAAGTAATTATACAATACTAAATTTTCCTACTCTTCCATTTAATCCTTGTTAATGGAAATAGTAAATATCTGAACTGTTGAAATGCACAGCGGTGGAAATTATTATAAATATCTGCTCTTCACTTAGTAATTAACTAAATAATTACTTCTGCACTCTATACATTTAGTTTCTCACTGTTCCATTTCCCACAGAAACAGATTAAAGTTACAAATTTGTGAATTATGAGGTACTAGAAATCTCCAGATTTTAACTTAAGTATTGGTTTAGAGATTTTGGAGAGTTTCTCTTCAAATTACCTAATCATGCTCACAAATGTATACTCATAGATCAGAAGTAGTTTAAAATTTTCTCATCTGTGAAGAATGATGTATCCTCAGATTTAAACCAACCTTGGTTTAAAGTTTCTGTTGGATTCTACTCAACAGATTTCTTTCTACAACTATACAGAATTATAAAGGTGAATTCCTTATGATTAATTTTGTTAAATGTAGCAGTAATAAATCTAATATACAAATCAACTATTATATGTAGTCAATTCATACTATATGAAGTAAACACATCAATAAATTTAGAGACATACCACTTATGCAATTTGACCAACCTCCCAACCTTAGAGTCCTTCTATCTCCCAGAACTCACCCCCGAGCTGAGATCCTCTCCTAGAACAGACCAACCACTAATCTGTTTAGGAGCAACTTATTTAAGCTATTGTTCCCCGAATCCTGTTTCCAATTCTGCGTCTAGAATATCAGGATGCTTTTCTTCCTGTTTGCCTAGGCTTCCCATTTTAGGGATTCTTTAAAGCTGTTTTGTGCTTTTCCCAGCTTTTCCAGCTTTTTACCTCTTCCCAACTATTTTCCTCATCATTGGGGAATTTAGATTCTTCCTCAAAAATATAAATTAGAAATAATTTCTTTCATGGATTTTTGAAAGATTTTGGGAAAGTATTTGCCTTATCCATCCTCATGGATTTAGCAAGTGATCTCATAAATCTCATTTTGGTCATTCTGCACAAAATCATTTTATTCATTTCCTCAAATTAAATAATTACATTCACAAAATACTTGTCCTTTGGGGTCCACTCCCCTTAGGATTAAAGTTCAAATGTCTAGCTTTGAAATTCAAACACATAAATTGGGGGTGTTACATATTCCCCCTCTGAAAATAAACACCGTCCTCGGTTTTGTTATTCAACTACTAGAGTTCATTTTTCAAACAAAAATGGATATCTTTCCATCATTTTAGCGTCTCTTTCCCAGGTAGCTTCTTCAGCAATAAAGTGCTTCCACTGCACCTTTACTCTTGCTACCGTTCGGTTACTCAATTCAATTTCTTCTCACTCCAATACTTGAAGCGGTTCTGGCAGAAACTCCCCTTCTGGTTCCACCTGTACAACATTCCAATCAACTATGTGAGAAGCATCATGCACATATTTTTTTAATAACGAAACATGAAACACATCATGAACTCTAACATGGGGTGGTAAGGCCAGTTTGTAAGCCACTGGTCCCACCCTTTCTAATACTTCAAAAGGACCACAATATCTAGGAGCCAGTTTTGCACAACTTCCAGCATAAAGTGTGCTCTTTTTGGGTTTAATACGCAAGTACACATGCTCCCCTACTTTAAATTCTCGATGCACTCTTTTCTTATCAGCATATTTTTTCTGACGATCTTGTACTATCTTGATGTTTCTTTGTATTTGTTTGACAATTCTTTCCATCTCTTGTAAAGAATCTGGTCCCAACATTAGTTTATCTTCTGGCTGACTCCAGCTCAAAGGGGTACGACACTTCCTTCCATACAGTGCCTCAAACGGACTCATTTTGATGGAGGATTGGTAGCTGTTATTATAGGCAAATTCAGCTAAGTGCAAGTAATCTTCCCACTTTGATGGTCTATCCATCACATACATTCTCAGCATGTCCTCCAAAATTTGATTAGTTCTTTCCGTTTGACCATCTGTCTGAGGGTGGTAAGCAGTACTAAAATTCAATTTAGTACCCATACCTCCAAACAGACCTTTCCAAAAGGCTACTGTAAACTTAGCATCTTGGTCAGAAACAATCACCTTTGGAACTCCATGGAGTCTCACTACCTCCTTCAGGAACACATTCGCTACTTGAGCTGTCCCAAAGGTAGATTTCACTGGTATAAAATGTGCAGCTTTTGTTAAAGTGTCTACTACTACCATCACTGAATCATGTTGGTATTTAGTTTTGGGTAATCCTATTATAAAATCCATGGAAACTGTGTCCCACTTCCATTCTGCAATTGGAAAAGGGTTTAGAAGACCAGCAGGATGCTGATGTTCAGTTTTAACTAGTTGACACTCCATGCATCTAGCTAAATATTCTTCTACATCTCTTTTCATTCCTGGCCAAAACAACTTCTTTTTCAAAGCTGTTAACATTTTCTGATATCCAGGATGTCCTGCATATGGCTGTTTGTGATATTCATCTAGAATCTCCCTTTTCAATCTTTCTACATTGGGGATATACAATCTATTTTTGTAGCAGATCAACCCTTTTTGGTTTTGAGTGAAATCAGTCTTCTCCTTCTTTAGTGTTTTCACCAGTAATGTTTCATAATTGGGATCCTGGTCTGCTGCATGTTTCACTAACTCTTCTAAATCAAACTGGGCACTACTTCCACTGCTACCTATAATTTGAAAATCATTTCTACTTAAAGCATCAGCAATTTTATTTTCTTTCCCCCTGATATGTTTTATATCCATGTCAAATTCGCTTAGAAAGGACAGCCATCTGGCTTGTCTCGCCTTCAAATTAGTTTGGGAAAAGAAATATTTGAGACTAATATGATCAGTCATCAATGCAAATTTTTTTCCAAGGAGATAGTGTCGCCACATTTTCAAAGCATGGATAACAGCTGCTAATTCTAAATCATAGGCACTATAGTTCTATTCATGTATCTTCAGTTTCCTAGATTCATAGGCAATAACTGAATTTTCCTGCAAAAGAACTCTTCCCAACCCCTCTCTACAGGCATCCATACATACCACAAATTCTTTATCAGGATCTGCAATCTTCAGTATAGGGGTTGTAGTAAGTTTCAGTTTTAATTGGTCAAAACTGTTTTGGCATTTTTCAGTCCACTCAAACTTGACACCCTTCCTTTGTAATGATGTTATGGGATGTGCTATAGCAGAAAATCTCTCCACAAATCTGCGATAATAACTGGCAATCCCCATGAATGATCTCACTGCTGAGACATCAGTTGGTACAGGCCATTCTTTTATAGCCTTTATCTTTTTAGGGTCAACAACAAGGCCTTGTTCAGAAATAATATGACCCAAGTATTGGATCTTATCCTTATAAAATTCACATTTGATGAACTTGGCATATAGCTGGTTTTCCTTCAGAGTTTGCAATACTATCCTCAAGTGTTCTTTATGTTCCTCCTCACTTTTTGGGTAGACTAAAATATCATCTATGAACACAAGGACAAATTTGTCCAAGTACTTATTTAACACACTGTTCATTAGACACATAAATGTGGCAGGGGCATTTGTCAAACCAAAAGGTAGGACTACAAATTCGTAGTGACCATACCTGGTTCGAAAGGCTGTTTTGCTGGTGTCTTCTTCTTTAATTCTAAGCTGGTGATAACTAGTCCTTAGATCAATCTTCGAAAATACTGAAGCTTCTCTCACTTGATCAAAAAGATCATCAATTCTAGGTAAAGGGTATCTATTCTTAATGGTCAACTTATTTAATTGACGATAATCAATACAAATCCGATAAGTTCCATATTTATTTTTCACGAACAGCACCAGTGCTCGCCAAGGAGACACACTCGGTCTGATATACCCTTTATCTAACAGTTCTTGCAATTGCATTTTCAGTTCCATAAGTTCAGGGGGACTCATTAAATAAGGTGCTCGGGAGATAGGTGTTGCTCCCGGCACCAAATCGATTGAGAAGTCAATCTCTCTTTTGGGGGGAAGATGAGGGATTTCATCTGGAAAATTTTCTTTAAATTCCCTTATCACTGGCAATACATCCAGCAGATTTTCTTCAGTTTTCTGTTCTATTTCTTCCACATGTACTGCATAAAATTTGTATCCTTTTCTAGCTATTATTTTTAATTGCAGTGCTGATATTTGTCTTACAGAGATAGGTTTTTGTTTTCCCTTGAGAATAAAAGGTTCCCCTTCTTCATCTACACAATGTAGGGTCTTGTCCCAACAGTTCATCATAACCTTCTTCTTTTCCAGCCAGTCCATTCCTATCAACAAGTCATATGAACCTAAGGGCAGAATGTTCAAATTTACCTTTGTTTGAAAATCATTTAGTTTAATTGTTGTTCGGGGCAATTTATGTGTTACCTTCCTCTTGGTTCCAGTGGCCAGCTGAACCAACCATGACTGCTGAAATTTTTCAGGTTTAAGATTACATTTTTCTACAATTTTTGGACTAATGTAACTCAAAGAAGCACCCGGATCAATCAAAACTGTAACAGATTGGTCAGAAATCTTACCCTCCATTTCAACCATGGTAGCTTGATGTTCTTCTTGTCGATTTTCCAAGGCTGCACTGATAGTTCGTATATTTCTAGCTATGTCATTTATTGTGGTGGCTTCTCGTTCTCTCATAATCATCTGAATGTTTTGATGGGGACAATCTCTCAACAGATGGGGTTCTCCACATCCCCAAAATTTCAGGGGTTCTCTCATTTTCACTGTGCCCTCTTTCTTATTGTCTCCATATATTTGTTTTGAGGCCACTTGGGACTGAGAAGTTTGACTTTCTTTGGGTTTGTTAAGCTTTTTCCGCTGATGATCTCTTCCAAAATTCTTCAAATAGGTTGGTTTATGTTTCTTCCCTTTGAGTTCACTCTTATTTACCCAGCTTTTCCCATGTTCAGTTTTGCTTTTGAACTATTGGTAGCACAATCTAGCTTTTCTAACAGCTTTGTCCATTTTTTCTGGGTTATCAAACTCGATCTTCTCTTTGTATTCAGCAGGCAAACAATTCAGAAACCTTTGTACCTTTGCCTTTTCTTCCCTTATGTAGGGTACATATCTCAACAGATTTGTAAACTTAGTAACAAACTCATCAATAGTGAGCTGTCCCAGTCTAAGTTCATGGAATTCCTTGGCTTTATCATCATAGTAACGTTCATTTAGATATCGGTTTTTGAACTTAACCTGGAAATATTCCCAGGTAACTGTCTTTTCATCAATGGCATGCACCATTTTTGTCTCCTCCCACCACAAGGTAGCCTTACCTTGTAGCTGGTAGACAGCTAATCTGGCCTTCAGATTGCTTTCATATTCATAGACCTAGAAGTACTTAATCATGTTCAACAACCAGGTTTCAGCATCTTCCTCCTTCTCCCCATCATAGGAGGGAGGTTTGATCTTTCGGAATTCCCCCTGTAATTCCTTTTTCTATTTATACTGATGCCTAACAGCATCCTCATCCTTAGACTCATCAGTCTTCCTCTTTCCGGAACCTTCGCCTTCTTGGATGTTTCGCGAATTTAATTCTCTGATGAGCTTTTCCTACTCCTCACTGGCTAATGACAATCTGTCATTTTGGCTTTTTATCTCAGCCAAATCTTGTTGCAACTCTCGCAACATAGCCATCATGGGCGCATTGGGATCTGGTGCATTATCCTCATCACGTAGATCAACATAAATTTTGTCACCTTCTGCCATTCCAGCACCACTGTACACTACACAACACAAATCAATGAAAATAAAAATATAATTTTTTTTTTCCACAGAAATCAATTTATACAGTGAGCAACAGTGAGCACAATGTCACCAGCCTAGTTTTATAACTTGGGCTCTAATACCATTTGTCACACCTCCCATTCGCTTTCCCATACCATTTTTTTTTTTTTCTAGCATTCCATAATGTTCAAGATTAATTTAGACAGAATGTCATACCATCACACTTTGAATTCGATCTGGTTAATGCATTTCTTATTTTGTTTCAATTTCAATTTAATTCCACACAATAACTATACCCCAAAATCACTATCTATTAACTTCCATTTTAACTTCATTTTAATCTAAGGTTATTTGTATAAAAATCATGGTGGAGTGATTTACCATTAATCCCTTCCCTATAAGGGTCGCACTTTTCAACCTATGTCCAACCTTTATTTTAATGTCATTGGCCCTTGGGCATTCGACCCATTTCCATGTATTTATATTCAAGGATTTGAATAGATTTTTCCCATGAGGGTACCCTTGACTTTTTTTATTTTTGAAACCCCGTGTTATCATTTTTCCCCATAACGTCATCTTTTATACAATTTGGTTATGATCAGTGGTTGGATTTAATTTACGTATTTTATATTGGTGACTATATCGTTCTTGTGACCATCCGATGATGTAGTATTCATAGCTCTCAATGATCTGTGTTAATATTATCACATTTTGTTGTACATATGGGTCGTATCAGAGTTTAATGTGGAGATTGATCGTATTCATTGCTTCCACGTATGGCGTCCTGAATCGAATCGTTTTCATGTGATAAGGTAAATGAGTCGTGATATTATTTCTCCACGTCAGGTTCTATGAGAATTCTCGGTTTCATGGTATTGGTTGGGATAGGTTTCATCCCATTCCCATTCACGTGCTATACTTCCACGTCGATATGGCAATCACCATGCCAGCCTACTCTGCATACACAACAATTTCTATTTATACGGCCAGACTGTATTGAAATTAATTGCAATACTTGTCACATTGAATGTCTACTGAATGGCGTAATTGCCCTTCCAACCATTTGATCCTTGTCATCACGCTTGGGATCATGCCATGTGGATGGTTATGATTTTCTCACCACGTTAGGGTTTTCTGGAATGAAATACAGTTATATAAGTTTTCGTTTTTGTGTGGAGGAAGTTTTTTTGGCCTTCGTTGAGTTTGTTCATCTCTTTACCTCGCAGCTCTGCACTTTTGGTTGAAGGCAGTTTCTTTTCTCTTCGTATGGTTTATTAACCTCTGCGCACAGAGGAACTCACTCGGGGCTTGCTTATCTATGCCACTGCGACGATACTAGGTATGAATCTTATGCACACATCTACACTTTGGATTGGAGCTCATATTCGACTCTCAGAACTTGTCATACTTCTTTTGTGTGAAAGTCTCAAACATTAATGATACAAAGGGGTTTCATTCTGGAGATTGCGTTTATGGTTCAGTTTCATTTGGAACCATTTACGCCATATCTCCTATACCAATTTTTCAGTGTATTCTCTCTGGTTTATTTTCGTCATTGTACCTTTGTCAATTTCGTTAACTGATACTTAACTAAGCTTGTTAATACCATGCAGAGTGATAATGCTTGACTCGCCTCGTCGTAGGAGAGCGATAGTCATCCATCCCAACTTCGTGAGGTTTGATTTTTCCTCCTTAGGTATATATATTTTTATTTCAATTCACTATTATCCTTCAGGTTTTAAATTTAGTTGATATTCTGCTTTTATCGTTGGTGCAGAGAGCTCGTAAGGAACGAGAGTCTTCATTTACAGGTAACCCCTTTCTTGTATTGGTAAATTTCTCTATTCGAGCTATTTGCTATCAACTGCTCTATTGACCGATTCCCTAACCTGACTGTGTTTTCCATAGGTAATGCATACCCATACGTATTCCATTGTCAGCAGCTATGAGCCCTTTCATTCTCGGTGGATATGAACTTCGCCTCCCTTGGCGTTTCAGGTCGGTATACGCCTGTGTGGATAATACCACCCTCTCGCTGCGTTGTTCCGTCTCATTTATGCAGAATCATTAACTCTCTTAGGTTTTTTCACAGTGTCCATTGAGGACCTAGACTCTTTCAGAATCAGAGTATTAATAATTTTCATTCGTAATGCTAGTGATCTTTAATGATTTACCATTTGAATGGGAATATGGTCTCTGTTACCAAACCCTAGCCCAAAAGGCTCAGATTTTGTGGCGTGTATCTGGACATTTGTATTTCTTATCACTTATATTCTTATTTTGCCATAATTTCAACGAAGCTACAACTTATTAATTTATGGACTTCTTCATGCTTCCTCGCATGGAATGATTTTTTGAGTATGAGTTAATACGATTTAACAATAATGAGTTTTTCCTCTTTTACTTTTCTTGTAGCTTATATAATTCTCTTTATAGCTAATGTTTTTCAATTGTACAGGCCTCTTAGCTATTTATATTTTGCATGACTCTTACAAGAGACTCTCAGGAATTCTGGAGAGTTATATTTCATTTTGAATTTTGTATGCACATTTAAATTGTTTTCCGTAACTAGATATTTCGAAATGCTTGTCCAATGTATTTGTCATGATATAACAGTCTCACCATACCCATGTTTAGACTGAATTCCTTTACTGATATCTACGTCTATATATATATTTTCATGCATAAGGTTGGTGTACCCATTCTCATATATATATATATATATCCATTTAAATATGTATAAGATACAGGTACTTTATTATTGTAGGTTCCCATGCATTTCTAGTTTTCCATGTTATATATTTCAGTTTTCCATGTTATATATTTTTTTTTGTTTAGTTGGGTCTCCTTTTCATTTCCTTGTGGCTACTCCCATATCTTTCATACATATATCTCCTATTATAGTTATTTCTACAGAGCTGATCATGTTTTGGGGTTCATTCCCTTGCTACTTAAAGTAATTATACAATACTAAATTTTCCTACTCTTCCATTTAATCCTTGTTAAAGGAAATAGTAAATATCTTAACTGTTGAAATGCACAATGGTGGAAATTATTATAAATCTCTGCTCTTCACTTAGTAATTAACTAAATAATTACTTCTGCACTCTATACCTTTACTTTCTCACTGTTCCATTTCCGAGAGAAACAGATTAAAGTTACAAATTTGTGAATTATGAGGTACTAGAAATCTCTAGCTTTTAACTTAAGTATTGGTTTAGAGATTTTGGAGAGTTTCTCTTCAATTTACCTAATCATGCTCACAAATGTATACTCATAGATCAGAAGTAGTTTAAAATTTGCTCATTTGTGAAGAATGATGTATCCTCATATTTAAACGAACCTTGGTTTAAAGTTCCTGTTGGATTCTACTCAACAAATTTCTTTCTACAACTATACAGAATTATAAAGGTGAATTCCTTATGATTAATTCAATTAAATGTAGCAGTAGTAAATATAATATACAAATCAACTATTATATTTATTCAGTTCATACTATATGAAGTAAACACATCAATAAATTTAGAGACATACCACTTATGCAATTGACCAACCTCCCAACCTTAGATTCCTTCTGTCTCCCAGAACTCACCCCCGAGCTGAGATCCTCTCCTAGAACAGACCAACCCCTAATCTGTTTAGGAGAAGCTTATTTAAGCTATTGTTCCCCAAAGCCTGTTTCCAATTCTGTGTCCAGAATATCAGGATGCTTTTCTTCCTGTTTGCCTAGGCTTCCCATTTTAGGGATTCTTTAAAGCTGTTTTATGCTTTTCCCAGCTTTTCCAGATTTTTACCTCTTCCCAACTATTTTCCTCATCATTGGGGAATTTAGATTCTTCCTCAAAAATCTAAATTAGAAATAATTTCTTTCAAGGATTTTTGAAAGATTTTGGGAAAGTATTTTCCTTATCCATCCTCATGGATTTAGCAAGTGATCTCATAAATCTCATTTTGGTCATTCTGCACACAATCATTTTATTCATTTCCTCAAATTAAATAATTACATTCACAAAATACTTGTCCTTTGGGGTCCACTCCCCTTAGGATTAAGGTTCAAATGTCTAGCTTTGAAATTCAAACACATAAATTGGGGGTGTTACAATGTTAGCCTAAATTTAGACACAAATTATTTTAATAAAATAGATAAAAGAAATTATATAATCCGAGGAATTTAACTGCGAAAGAAATTGGAAAAATTCAAAAAAAATATTTTTTGTAACATTTCCTTTGACAAGAATATGATAGAAATCATTGTCACTTTGTTGGCCTCTTGTAGTCTGGTTAAACATACTCTAAGGCATGTGATTTAGAATTAACCAAACATGAAATGCACAAGCTTATGGTTTGGTCATAAACATAACATTGGAAAACACGGTCCATACTAACTAAGAAGACACATGCAAGATTTGATAAAATATAGTATTGAGTGACAAAAGAATTTGATTGAGCATAATTATATAGGTTCATATCCCAACCATGAAATAAATTATTGAACAACAAATTCTACTCTTTCATACAACAATAAACATGCAATATATTTTTCCAATGCCCACCATACCAATAAATTTCAAAGTTCAAACCTTCATTCACATTCTTGAACACACAATATCTTACACTAGTCATACATAACAAGGAACATCTCAGTCCATAATAAAAATATGCATTTGAAATTTATACCCATTTATGTATTTAAAGGTGACTAGCGATTGAATGAGGGACTTCCACTCTTCACCCAACTATATGCCAGCTACACAAAAAATTTCTTGTAGTTTATCACCTCCAATCCAGATCCAAACTTTAAGGGGATTCTTGTTTAGGTAAATTTTACCAAAGGCTTAGTCATACACTTAAGATATGGAACCCATTGTCCAAGTGGTTTATCAATTTCTCTCTAGTAGTAAGCATCACAATGACCCACTCACTTCTCTGAGCTCATTCACAAGGCTTCACCCAAGTTTAACATGGGTTATTTCTCAGTCTAGGAGGTTGAATCCATTATCTTGGTAGTTTATCAACTATATTTTCAATATATAGAAAGCACCACCAGGTCTGCAATTCACTATCCAAGTGGTTTATCAGCTCTCCAATAAGCACTATAGTTACTCAAATTTCCTTTTCTAGGTGGTTTATTATCCATATTGTAAGAACCATAATGATTTGGTCATCTAACGAGCCTCACATTGGCCACTGAGGAAAATAAACACAATCCAGTGGCCTCAAGCACAACATTCCAAGGAATAACACTCCAAAAATCTCATAGCACAACTCTCAGTGACCAACTCTAGCACTTCTTTTTCTACTACTATCTTTACTCCATAGCTCAGTGTGGTTCATAACTCATTTTGATCGACCTCTGGCCTCCATCACACATGAGAAAGAAATCTATGATAGAAGACTTATGTGTCTCTTCTTAGATGTGTGTTTTTCTCATCTTTCTCTTTTCTTTCTTGTCCTCTCTGGCCTCTCGATGTGCATCCCTCTGAGACTAGGACCCTCCTAAATGGACAAGGAGAATGGGGATGGGTAAGGTCGTCTATCTGCATTACCCAATCCCATCTCAGGAATTTTTTTCCTGAAGAGTAGGTCAATTGGCCAAAAATCAACGTTAGAAATTAACTTAGGTATCCTTGTAGTTCTTCGAACCAAGCAACAACCCTCCCCTCATACTATGGATATGTGTTCCCCACTTCTTTAGTTAGCCACTAGTTAATTTTGAATTAAATTTTTATGTATTCAAAATCAATTGTCTTGGCAAGCTATGGCTCCCATGCTATCATGATACAATTATATTTACAACCATGAGGTGAAATGAAAGGGCTATTACAACGAATTTTCATGGAAATATTTTTTAAAGCTTAGAGATGTTTAGTTTGGGTTGAAACCACACTTATGTTAGGCATAATGGCCTTGGTAATGAGCACATTTTGAGTTTGTGTATTTTCAGTAGTGTTTTATGGCTTCAATTCTATTAAGGAGAGGGTCACACAAGTGAAAATTTGAAGCTCTGGTATCGAGGTAATCTTGATATTCATTGGTATCATAGTGAGTTTTCATTTTTAGTTATAAATTTCAATTTATGTATCTTTGGAATATAGCTTTTACAATTCCAAAGCTTGTTAGCATTAACACATTTTCTTCTTCTTCTTCTACTTCCCTTACCTATTTTCTAATTCTTTTTTGTGCTCCCTCTTCTGATTTTTTTCCTTTCTTGTTCACCCCTCTTGGCCCAACCTCTTTGGTCTTTCCTCGCCTCATCCTTCACTACTTCTTATTGTACCCCCTGTATAATTATTTCCTTCCTCCAATTTCTCTTTGGCTCTCTTGGGTATCTATTTTTCCTTTCCTCTTTATTTTAGATACTAATTTCACTCTCCTTAATTCTAACCCATCTCTCATTTCTTGGTCTTTGATGGCAAGACAAAGACTATCCATCGATTGTAGAGGTAGTAGAAGGGGTAGAACAAGCTCCTTAGGGGGGTCCATACTCCCCTCTATTACCTTCCTTGCAAAGTCGGGGCCAAATTGTTGTAAGACAAGCCATGCCTTGCTACACCGATGCAATTCCTAAAATAGTCAGTCACACCAATGTAGAAGTGGAGGAGGAAGTTCGTTAAGAATCTAGGTTCATTTGTGATTAGCACATTAAAAGGTAAACTAGGCACTCGATTCCTGAAATAGGCACTTCTACCTGGTCTTAGAAAAATTCTTACATGCAAGTGGTCAATCTTTGTTGGCACGTCAAAATGCTCATTGGTAGTCTTCATTGAAAGATATGACACACAACAAGATATCTTGGTCTACATGGCATAAATGCTAGAGAAAATTGGGAGGCTATATAGGAAAGTCTTTGTCTTGACAAAAAAGCAAGCACACATCATCTTCTCTGCTTCTGTTGACAACAATAACTCACCACCATCAATCCAAGTGGACTCTCCCATGGCATAACATGCTCAAGCCATTTAGTTATAATTCGAGTGTTACTTATGTTTTTGTCTCTAATTGGCTTTACAATTTCAAAAACAACCCCATTAACTCATCAATAAATAATGTAAAATTTTTGAATCTTTACTTTGAGTTTGTTTCTAATGATATATTGGTAGAAGAGAAAAACAATCATAAAACCTTTCTTTTTTTCTAAAGTTAATTTATACTACCTAAAAATAAAATAAAATAAATAATTAATTCACAAATAATTTAAGTTAAATAATCAATCATTTTCACTTATAACTAATAAAAAAATTTTAAATATCAAAAAATATATATTTTAATATTAAAATTTAATAAACATTTAAAACATAAATAAGCACAGGAAGCTATCAATTATCACTAGACCAATTAAAGTAACCTACAGGATTTTGATACATTGATAAAGGTAGTGGGTAAAGTTATAAATATTTAAATTAAAATTTAATATAAATTTATATAAATGTTTTTGATATTAAATTAAATTTAAATATTTATAACTATACCACCCTTTAAAAATAAATAAAATTATAAATATTTAAATTTAAATTTAATATAAAATTATATAAAAAAATTTCTTACTAAATTTAATTTAAATATTTATAACTCTGCCTACCTTCGTCAAGGTATTAAAAGCCTTGAAATTACTTCAATTGGTCCAATTATTATAATTGATAGCTTCTGGTACCTATTTATATAAATATTTTTCATACTCCATATATTTAAATATAAATAAAATTATAAATATTTAAATTGAAATTTAATATACAATTATATAAAAGAATTTCTTACTAAATTTAATTTAAATATTTATAACTCTGCCTACCTTAGTCAAGGTATTAAAAGCCTTGAAGTTACTTCAATTGGTCCAATTATAATTGATAGCTTCTGGTACCTATTTATATAAATATTTTTCATACTCCATATATTTAAATAGAAATTGATAAATATGTGGTAGGTAGGATAAGTTCACAGTTGGCTGAACTTATCCTGATTTTTAAATCTCGAGATTTGTAAATTCTGGAAATATTTAGAAATCTAACAGTGGAATATCTTGATTTTGTTAAAATAATTAGAAATCTAACAGAGTGGAATATTTTGATTTTGTTATTGCTTCATGTTCCATCAATATAACTGTAGATTTCATCTCAAATGATGAGATATAAAGTTATTATTAGTTTTGAGGATGTGGTTTAATATTTAGATGCGGAGGTTTAATTTTACAAATTTTATGACCCAATCCAAAACAAGGCTATATAACCCAGAAAGCTACTTTAAATTTGAAAAAATTTCGGTTAAAACAATACAATTATAATCACTGTAAATTTTGAATCTAACAATTCTATATAGAGTTGTGGAGATAATAATAATCAGACTCTTATCATCGAAGCAAAATTAAACAACTGCAGGCTCAACGTGAACCAATGAAACAAAAAGCTACCAGGTAGATGAAAGTAGTGAGACTCTTAGATAATAATAATCAGACTCTTATCATTGAAGCGGAATTAAACAACCGCAGGGGCAACTTGAACCAATGAAAAAAAAGGCTGCCAGGTAGACGGAAGTAGTTGAGGTCGAGAGGAGGTAACTGACGAAAGCATTTATTAAATCCAACGGAAGTAGTTGGGGGCGAGAGGAGGTAAGTGACGAAAGCATTTATTCAATTTTAATTGGAGAAAGAAAGTAATGGAATTTTTTATAATTAGATATCATTTTTGGGATTCAACTTGGTTAAATTAACTGAATTTCAAAAACGATATCTAATGTAATGCATTGCTGAAAGTTTTTTTTTGAAAAATTTTGATTACAGTCTCTAATTTCACTCTCCTTAATTCTACTCTATCTCTTATTTCTTGGTCTTTGATGGAAAGACAAAGACTATCCATGAGTTGTAAAGGTGGTAGAAGGGGTAGAACAAGCTCCTTAGTGGGTCCAAACTCCCCTCTATTACCATCCTTACAAAGATAGGGCCAAATTGTTGTAAGACATGCCATGCCTCGCTACACTCTTGCAATTCCTAAAATAGGCAGTCACACCAATGTAGAAGTGGAGGAGGAAGTTCCTCCAGAATCTAGGTTCATTTGCGATTAGCACATTAAAAGGTAAACTATGCACTGAATTCCTGAAATAGGAACTTTTACGTGGTCTTAGAAAAATTCTTACATGTAAGTGGTCAATCTTTGTTGGCACAACAAAATGCTCATTAGTAGAGTCTTCATTGAAATATCTTGGTCTCTGTCCTTACCAAAAAGTAAGCACACATTATCTTCTCCCTTTCTAATGATGAGAATGACTAGCCACCACTAATCTAGGTGGAATCACCACTAATCTAGGTGGAATCTCCCCTGGCATAACATGCTCAAGCCATTCAATTTATATTTTGGTTTATAATCTCAATGTTACTTATATTTTGTCTCTAATTGAATTTACAATTTAAATAACAACCCCAGTACCTCATCGATAAGCAATGTAAAATTTTGGAATTTTTACTTTTGGTTTGTTTCTAATGGTATATTGGTAGAAGAGAAAAACAAACATCAAACCTTTTTTTTCTAAAATTAATATATATTACCTAACCAAAAAATAATAATAAAAATAATAATTAATTTATGAATAATTTCAATTAAACAATTAATAATTTTCATTTATAACTAATAAAAATTTATAAATATATAAAATATATTATCTTAAAATTAAGATTTAATAAACAATAAAAAAACATAAATAAAAATTTATAAATATAAAAAATATATTATTTTAAAATTAAGATTTAATAAACAATAAAAACAAAACATAAATAGGTAAAAGAAGCTATCCATTATAACTGGACTATATTTAAATTGAAATTTAATATAAATCTATATAAATATTTTTCATACTAAATTCAATTTAAATATTTATAACTCTATCGAAAAGGTAAGTAGATTTATAAATATTTAAATTGAAATTTAATATAAATTTATATAAATATTTTTCATATTAATTAATTTAAATATTTATAACTCTACCCATTCTTATCAAGGTATTAAAAGTTATTTCAATTTGTCTAGTTATAATTGATAGCTTTTTGTACTTAATTATATAAATATTTTTTATATTCGATATATTTAAATAGAAATTGATAAATAGAAAAGAATAAAGTATTTTGTTAAAGCACTTTATGATGAAAAAGTTAGTAATTAAAAGCAAAAGTCCAACCATAATAAAAGTAGATATAGCTTCACTAAATAATTTTAACAACTTAAATACTTTAAATAACTAACGCCCTAAATTACCATTACCCAAACTACCAATCATCTCAAAATTCATATTACTTAACAAACCAACTAACTTTTTTTTTTATTTTTATTGGAAAGTTCACACTAGACATGACTTACTCATTAAAAGAGAACCCGTATATACTTATAGACAGAAACATAAAGCTAACCCAAAAAATTTTGGCCAAAATTTCATACTAGACCTGACCTGCTCTCATTAAAGAGCCAAAATTTCATACTAGACCTGACCTGCTCTCATTAAAGAGCCCGTATATACTTATAGACAGAAACATAAAGCTATGATTTAATTCTGCACACTCTATTACAAAAGAATAAGAAATACACTTATATATCAATATGTATCGGTATGAATATCATTAAACATAATATCAGAAGAATGGGTAAGTGAAAGTAGCACATTTTCACAGTTGGCTGAACTTATCTTCATTTTTAAATCTCGAGATTTGTAAATTCTGGAAACATTTAGAAATCTAACAGAGTGGAATATCTTGATTTTGTTATTGCTTCATGTTCCATCAATATAACTGTAGATTTCAGATCAAATAATGGGATATAAAGTTATTATTAGTTTTGAGGATGTGGTCTAATATTTAGATGAAGAGGTTTAATTTGTGAGATTTAATTAACTGATTCAATCCAAAACAAGGATATATAACCCAGAAAGCTACTCTAAATTTGAAAAAATTTAGGTTAAAAAAATAAAATTATCATCACTGTAAATTTTGAATCAAACAATTCTATATAAAGTTGTGGAGATAATAATAATCAGACTCTTAGATAATGATAATTAGACTCTTATCATCGAAGAAAAATTAAACAACCGCAGGCTCAACGTGAACCAATGAAAAAAAACTGCCAGGTAGATGAAAGTAGTGAGTCAAGATAAAAAAATGGGAATTCTTTTACCTAGATTTTTAGGTGTCATAGAGATTTTTATTTGAAACAGAATTGAATTTATTTCAGTTATTTAAAAAAATTCAAACACTCCAAAATTTTAATTTTTAAGAAAATTTATAATATTAATAAACAAAACCATATACCTTAACTAATTTTAAATGTAAGTAATCTTTGACACCATAAAATAATATATGGTCTCATATTACCATTTCGAATGGTTGTGGTCATATCGCAGTGTCGAATGTTCATGTATATGTTCGTAACAAGTAGGTTATCTTCTTTAGAGAATTGCCGGATTCTGGTCGAGCAAAACATTCGGATGCAAAATATCCAACTTTTTTGGTTGGCCAGCCAAACTCTAATCGTTTAGAGTTTGGCTTTCGTTTGGTAAAGATTTATTGAAATGATGAATTGTGATATTTATAATTTTTTTGATTACATCTAAGATTTTTGTGATATAATGTGGCTAATTTTTAAGACAAAGTGAAAAAAGATGATCAATCAATAAATAGTGAGGATGCATCATTGCTAGAAATAATTATTAAAAATTAATTACAAAGAGTTAATGAATAATATATGATTTTTATTAATAAATAAGTTAATAAAATAATTAAAAATCTTTATTAATATTATAATAAGTTAATATAAATTATTAATATTATAATAAGGTAATAAAAGTAAACATAATTTAATTTAAATAAGGGTTTTTTTAATTTATTATACTAAAAGTTTTTAAAAACTAGTGTTTATGTATAAGATTACAAATCATAAAATAATATAAAATATATTATAGTTAAGTAAAAAATAAGTAAAGATCAAAAATAAGAAAAAAGAGAATTAAAGGAGCAGATTATCTTGTTTTTAATAACTAGTTTTCAATGGCATCTTTGAACAATGATGCATCTTCACTATTTATTCATTAAAATTTTGGTCGTAATGAAAACTTGTCTTCTTGTCTTCTTAATGACCACCAACAAATCATTGAAATAGCATAGTTTTTTTCTATTAATTGTCATGAATTAATGTGCATTTGTGTAAATAAGTGTCAATGATAACTACCCACTAATTTAACAGCTAAATTATGATCAAAATTCCCACAATAAAAATAAATAAATAATGCTACAAGAATCCATAATCGGAAATAATATCAATTAAATTCGGCATTTTAAGTTAATGCCGAGTTCGCTCATGCAAGCAGAATAAATGAACGGGAGGCGCAACGTGAACGGATGGAATAAAGGTGGCAACTAGATAGAAACTGTTGGACAAGAGGAGGTAAGTGGCCAAAGCGTTTATTAAACCCTAGCGTAATCTTATGAAATTTTTCATTTAATTGAGACGACTAAAAGATTCTCTATTTCTTCTCGCATCTCATGCAAAATCTACAACCTCTAAACAGTTAAGGAAGTTGTAGATATTTTATTTATTTATTTTTAGTTAATTTTGTTTAAAATTTAATAAAATATTTGTTGAAATTATAAATTTAATTTAAAAATTGTGCATAATTTAAATGTTACATCATTTTTATATTAGAGATTAAATTAATTTATATATTCAGGAAAACATTTAAATAAAAAAATTTAAATTAAAAATATATATATATATATATTTAAAAATTAAATTGAATTTAAAATATTTAAAGATGAGAAATATAATCAGATAACCCATTTAAATAGATACATAAAAATTTGACTAAAATAAAAAATAAAATCAAAATAATAATAGTTTATTTATTTATTCTAATTTATTTTAATTTTTTAAGGAATCAATTAAATGTTCAATATTTATAATTTGAATTTTAAATATATCTAGTTTGACTCACTAATTATAACATTAAATTTGGAAGTGATCCCATAAACAAACAAATCGAAAAAGTATCAAGTGATAATTTTTTTTTGTTAAAGCAATTTAATTATAATTGAACAATTTGTGACTTCATTAAGTATATTTTAATATGAATTAATATTTTAATTATATTAAAAGCATATTTTTAAGTTAGAAAGTAATATTATAAAATGTATAAAGTGATACTTATTTAATAATAAAATAATACATGTTTTATAATACTAAAATAATAATATTTTGTAATTTGAATGACAATTTTTGAATAACAGATAATGTTAATGATATTATTAGTATTATTATAAATATATAAAAATAAAAAAATTGTTCCTCTCTCTCTCTCTCTCTCTCTCTCTTGGAATCTATGACTTCTTAGGAGAAAACACATTCTCTTAACCATTAGGCCCACTGAAATTTTATATATATTATAATTTTAACTTATATATTATTTATTATAATTTTATATTTATTATTATTTTATTATTATAATATAGTGGAAATATATATATATATATATATATATATATATATATATAATAAAAGAATAAATAGCATAGTTATGTAAATTAAATATTTGATAAATGTTTAATTTATAAATATTGATATATATCAATTTATGAGAATTATCAAATCACAAATTTACAGTACATGGCAAAAACTAAAATAAATCACAAAAATTGTTCTTAAGAGACAATCATTCTTGTATTATATATTGTGTTTAGAGGCGATTTTTTAAGACAATAATTTGAGACACTCGCTTAAAGACAATATTTAAGATAATACACATCATTTTTTTTGGTCTAAATTTAAGACACTTTACCCAAAATTTGTCTCAAATATTGTCTTTAAAGCCCCCTCTATATTGTAGTGTTAGACGAAAATATTTTGAGATCTGATTAAACATGGAAGAGATGTCTCTTAAGAACAATTATTGTCTCAAAAATTGTCTCTTAAGATGAGAAACCAAGCTCTTAAGGAAATCCTAAGATACCTTGGATCACTTGTCATGATTGTGGTGGTGTTATACACTGAGACAAAATCTACCAACCTATTAATGCCCAAAAATTCCCTATTGGGAATGAGAATAAGATGCCTACATAATTGTTCATCAATATAAAATACAATACTCCTGCACTGACATTAGCATCAACAAAAGTTGTGTGATGGCTCTCATTTGGGAAGAGCCTCAGGAAGGCCTAAAAAATAGCTGCAAAATAAAAATAGTTTCAACCAAGAACAAAAACCAATGAAAACTGCATTCAGGCATGTAGCTAAACTCATCGAGTAGAACATCTGATAGATATAGAACTAAAAGAAGACATTGATTCAAGTTATAGAAGGAAGTTGTCACTATAGCTTACAGATATAGAACTGAAAGAAGACATTGATTCAAGTTATAGAAGGAAATCATCACGATAGCTTACAATTCTTGTTCAGGTTGATTCTTAAGTGCAGATCTGGCTATTGATGATAATGTTTCATCAATGCAGTAATATTCTTTAGCTGATGTTTCAAAATAGGGGATACATTCCGATTTACACCATGTTATTGCTTTCAGATCATGAACCTGTACCACAATTGCAATGATATTGTATAAATAAACTTCAGATTGATAACAAGAACTCCTAAAATGCATTGCAAGTAATTACTATTTGCAATAGTGCCAAATCAAGATGATAAGATATGTTAATTTCCAATAATTACCACTATTGTCTCCCCCATTCACATCAATTTTGTTTCCCAACAACATATATTGCAAAGTGTCTGGTTGTGTTGGGTTGGCTTGAAAAAATATACACCAATTCAATCAGTCACTGAATTAACACCAAGACAAGTATTTGCCAATATCTAATAGTTTTTCTTTGCATTTACAGTCCAACAATCAAACAACATAAATACAAAATTCCCAAACAACAACAATACCTTCAGAGAACTTTACAAGCGATCACTTTCAAAACCCGAAATGTGCCTTAAAAATTTAATGAAAATTACAAGGAAAACATCATAGCTAAAACCATTTGATATTGTCTAATTTTCATTAGACACACTCCAATTTTGAATGATGGTGTTTCACTAATCTCTTGTTGATGTGGAATAATGAAACTGCATGGAGAAAATGTAACAAAACAAGAGACAAACCCAAAAATAATAGGAAATGGAATAGATAGCCTACTTTCATACCTTAGGCAAGTGCCTTATATAATATTTATAAAAATATCCATCTAGACTAGGTCAAAATTAACAAAAAAAAAATATGCACATAACTCAATTGAGGTGCATTTATTTATTTATGCTATATATCTAATAATCCTAGGAACCAATGATCATGGTGCCATGAAGAGAAGTTGTTATGGAGAAGTGTGCCTATTGAGATGAGCATCTTCAGCACATCAGATCCTCCCAGTTTAACTCAAAGAATACATGTTTTTTCCTCTCAGTTTTGGAACAACAATATTCACAAGAAGGACAAAGCATAAAACAATAATACTATGGTGTACCCTAAATACATGTGCACAGGCATGTGCCTCCATAACAATTGAGGGGGGATGAGAAAAAGGACCATTATACAAGAAAATGTGGACAAGCATAATAGTGCTAGGGCAAAAAACTTTCGCCAACTTAGTATCTTCACTGTAGAATTGCTAGACATGTGGTGAAGAGATAGTGGAACAATGCAATGGATGGAAATTTCTTGAAGTTGATTCTAGAGATATGGCGTAGAGTTTTGTATAATGAAAGCACTTGTGCAACTGTTTGGGTGTTGGCTGAATTGAATTGAACAAATGCAATCCCTTTGAAACATCTAACAAAGTCTATACCTACTATATGATTTGAAATTATATTTTTCTACCCTCCCTAATAGATTTATAGGTGTACTAAAGTCTAAAACTAACAGAAATGAAATAATTCTGGCTAGATAATTGATGTTGAGGTTTGTTGGGAGGAATTTTGTTAATTTTTGGTGATGTGTTGAAGCCATGGACACCACCGTCGGAACAGGTGGAATAATAAGGGTCAAATGAAGTGAAGAGAGAGTAGACCCAGGAAGCGATGCGGGGTGATGATTACAGAGTCCATTAGGGGAAGAGGCCAACTGCATAAGCTGATGAGGTGGTGAATATATGGAGGTGGAAATGGAGATATGGGGCAGAGGGAATTGTGAGACAACAAGACCCTAATGTGGTGTGTGTTGGAGAGGAATGTGTACTATTTTAAAATTTAATAGGGAGGATAATGCATAAGGACATACATTTGTCTAAGTTTTCCGCAAGGAAAGATCATTCCCAAATATAAAAGGAATCAATAAAGAGGCAGGTGAACTCAGTATTGCGCCCAACAACATACAAGGCTTGGAATTCATGTTGTCAGGGAATGTCCAATAATAATTCAAAAAAATTGAGAGAGACATCACAATGGTTGATGTAACAAAAAGCACCAATGGAAAAGTGACAACCTATCACTCATGAACCATCACGAGGATAGAATTTCTGGATCCAATCTAGATGATAAGAAAATGGTTGTGGGGTAGTGGGTAGCTACAGGCACTTGACAAAATCATGGGAATATGAGGTTATGTTTGCTTCTATTATCGAGGAGTGTAGCCAATTGATATTTAACCTAACAATTTTGCAAAAAGAGGTCATCAATGGGCTAGGGTGGATCCCTAGCCATGAGAACTAGTGAGGGATATCCAAAATTCGGGTTGATTAGAAAAATGCCCTCTCATATAGTATGTTGTGGAGGAGAGTCAAGGAAGTCTATTGTAGGACTAAGCTACTTATCAATAAAGATGATTTTAGCAATGTATTGGTGTTGGAGAGCTCTACACTCAATAGTAGAATGGGTGTGTGTCCTATAATAGGAAGAAAAACAACTAGGATGAGAGGGTGAGGAAAATGCACTAAGTGGTAGAGCTCAGGATGGAGAGGCTGGGGTTGATGTGGGATGTAGTTTAGTGCTATGAGATTGTACGGAACGATAGCATATATCCATTTTTATTTAAAAATCTAGAGCACAAAGAAATGCTTGTTCAATAATGCCATTCTGAGACAGAGCCATTGCATTTCTAAAAAAAACTATAATAATAGAGCATAAAATTTGATGATATGTACCTCTTGCGAATTTTAGGCTAAATACAGAACCAGGTGAAGACTTCAATAAATTTTTGAATGATATAAGCACGATCCTTCTGGAGTTGTAGCCAATGTCCCAAAAGACTCTGTAGGTGTTCCAGGGGTAAAAACACCTACACAAGGCCCAAAAAAATGCATCCTAGGCGAAAATATAAACAAAAGTGGAGCTCTTGCCTCTAACGTATTGAATTTAATGAAGTATTTATAGATTCAACGTATAATTTCCACTAATCCAATGCTACACCATCTGATTGATACTCTGTGATTTGTAGCCTATGCTCCTTAGCCATATCTGTACAATTCTTGAAATAGGTGTTATTATGAATTCTTAATGCAAGTGTACGAAAAGGGTTCACTTTAGCTACACATGACAAACAACCCTAACAACCAAGATGGTTCTCTAACTTCTTAGATATGCAATAGACAGTCGAAAAAAATGCAAAACAAACCCAGATCTATGCAAATAAAGGAGCTAAACAGTAAAATGAAATAAGAGTTTCTCCAAAATATCCAATGGACAAGATAAGAATTATAAAGAATTTTTTGTATTATATTAACACCTGGAAAGGGAACTAATACAGTCCCCCTCAATGGGATGGGTTCTTGGTTGTCCTCAAACACTTCAGCTTCAGAATTTCTCTCTCAATGGTGTAAAATACCCAAGACATGTAGAACTCAAAGGGAGCTCAATAAGCACAAAGAAAATAAAATTAATCAAAGTGTTACAATGATAAGAGGATCAAAGCCTGACCATGATAAAATGATCAAAGGTAAGAAGTGAATGGAAAACCCTCCTATTTATAACAAAATATTGAGCTATCCTTGATAATGGTGCATAATAAAATATTATTAACCAAGATCTAGATCTAACTGCTTGAAATATTTTATTATATTTTGTTGGAGGGAAACTGAATTTAAATTGGTTAAATATCTTTATTTAGAAACAATAAACAAATAAAATATTTATTTATTATTTCAAGGATGAGATCAAAGAATAATTTAACAAATAATGATTTATTTTATTATTCCTAAATGATTTAGTCAAATTTAACAAGGAAGATTAATTAAATTATGATTTAATTAATTATACCTAGAGAATAATAAGATAAATAATTATTTATCTATTTATTTATCATTAATTGGGTTAAATATGACCAGGAATATTATTAAACAGAGGTTTAATTAATTATTCCTAGAGGAAAATCAAATAAATAAGGATTTATTTAATTATTCCTCATGAGGTTTTCTATTTGGACCAGAAATAACTTAATAAAAAAAATTTTATTTGTTGGAACACCTAATCCTACATGGGTAGGTGTGGAATGCGAAAAGTCACAATGGAGTCCAAGTGACCTTGGAATATGAAACCAAGAGTCACACCATTGTATTATAAATTTACATCATGTATAATGGAAAAATAAGAAAGCCTCACGCTTATCTTGCATTGTGTGTTGAGTCTCTTGTGTGTGTTTATTCTTCTCATACACCATGTGTGTGTTTCAACATGGTGTTTAACATGGTATCAGAGTGGGCGATTGCTGGCCCTGCTCCAAATTGAGTGAGCCATTTGTGTTTATGGCCTGTGCATATCTGCAAAATTCTTGACATTTTTGCAGCACTCAAGGTTTCTGCAGCAGAGTTTTTGCCGCCATTCAGAGGTGTTTTGAAGAAGAGCAGCGTTGGTTTTGAAAAGAGGAGCAGCATTCAGAAATTAGTAGCATTCAAAAATTGGTTTGGAGACGCAGCACTGCACATCTGAAGGTTGATTTCTTCCTGCAATTTCTGCCCATTCAATTCTGCATTTTTAAGCTGCTGGAAATAGTTTAAAGAGGGTTTTTGAAGATATTTCTGAGTTTTCACTGAAAAATTTCTGAGATTTCTGAGTTCTCTAACTCTGCAAATTCTCCAATTTTCTGCTGCTATATGGCCCTTTGCAATTTTTTGAAGAAAAATTCTGGATTTTTTAAGTAAAGACTTCTGAGCTTTCTCTGCAATTTCTGAAAATTCTGCTACTGTTTTAAGGTTAATTTCCTGCTCTCTGCTGTTTTAAATTAAAAAATAAAAATAAAAATAAAATAAAAATAAAAAATAAAAAATCCCTGCAACTCTCCCACTCCCACGGAAGCTCCCATTCACCCTTTACCCATTCCACATATACATCGACCCTCTATTCGATTTTTACAACAATCCACTCGCCCTTCTTCTCCACGACTCCTCTCCATTACTAAACAGCCACGCCCTTACACCTACGGCCTATCCCCCTCACTCTACGTAGACCATCCCTTCTCAAATAAACACTTACCTCACAGCTTAACGCTCCCCCTTATTAACATCTCCTCTGACCACGAGTTTCAACGCACCACTCCAATCTCTCACCATTCTTCTATACGCTCAAATAGCCCTCCGCTTGCAACACCCAACGCTCTCACCATAAACTGCGAACAGCTTCTACACACTCCCTACAACACTCACTACCCTATGCCTCACCTCACACGCCCACTCTGCAACTAACTGCTACCCATACATCCCAACGACTCTCCCATAAAATCCTTTCGGCCCACGGCCCCCTCCCTGCACTCATATACGCCCTCTCCATAATGCCTGCACTCCCCATCTACCTCGCCGCTCCTTCCCACACGTTCGACCCACCCTCTCACTCCCCCGTGGCCATACGCCCCCCTTCCAACAATCTATCCTCACCCTCCTCCACTAAAAACAACGCACACATCCATTCATGCCCTTGACCTGCAACATTGCTCCCTCACGCCTCTATGCCTCCCTCCCTTTACATCTACGCCTCTCTCCTTAACTAAATTTCCCTCCCACAATCTTAATACCGCCCCCCAATTTTTTAATGTCACTCTTAAAATTTCCCTCTCTGCTTTAATCATTCCAGCTTTGAAAATTTCGACTTCCCTCCCTTAAATTTCTAAATTTTAGTTTATAAATATCTTTCCATATAATAGTCCACCCCCTTCCTCATTAATAAACCACCTTTCTATATAAATAAATTCCCTTTTCCCTTTTCAAATAAATTTCCCTTTGTCACTTTCAATTAATTTTTTTTAATTAATTTTTAATTTAAAAAAAAAAAAACAGCAGAGAGAGAGGAAGAGAGAAAGAGCCAATAGAAAATTTGAACAGCAGAAAAAGAGAAAATGACATGTGAAGAAAATGGACAGAAAACATAGAAGAGAAAAGTGAATTTTACATTGTGATTTGTGGCATAAGGGTGATTTTTTGAAGAATTTTACATAAGAATACAAGTTTGCCATCATTGAAAACAACTCTTTGAAGAAAAATTCAGCTGCCTTAAAGGCCTCTTGCACAAGTGTTTTCAGTTGCACATTTACAAAATATTTTGCAGAGATATTGTATTGTATTGTGAGTAGATATTGCTTCTTCATAGTTGCAATCAGTATTTGAGTTGTTGGATTGTTGATTTCCCTCCATCATTTGAGGAGCAGATTTTTTACTTTGAGAATTCCTTGGAGTCATTTGTATTTGTTGAATCACATTGTAAACGGGTGCATTTTCGGTTGAAGCCGACACCCTTTCATTTTTTAGCCTAAGTTGTTGAAAATGGCTAAAATCAATGAGGCATTAGTGTTGTTGAATGACCTCATTCATTCCAATGTTGATGACATGATAAAAATGAGCAAGGATGCTCTTTGTAACATTCAAAGTTGTTTGCAAGATGCACAAGAAAAGATTGAGTTTTTGCAGTTGGAATCTCAGCTTCAGCGAGATGAACTTCAGCAAAAGAGTCACCATTCTGAACCTGTTTCTGTTCAGAAGATTGTGAAGGACTCTCATCAGAAGAAAGAAGATAAAGTTCCAGTTGATTCCCATTCAGTTCCTTGTACTAGAGCAGATTTACATGCAGATGCAGCCACTCAGCCTGCACTTCCTAAGCCCATCATCAGACCTTGGGAAGAGCTTGTCCACAACAAGCACCGAACTGGTCTTGGATATGACAAGGATGTGTCCTTTCATATTCCGGATTACACCAAGCCCATCATATTTCAGAGTGCCGGATTCATGTATGACAGTTCACCTGCAGCTGTTCCAGATCCTATTCCACAACAACAACAGATTGAGAAATGCCAACACTGTGATCGAGTTGGCCACATGAAAGATCACTGTTTTGATCTTCATCCATGCAAGCACTGTGGTCGGCACACCCATTCTTCAGACAGATGCTTCAGACACAAGCCTCCTGCAAGAACCAAGATTCATCTTGGATGGATCGCTTCTTGGCAATGGGCATCAGCAGCCAAGAAGATGTTTACGACACATGTTAGAACTTGTTCACAGATATTGAGAAAAATTGCAGTTGCGTTTTCACCATCATCTCACCTTGTCCTTGACAGGGGGGAAAATGGTGGTCATGTACAAGCTTCGACGACAGATCAAGCGAGCCTGAGCCACAATCTCTCATTCCATGTTCAGAGTTGTAGCCAACAATTCAAGCGAGCCTGAGCCACAATTCGTCATTCCGGAGTCAGAGATGTAGCCAGAGACACGGATGCCCATGAGCATGCCTTCAGTTGGTGGATAACATAAAACCATCATCTTTGGTTGGTGGACAACCTAAAACCACCACAGGTAGTAGACCTCCCTTCTTTTAGGTCGAAGGTCTCCCTTTCATATATGAGGAACACTTCCTCTAGCAGAAGCCTTCAGCTTCTTTCCAGTTTTGGAAGAGTTCCGGGAACTGCAACATGTTTTGCGTTCCAGTGTTTGTGGTCATCCTAAAACCACCTCTTTTTTCCAACATTTCAGAGAGTTGATTCAGCCCAAGTGCTGCCATGTATACTTTGCATATTTGTATTACAACTCTTTTCTTGGACTCACACATTCCCCTTCGGATTAAGGGGGGATGTTGGAACACCTAATCCTACATGGGTAGGTGTGGAATGCGAAAAGTCACAATGGAGTCCAAGTGACCTTGGAATATGAAACCAAGAGTCACACCATTGTATTATAAATTTACATCATGTATAATGGAAAAATAAGAAAGCCTCATGCTTATCTTTCATTTTGTGTTGAGTCTCTTGTGTGTGTTTATTCTTCTCATACACCATGTGTGTGTTTCAACATGGTGTTTAACATTATTAAATTATTTCTTAGTGAAATTAATTTTACCATGGTAAAATTGGTCTTACATGATGTACTTCGATCCATCTAATTATACATGGTTAGATGACCAAAAATTGGTGTAACAGAATGCCCCCGAACATATGAGCACTTGGAGCCAATTGTATGACCGAAGTACATTGTAATAACACAATCACTAGGCACCGAAGGGGATTCATAGAGAGAGAGATACATAGGCGAAGCGAAGCGAGAGAGGATAATAACCCCGAGGGGGCGTGACCGACAACTGTAAGTGTCTTTTAATGGTTGGGTACCTGTACACAATGAGGCGGGGAGGCATACCTATGCCCGTCGAGATGACAAAGTAAAAAGAATAATGGTTCACTCAGTAAAATGAGACTGAGCTATAAAGTACATCATATGCTGGCGTAAACATGGGCTAGACAAAAATATAATGGATCGCACATACATGTTGCGCCTGGGACAATAGCTAGGATTGAATACAATAATATCTGAGTACATGAGATATAATAACAACCAGAGAAGCCCTGATAAATAGGAAAGGGCTCTGAAAATATAAATGGATCATCTAAGTGATACATGCACGCTTTAGGTGCTGCAAGCAGCTAGGGCCAAACCCATTAAATCTATGGAGAATGAGGTCATCCGGGTAAATATGAGTAATGTCTTGGAATATTTATACAAAGTTTTAATTTCATATTGCATACAAATTCATGATCTCTAATGACTTCGCTATAAAATATGAGATTACATATTTAATTTGGGATTGCATATTGACTCATGGTTTCTAGTGACACAACCACAAAGTATATATAATATTTGTTGGAGATAATTATGCTCTTAAGGGACAATAACCGAATTAATATTTAATGAGGATACATATTTAATTTGGGATTGCATATTGACTCATGTTTTCTTGTGACACAACCAAAAATTATACATAATATTTGTTGAAGATAATTGCGCGCTTAAGGGAAATTAAATCGAATTAATTTTTTGTATAAATGCAGTTGATCTAGGATAGAAGTGATATGGACAATTAGAGTTGTAATGCAGTTGTAGCTACTTTGCCATTTCATCATTATGTAAATGAGTTAGAGAGTTTTTTCATTAGCAGTCGTAGCTTCATGTTGGTTTTTGTGTTTTTCTGTGTACTCAGGCTTTCATCCAGCATCAGAGCGAGGTTATAGTTTTTTTTTTGTGTGTTTAGAGACTGTCTCAAGTGAGAAAATTTGGTGAACGCTATTGCTGACTCTTGTTGTCATCTTTTCAGTATCTTTATTACATAGCCGAGATAAGGTGGAAGTTCAAAATTACTTTTGTTCTAGTTTTATACTATAACCTATAGACCTATTTTGCTTCTTTCTATATTTGTAATGATCGTTGAGGCATTGCCATAGTTTTTTCCTCATTTGAGGCTTTCCTCAATTTTTTTATTTATTTATTTGTGTGGTTTAAGAGAGAGAGAGAGGACTCATCAATATTTTCAAGTGTGGAGTATATTCTTTCCATAAGTTTTTTATTAGATGAGCTGATATTTTTTTTGAATTTTTAACATACGAACATATTCCTTTTCAGTTTTGTATTTCCTTCTATCACCAGACCACCTTCTTCTCCTTGGTAAAGAGTTTCTCTTTGGAAAAGAGTGTATATACTTAAAATGATTTTAATTATATAAGATAAACGGGTTAATAAGGAGTGCATTTATTTAAATTAGCAAGGAGACTTTTTTTTGGAGGGTTATATAAAGAACATTTTTTTTTTTTTTTTTTAAATTAGTGGATAAAAAAACATTCTATAATAGAATTTTGAAGTGATTTTTTAAAAAGAGAATTAAAAGAAATTTGAAGAGAGTTCTAGGCTTTGCAAAATTTTGTTTGCTTGCAAATATTTTTGGTGTTTTATCTAGCATGAGAGTGTTTTGGGTGAAGATTGAGCCTTACATGGGTGCATATTGAAAATCATATTTTTTTTTGGCAATGTGGAAGATAGCCTCATGCAATCAGGAAAGAAACTATAAGACAGAGGAAAGAAAACAATCATGGGTTGCAAAAGGTGATTGAAGCACAATAAGAAAATGAATTGAAAAGAAAAAAAAATATCGTTTCCATGTTTAAAGAAGTTCAATTCTGAGCTAATGAACTGAGAAGTCTAGCAGAAGACGAAGAAGAGATCAAGGGTGATTGGTGTAGCTTTGATCTTATACAACCTCCTATGTTTACTGGTAAATATTTTGATTTTTAGATTATCAAAATGCTAACTTTTCTTTGAGCTAAAGAGTTATTTGAGTACCAGTCTAATAACCCATATGATGAAGTATGTGATGCTTTAGCATTGAATTTTATAAAACATGGATTGGATGAGAATTTTTTGTGTAAGGTAGCAAAAGTTACAACTTCCAAGGAAGCATGGATGGTCCTTGAAGCAGAATTTTGTGCAAGGGGGAATAATCAAGTCGGAGATAATAGTATCGTACAATTTTTTGTACCAGTGCTTGAAGATGAAAATGAAGTTGGATATGTAGGAACAAATCTATAGAAATATGAAGAGTTTGGTGAATCTGACTTGAAATTGGATCACATTGTTCATGGTATGTTACCAACAAGATATTATTTTGGCATAGATAATGCTACCAATGGAGAATAAATCGATTTAGTGGATCCAATAATTGAAATTGCTGGTGTTAAATTTGATGAATAACAATTAACTAATGGTGAGTGGTTGCATATTATGCGATAGAAGTGTCTTGCTGATATGTTGTTGTCTGGTGAGAGAAAATCAATTGTGTTTGGAAACCACGTAGAAGAAAACTTGCTTGCAGGAGAAGAGGTAAATAATCAAAATTATAATGCATTGCCAAAGTCAAAGAAGGAAGAAGAGAAGAAAGATTTCACTATGGAGCATAATGAACAAAACCAATATGGTTCTGAAGATGTTTTTCCATATAAACTTAACATTGATTTTGTGTGTGCAGATGTTAAAAGCAACCGAGATGAAACAAGAAAATTTGAATACGAATTAAAGTTCCTTGTAGCATGGCTTGAAACACCATGTGTTGATAATGTCTTCATAGAAGTTACAACAATGAATGTTGAAGACAACATGGAAAATGTTGAAAATGAAAATGTGAGTGAAATTTTCATGTATTATATTTCTAAAGAGATAACCTTCTATTATTAATTTATGTTGCAATAAATTGATAATCAAAAGATTGAGAATAAAGAACAAACTATAGAATATGACATGTGGAAACAATCCACATAGGAGAAAATTTTTGTAGTAGAGGACATTCATGGACAACCTTAAATGATTTTCCATGTTTTTATACTAAACAAAGATATAATGATGGAAGAGTTGCAACTACAAATGAACAAACTGAAATTTGGAGCATACAACAAAAAGGAAAAGATGAAACAATTCATAGGATACAGGATCTCGAAGAAAAGAAAAAAGAAATCCAACTAAAGAGTTGATGCCAAAGTTTTTAAGTCATCATAAGCCTAGCTTAGACTTAGACAATCATGCATGTTTAAGTTGTGTTGAGCTAAGGTTAAGTTGTCGGTAGTAATTAAGGGGGAGTGTTGGAGATAATTATGCCCATTTGTCAATTCACCGACGCACCGCCTCACGGTCACACACCGCCTCACCATTTCGACCACCTTAACCTATTTAGCGTCAAAAGGGCATCATCGCCATAGTTCTTTCAACCTAAAGAGACAACCAACTTAATTTTTTTTTGCATAAAGCAACTTAATTTTTTTTGCATAAAGCTATTTGATCTTGGATAGAAGCGATATGCAAAATCAAAATTGAAATGCACTGCAGCTACTTTTCCATTTCATCTTTATGTAAATGAGTTAGAGAGTTGTTTCATAGCAGTCGTAGCTTGTTTCTTGTTTTGTTTTTGTGTACAGACTTTCAATATTAAATACTTTGCAGATTGAATGATGTATATTATAAGTTTACTATGAACATCCATCCTTTAGGAATTCTCTTCTTTAAGAGTTAAAAGCAAAAATTAAGAATTCCTCAAAAACACTCTTCATTGTTGAATTGGCCTTTCCACTTCAATATTCATGGTTGGATATCCCACGAATATTCGAGGCTCATTTCAATATTTGTTCTCAGATTTTTGATCGATGTTCAAGACTCATCATTTCCTAGGCAGACTTTTGAATGTAGCTCACTTTGTTCAACAAAATACAGCTTTGACGTATTGTGTGAAAGTTCTTAGTAAATTTGTGATGGAACTTTAAGGCACCTCCTCGCTTGAATGTGAATCGATTTGAATGCAGGAAATCCCGAACATACTAGGTTCGTTGAACTCGAACTATCTTCATTTAATGTTCCTCGCAGGATTTCTAAACTGTGCTGATGGCTTGCCCTAGCTCAAATGTAATTGGCTTCGAATTTTCGGTGACTTGAACATACAAGATTTGTTGAACTAGAGCTGTCATATTATAAATACAATAGAGCTCTAACATTAATGGTTTGTCCAACCACTTTGAGTCGAATTAGTTTAATTGTTTGACTTAAGTCGGATCAAAAGAAATCATTTATCTTTTCAACTTTTTTTTAACAATTCCTTCCTTTCATTTAGGTGTTTTGTAGTTTAGTTATTTTATGTAAAATCTCTCATAACACTGTGACTAATGATATAGATAAATTAATAATTAAGAATATATGTTTTATTACAATAGAAAGAATTTACTGGTTTGTTATCATGAACCTCAAAATATTATAATTTTAGAGTGTTTGAATGATTAATAATATATATTTTTTAAGATAGATTTTATGTTTGAGTTGTTATCATAAAGTTTAAAAGATGAGAGTTTAATTAAATAATATATTAAATTTTTTTTTTTTAAGGAAGTTAAATGTTTTGATGGTTAGTTTTTTTTAAGTAGAATCTCTCATAATATTATAATGAATTGTATGATTGAGTTCAATTTTAATAGATTTAATGATTAAGAATATGTGTTTTCTCTTTACGGGTTATATATGTAAGATTAACAAAATAGAATTTATATTTTGTTATATATTGAAGTTCAAAAAATAAAAAATTCCGTTGAATAAAATATCATTTATTGCTTTTTTTTCTAAAAAAAAAAGTGAGTATTTTGATAATTAGTTATTTTATGCGGATTTTTTCAAAACATTGTAATGAATAATAAAAATAAATCTAGTTTTTAATAGGTTTAAGAATATATATATTTTTTCATAAATTATGTGGCTAAATAAACCTAATAAAATCTATGTTTATCTATTATAATAAAATTCAAAAAATAAAAGTCCCTTGAGTAAAATCTTTTGAATCTTTATATATCAAATTCGTACCGATATTAACTTATAAACTATAAACACTAGCCTTCACAATTTTTTTATCAAGTAAAAATAAATAACATGAATGATATTTTAACCCATTCATTCATAGTTTTTTAAAACCATGAATCTTTCAACGTAAAGGCTTCGGAGAACGTGAGTAGCATTTAATTCAATGGTTGTTTCACATGGTGTTCCCTAACTGTACACTAAATGCTGTAGAGACGCGTGTTTCCATGCAACGTACCGGTTTTCCATTGAAAAAGTGCTTGATTAACCAGTTTTTGGACTATTTAAAATAGATTAAAGTTTAGAAACAAAATTCCTTCAAATATATCTCTTTCTTTTTAACGTTGAATTAAAAATTTGACAATAAATGTGCTTCGCTGGAGAAAGAATGGTTTCTTAACATTCTGTGAGAGAGTATTAAAACATATAAGATAATAACATTTTGTTAACTAACATTAAAAAAGAAAAATAGACAAATAACAGTTTTTATATTTAGTAAGTTGGGTGGAAATCTGATTAGAATGGAATTGAATTGAATTGTAAATTTAAATTATATAATTTATAAAATCGAAGTGTTTTAGAAAATTTTAATATTTATTTAATTTAAATTATATATATATATATCTATATATATATATATATATATATCATTTTTATAGTAATTTTGGGGTGTTTATATTTTTTTATTTTTTATTATAGCAATAATATTTTGAAGAATGAAACTTAGATTTTTTTCTTTTTTTTCTTCAGATCTGATAAATCATATTGGTATTAAAAAAGATTAATCATTATTATCATCAATAATATTCATTAATTACTTGAATCTAAAATTGATTTTAATAATATCACATACATCGGTCGTACACCATTGGATGGCTTCACCAAGGACGAGATCTCTATGTCAGCAAACAATGTCGCCTTCCCTACAACATCTAGCCCTTCACGGATTAGGTATTATGTCACACTGCTCCTTTTGATATTTCTGATGTATTATTAGGTCAACCATAATTGTGGAAGAAACATGCTATGTATGAGTCCCAACCTCGCTTTGTGACTGTTACTTTGGGAAATAAGTTGTACAGGATACCGGAGGTAGGACTGCCCACTGCCATCTCTTTGGTCACTACAAAAAAATGCACTAAGCTCATTTCCAAAAGTGGGAAATTTTTTTTCCTGGTAATTCACCCTCAAGGAAGAATAAGAATATGGCTACAAACTTTCGATAGATCTCCTCCGCACAACAAAAATAGATGGACAAGGTCGTGGAGGAGTACGAGGAAATCATCACCTCACTTGCAGGGGTGCCTCTACACTGTAAGGTCAAGCACCCCTTCGATTTGACCCCAGGTGTGTTGTTGCCCAATGGAAAAATCCATCGGCACTCTGTTCTAGAGAATGACGAAATGAAGAGGCAAATTCAAGAGCTACTGCAGAAAGGTTACATTCGACCAAGTTCATCGCCCTGTGGGAGCCCGATCATGTTTGTGCAGAAAAAGGATGGGACTTGGAGACTTTGTATTGACTATCGGGCGTTGAACAAGATCAATGTGGGGAATAGGCATTGGATCCCACAAATTGATGACCTTCTGGACCAACTCAAGGGGGAGGGAGGGGGAATATCTCAGCAATATCGATTTGAAGTTCAGGTATCACCAGGTACCAATCGAACCCTCTGATGTGTGGAAGACTACATTCAAATCCAAGGAGGGCCTTTTTGAATGGTTGGTCATGCCTTTAGGGTTGACGAATGCTCCTACAACCTTCATGAGGCCGATGGACGACATCTTGCAGAAATTCACCAACTCATTTGTAGTAGTGTACTTGGATGACATCCTGATATTCATCCAAACTTTGGAAGAGCACCTCCACCACATCCGACAGGTCCTCGAAACACTGCGACAACACAAGTTGTGTGCCAATTTGGAGAACTGCACTTTTGACATGACACAGGTTCAGTATCTGGGATACATTATTGATGAGAGGGGGTTGCATGTGGATCCAGCCAAGATCCAATTCATTCGGGATATACCAAGCCCAACCAATCTAACAGAGCTCTGCAGCTTTATGGGTCTTGTCAATTTCTATCGCAGGTTCGTGTTGGGATTCTCTCATACCACTTGGCCCATGAGTTAAGTTACCAAGGAGGAGAAAAAGAAAAATTATTTTGGTATGAATATCAACAGAAGACGTTCATCAAGTTAAAAAATCACCTCTACTCTCCCACAGTGCTCACACTACCAGACTCGCAACAACCATTTGAGGTCGAGACGGATGCCTCAGACTATGATATTGGGACATTTATTAATCAATAGGGGCATCCAGTGGAATATCACAATGAGACACTATCCAACACAGTCCAGAAGTATCCCAGCTATGAAAAAGAGATATATTCCATTGTGCAGGCTTGTTGATAATGGAAGATTTAGATTTTGGGGAAGGAAACGATCATCCACACAGACCACCAACCCTTGCAGTTCATACAAACACAGTGGAAGTTGTGAAATGATCAACATCAGAAGTGGTTCACATATCTGCAACAGTTTCATTTGAACATCAAGCACAAGAATGGAAGCACCAATAATGTTGCAGACTGCCTCATCTAACCACCGATCATGGCACTAACCGCCATGCTCAACTATTGTGGGCACGAGACTTCTGATTGGCCACTTCTCTACAAGGGCAATCCACAATTTGGCCACACATACAAGATTCTCTTGGAGGGTAATCAAGTTCCAAACTTTCACCTCCAAGATGGACTATAATGTCACATGGGACACCTTTTTGTTCCTTCAAGTGAGCCTTCCAAGATGATTTGGGGAAGCACACTACAGTCGGGTCACTGGGAATTTCGGGGTCAAGAAAATAGTGGCAATACTGTAGAAGTATTTCTATTGGCCAAACCTTTGACTGTATGTTGGGATGTACATCAGATCTTGCATTGCCTGCGTCATTCCGACACTAACCATCAAGAAGCAAGGCCTCTGTACTCTGTTGCCTACCCCTAGTCGACCTTGGGGATCCATCTCCATGGATTACATGTTGGGCCTTCATTTCACTAAGAATGGCAACAACTGTATTTTCATGGTCGTCAACATATTATCAAAGATGGCCATTATGGCGGTCTTCAAGAAGAATATCACAACATAAACCACTATTAAACTCTTCTTTGAATGAGTGTGTGTACACTTTGGGATCACACAGTCTATCATCATAAATCGGGAAAGAAGGTTCCCCAGTATATTTTGGTCTAACCTTTGGTCAATGTTGGATACCAAGTTCACCAAGTCCACAACTTTCCATCCCCAAAATCATGGCCAGAAATAGGTCATCAATAGGATGATCGTACGCATTTTGCTCATGTACAAATCAAAGCATCCACACAAATGGGATGAGAGCCTCCTCTATGTACAACATAGTTATAACCAAACTCTCCACAGCTCAACCAACCACAACCCCTTTCAAGTGGGCTTGGGATTCTAGCCACTATGTCCCATTGATGTAGCCATGGCATGGAATAGGCCACCACAGATCGTATCATGGACACACAAATCAAGAACACTCACCAGCAGAAGATCCAATTGTATCGGGTTATCAAAGTTGGCTAACTCCTGCACCAAGGCAAGTGGCTCACTAGGAACCAAGTTCAGCAGAAGTTTCCTCATCTCATGGAGGAACTCAACGCAACGGGGACCATTACTTCCTAAAGGGGAGGAATGATCCAGGTGGATATTGGTGGCCACCTGCCTATTCCACTTGGAGCCCCACCATTGTTTATTTCAATTTCCTTAATTGTAGCAAAATTTACTATTTTTAGCAATTTTTTGGGTCCTAGAGTTTTGAAGTCGTTTTGAGGCCCTAAACAACGTTTTTTTGGCGAAATATTTCTCTTATTTAGGCAAAGACTCAACATTAACTGTCACTAGTTGTATTCCTCGGATATATCTTTCTAATGAGGTATCATGTGCGTCAAACAAAGATCGTATGCCAAAGTTACAACCCCTATAAATTGATGTACCAATTTGCCCAAATGGGGCCCATAGTTTGGTGTTTCATCTCCTAGGGTTATGTTTTTTGATGTTTAGGTTTTTCCATTATTTATCAATAATAAATAGGCCTTTGATCCTCATTGTAACACAGTTCATAGGCCTGTAGCCGCCACATCTCTTCTCAGAGATAAGCTACCAATGCCCTAGCTAGTTTATTTTTATTCTAGTTGTAACCATAATTGAGTTATGTGATAATAATGAAATGCAGTATTATTTTTGCTACATCTATGCGTTTATGTTTATTTCTGTATTTTTTTCCATTCCTGCACAAGTTCAGATCAAAAACATCATTGTGTATTAGCAGTACAAATAAAGAATGTCATAATATGGATAAATCATATGTATTCTTAACATGACAACACATCATGATTGGATTGCAATAGGGATCGAAATAAAGTACAAATTCCTCACACACACACAAGAAATATAGGATTCCCAACTAGAAATGGAATGAACTCATAACTAATGTTGTAAGGGGAACAAATCGTCATTGTGGATAAGGGATTGGATAAGTAGAAGGTTGAAAAATGAAATATGAGTAAATGAAAGCCAAATCATAGTATTTTGTATCAGAATTCTTTACACAACTACCTACGAAGATTACAAATTACATTGCAATGGGAATGAATAGCATTTCCAAACACATTCAAACTCACAAATCCAATTGTGTTCTTCCCAGCCATAGATGAAAAGAGTTGAGGCTATAAGGGAGAAAGTAATAAACAATGCATATTAGAAATTAGCATATGTAGGTACTGAAAAAATACCATACTGTTAAACCATGATTGAGAAATAAATTGTGACCAAATCAAAAGAGAGTGGAGGGGTATTCAAAGCCTAGTAGTCCATGAAGAATGCATAGTAATTCCTAGCAAATACATCCTCACAAAAATCCAAAATGTAAGCTTCCTGACCATAGATGAACGAATAGATGTTATAAGGGAGAAACAAAGAAAACAATGTGCATCAGAAAGTAGCCTAGATAAGGTACTAGAAATGTTTGTTAAGAAGATGCCCTGATTGAGTGACAAACTAGGGCCAAAATAGAATAGGGTAGAGAAGTCATCTTAATATGGTAGTTCTTCAAAAATGTACATTGTATAGTAATGCTTAACACATACAAACACATCTTAAATTACAAGCATCCCAACCATAGATGGAATGAGTCAATGCTTTGAGGGAGCAACAAAACATTGCATGCATAAGAAATTAAGTGCATTAGGAACTATAAACATATATAGGAGTAAACCTTGGAAAAAAAAAGTTATGCCTAAATAGAACATAGTATAGGAGTATTTTTAACCTGGAAGTCCATGAAGACTAGATTCCTTACAAATGGAGGAGTAAACCTTGATTAAGAAAAAAATTGAGACCAAAACAAGAGTCTTTTTTACCTGGAATTCCATGAAGACGAGATTCCTTAGAAATGGACACGCACACCACAAAAAAAGAAAAAAAAATGTTGTGGGACTGGTTGCCAAAAAGGAATGTCAAGCAGATTTCCAAGTCATGGAAGTTGCTCCAAGACACCACAAGATATGATTATTTGACTGTTTCAAGCACACCCACATAACATATCCCATAGAGGATGGAGAAGCCCAACCAAAAAACAATACTCAAACCACAAACGATTAACCATCATATTAGTATGGGACACCACATATGTTGGGATTGATAGATGAGGTCACAAGAAAATTTCATCAATTAGGGAGCCATCCCCTTCCTTTTTCAGAGTAATTTAGGATTCCCAATATAGTTCTTACTATAGAAATTTACAGTTCAATGCTGGGAATGGCTTACCTTTACTTGGATTCTTCGTTTCCTTAACCTACTTCTACTCTTATTCCATATTTCCACCCTTAACATGGTGTCTTGTCTCTTCTTCTGGTGGGAATAGGACCTTATCGATGCCCTGAACAAAGATTCTTCCATCAACGTAAATATCATGATCATACAAGTGGTAACTAATCTGTCCATGCACAAACAGAACAGTCTCATCTGCTTCCTCAGTGACTATCTTATGATGGACCCTATGAATATCATACTTGACCTTACTGAACCTCCTCATGGTAGTATACAAACTCTCCTCACTCTGATACTATGGGATAATATGATAATACATGATCTCGATGCTACTGATTCGTCCTCAGAAGACCCTGATAATAATACACTAACCTTGATGCTAATGATTCGTCCTCAAAAGAATAAAATGGTGATGGCAGTGGGAAGGCCCTATATTTTGGATGAGTGAAGTGACATATACAATAAATTAACATTGAATTTCTGGATAGGTGGCTTTCGTGTTCTGAGGTTAAAAGAGAAGAGTTTCGATGGATGAGGAAATCAACCAAAAGTAACAGGAGGAGGCAGATGATCTAGGAAAATCCTTCTTTTACCATATTTCTTGCAGAAAATGAGATCGATAGTTCTTCCAAGTATGCTTTGAGGAATATTAAAAAGAGTGATAAGAAATGCACCAAGAAAGATGATGTGTTAGAATATGGTAAGAAGGAGTTCAAGGGAGTTAGACATAGGCCAAGGGGAAAATGGGCTGTAGAGATCCATAGGAATGATAAGAGAGTCTGTCTTTGGTTAGGAACATTTCAAACTAAAGAAGATGATTACAAGGCCTATCATAATGCTTCCCAAAATCTCAGAGGTCCTGTAGCTGAAAGTAATTTCCCTCACACTACAACTTCAGGGAATAGACACGAGATCTCCTCACACATCCATGAGAATCGAAATCAAGTTTGAAAACATAGCCATGGATACCACTGATTTATCCTGAACTACAGTTAGTAAAGGGCAGAGCTCCCCTGATTTAGTGGCACTAGTCAAGAAATGCTCCAGGCTAGATTTCCTCTGGTCTGTGGAGCCGCACATTTCTTCTGGCTAAGACAAGGAGTCCTTTGGCGAGGATGGCTTTTAGTTTCCTCACTAACTTCGGTTCTCAGATAGTGCCTATCAAATTCCCCTACAAATCCTGAGGCCAATCCCACAAAAATTGATAGCAATGTTGTTCCACTGGGAAATCTAGGTTTCTCATTCCTTGATCTTGACAATTTTGACTTGAATTGGGACTCATTGATAGACTATGATTTGTTTTCCGCAAGAAACACAACACAATTACGCCTTCTTGAAACATCACCAAAAAATTTCTTCTAAAATTACTCACCTTGTCAAACTCGAAACAACAGACAAAGAGATGTCACTTAATGGGAAAAACAGAAAAAGAACAGATGTCACTTAATGGGAAAAACATAAAACAAACAGATGTCACTTAATGGGAAAAACATAAAATAAACAGATGTGACTTAATGGGAAAAAATATAGACAGACATATTTCAAACGAAGATGAAAAGGGTAGACAAATTCCTAGCCTAACCAATTTCAAAAAGAGGCACCTTTAGTGTAACAAGATACTCTAGGAAAAATATATAGAAAACTACAAATTTGCGAGGCCTGCCTCTCAAACCAATTCCATTTAAAAACACTGTAATATGACAGGAATTAACCACATTATACAGTCTTGATATAACTCATGAATTCATACAAAAACCTTCAAAAGACCATTTTACTTGTCCACAATGATCATAAAATACTTTTACCTTCTAAAGCAAAGTTGCACTATAGATCTTCCTTTCAATGACGTACATTCATCAAAATATTTTGGCCTTATTTCTTTGTCTAAGAGTATTTTTAAACTTAATCATTGATGTTGATCTTGCAAGTGACAAGTTATGTTCCTTGTATCTATTTCACTACCCTCCAAGTTGACCTCTGGCTTAGACATAGACATGACAACCATGGCATTAGTGAAGTCAAAATAAAATACTTGAACGGTAAATATGACCTAAATATGTCCAATCTCCTGAGACATCCTCCCATCTATAAAGCCACACAAAGGGTTTGAGCCTTCAACCAAGATCCCAATCAAATAAAAAATCACACACCAGATTGCAAGAAGGTAACATTTACTTGAACCCTGAACCTTGTCAACTCAAAATAAAAAAAATTATTATAGTCTTCTATGTTGGAAAAGCTCAAAGTACTTATGAAAATTTATAACTGAACATAAACCTTCGTTTATTTTTTTTGTGCAAGAATGTCTGACCCAGATCATATTGTCAAAGGACCAAACTCAAAAGAATGCATAGCTGTTTTTACAGAGTTTTGTGAGAGATCACATTTATACGATGGAGAAAAAACTAAATATCACGGCCTATGTATATTTTTGTAACATGATTTGGTCACATGCATGCAAATTAACATTGGGCCTAACCCTTGGTTGCTCATATCTCCACAACCACTTCAGAATCGAACATATTATTTTGTCTCATGAAATTTTTTCTTGTCAATGTGCCATTGACAATCTAATATGAATCACATGCCGAAAAAATGCATAAACCTATAAAATATATTTTTTAATCATATTGACCCACAAAAACATGTGGAAACTACATCAATTAGGACTAGTTTCCACTGCAGGCTCTAGCATATGACCATCCAGAGCATGCATTGTTGTTAACAATGATAGTAGCAATAGCTCGTTCTCTAATATGTTGGGGCATTTTAAGGAATACAAACAAATAAGAGTAGAACAGAGTGCACATCTAATGGTTGTGGGGCGGGTCCCCATCATAGGATGTACATTCAAGGTAGGGAAGGTAGATAATTTACCCCTTAATTCCATTGATTCTTCACACTGTAACAAAAAATTAATAATTCTTTATAGAGCCTACCAGATCTGAAATTTTGCAATGAAGAAAATTAAACATGAAATCCTTCTTTGGTGGTCTTGTTCGAGTCATATATACCTGCATGACTTCGGTAGGGGTAACCAATATGAAAACCATAACGAGAATCAACACCATCCCTACTCTATATTTCCAATCCATTCATGGGAATGGCCCTCCTAAATCACATATCTGAGTGACTTTGGCAAAGCTAACCCATATGAGAACCACAACTCCAATAAACACCAACCCTTCTCTGTATAGCTAATCCATTATTGGTAATGGCCCTCCTAAATCTTCTACCAAACAACCAAATATCAAAACACCTGTCCAGCTTGATCGCACAATTTCCCACCCTTGGTGTTTGATTATTTGCGTAGTTTACTCGGTAAAAATGATAATAATACTCTAAAAACACTGCCATTTTCCATGGTTCAACCTTTCAATTCTTTTGCACGCACCAAATCGGATAATCCCGCGGATGATCACGACGGCCAAACCAAAATTTGGGATTTAGTGCAACTACGTGGGAATATATAGTCAAGTTATCTATCATTCATAACACTCATGTCAGTATATATATCAAAATTTACTTACCTTACCAATGCATGAAACTATTATATATTATAAACTGTTAAAACTATTATATATTTTAATAAACCAATATCCACAAATCTCTTTACCTTATCAATGCATGAAACTATTATATATTATAAACTATTAGAATTATTATATATTGTAAAGTAATTATATATTGTAATAAGACAATGGTACTGAGAAGAAGGAATAGTATAAAATTATAATATTTTATAAACTATTATACAGCTTGAGTGAACCCAATAACATGTGTTTCCTACTAAGAAAGAGGTCACATGTTTAAAACTAGAGGGGGTAGAGCATGTATTCCTTCATAGACTTAACAATCAAATCATTGGCCGAATATGGGTCCCTTGTCCGACAAAAAAGGGGGTCTCATACACCAATTTGAAGTCTAGCTTGGTCATGACCTTAAGATTGGATAATAATAATAATATGGTAAAAGGGTAATAAAAGTATTATATATTGTAAAATTTCAAGTCTCACTAGCACAACCGGTTGAGGATGGGCCTCGTCAACAAGGCAACCCAAGATCAAACCTCATGGGGGGTGGTTATGCCCTATGCTAGAGGAAGGAGACATGCTAAAAAATCTAGTCAGTTAAGGGCTAGTGTGGCCCAGACTGGGTGCGATCCCCAGGTGACTTTGATAACTAATTAGATGCCCCTGGATCGCGACTCCTCAAGCCAGAAGTCAAGCCTCGAGGATCACAGACAAATTGAAAAAAAAAGAAAAAAAAATTATATATTGTATAAAATTATTATAATTTTAACATTATAAATGGATTCATAGACTCTTCTAAGGGGTCAATGAATTCATCTACCTAAATTTTAACACTAGATGGATTTAGAGAACCGTTTGTCTCTAAATCTTAATGCTACAAATTGATTCAGAGACCATGGGGTCTCTGAATCCATTTGCAGTGTTAAAATTTAGTGAAATGTAACATTTCAATATCAAAATTTCATTTTTTCATTTCCATTGTGACACACTTATAAATGACTAGCGTAAATGACTAATTCATATTTTTGTACTTTTTAGTTGGTCATATTTTTATTCTTAGACTATAGCAATCATTTACATTAATCATTTGTTATTTTGTCACTTATTATCTAGTCATATATTTTAGTCTTGGACTAAATTAGTCATTTAATTTAGTCAACTTTAGTTGGGTCACTTCTTATCTAGTCATATATTTTATCCCTAGACTAAATTAGTCGTTTTTAGTTGGGTCACTTAAAATTGCTCAAATTTAGTAGTAATTCACTTGAAATAATTATGGTGACTAACTTTTTTAATCATGTAGTCACTAATATCTCATTTTGTACTAGTGTAATTCCCATACTTAGTCTGGAAATTAGTCTTGTATATTTCCTCTTATTTTGCGCATACCTGATGGTATCCTGATCTCAAAACAATCTTCGAGAACATAGCTACTCCCTTAAACTAATCGAGCAAGTCACCTATCTGTGACAAAGGGAACATGTTATTAATTGTCACCTTGTTATATTTCTTGTAATCAATACATAACCTGAGAATACCATCCTTATTCTTCACAAACAATATTGGTGTTATGAAACCATCTCACAAAATAGAAGAAAAGAGAGATCAACGACTTAGAAATCAGCCACTTCGAGGGGGAAACCTCCTTTACATTACATAAATGAATAACTATTAGATGATACAAATGAAGAAACCTCCTTTCTATATACAGGAGTCCATGGGGTCACAATATAATCTTATCCGACCTAACAATAATAATGTAAGGGCACAAAAATAACAATTGTGGGTTATTATGGGGCATAATAATAACAATATGGGGACTAGAGGGGTACACCAATAACAATAAGGGGGCTACACTAACAACAATAAGAGACTACACTAGTAATATAGGGTCCTAACATGCCCCTATCCTTCAAAACAGTGTTTTCCTCAATGCTTGAGTAGTTCTGGATGCTTTTGCATAAAATTCTCATCCTCCCATGTGGAATCATCAATGGGTAAGTTATTCCACTTGATGAGATACTCTGAAATTGATCATTTTTGTAGCCGTCGATTTCTTATTTCAGTGACTGCTTCAGGTTCCAATATGATTTTTCATTCCTCATCAAGTTCTCACAATAATGTTTGAACTGGAATTTTGTCACCTATAACCTTCTTTAAGCATGAAACATGGAAAACTAGGTGCACTCGGGAAGATGCAGGAAGCTCCAACTTGTATTCCATAGTACCAATCTTTTGCAACACCTTGTAAGGACCATAGTACTTTTTGTAGCCATAAAAATACCCAGTTGTCTACATCATAACTTATCTCATTGTGATGTTCATCTGCCTGTTGTTTCATTCAATTATGTGCCAAATTTAGGTTATCCTTTAAGAGTTGGAGAACTTTTTGTTGATGCTCGATGTGATCTTCCACTACTTTAACCTTATAATTTTCTCTTAAAGATGGTGTGATGGACGACGGATGATATCCATAAGGTGCCATAAATGGGGTCATATTTCGTGCAGTGTAGAAGGAAGTGTTATACCACCATTCATCCAGAGGTAACTAACTAACCCATTGTGTTTGTTTATCAGATACAAAGCAACTAATATATCCTTCCAAACATTTGTTCACTATCTCATTTTTCCCATCAGATTGAGAATGATAAGATGAGCTATGAGCTAGTTGAGTACCCAAACAAGAAGATAATTCCTTCCAAAAATTTCCAGTGAAAATGGGATCTATATCACTTACAATAATCTTTGGGTTTACGTGTATCTTTTGAATTTTTTCCATAAATGAAGTAGCAATTGTACTCACTTTAAATGGATGAGATAATGCACAAACGTGTGCATACTTGGTAATAATATCAACTTCCACCATGATGAGACTCTTTCCTTCGGACTTAGGTAAACCTGTGATAAAACCCATTGAAACCTCCTCCAAATGTTGAATTGTAATGGATAAAGTCTGTAGCAAACCCGAGGTCTTAATTGTCTCAACTTTATTTTGCTGGGAAACCAAAAATTCTTCCACAAAATTTTGATTATCAGATTTAAGGCCATCCCAAAAAAATTCTTTCTTCACCCTCTGGTAACTTTTTTGAAATATTGAGTGTCCTACTAAGGGAGAAGTGTGCAATTCCAAAATAATATTTTGTTTTAGTTGGGAATTCTTACAAATATTTAAGCGATCTTTGTACCATAAGGAATCATTTTTCCAACTAAATGTATTATATGTACTGGGATCTTGCTGAAACTTTTGAATGAGTATCCATGCTTCTTTTTCATTCTTCAATTCCTCCCTTGCTTTAGTTATCCAATATGGTTGGATAATAGAAATGGCACAAAGCAATGCTTCCAAATCCTCATTCTTTCTTGAGAGTGCATCTGCAACAACATTTAGATTCCCTTTTTTTGTAGATTATTTAAAAGTCATAACCCAACATCTTTGTGACCCAATTTTGCTTCTCTTATAAAAATAGTCTTTGTTCCAAGAAGTATTTAAGACTATCATGATCAGTTTTTACCTCGAAGTGTCTTCCCATTAGGTAAGTTCGCCATTTCTTTAGTTCATGAAGTATTTCCAACATTTCCTTCTTATAAATAGCTTTCTATAAATACTTTCCTTTGATTGGACGAATTTAAAAACAAATGGATCTTCCTTCTTGCATTAAAACAACACCAATTCCATTCCACGAGGCATCTCATTCCACAAATAAAGGTTTTTGTGAAGTCTGGCGTATCTAAGACCGGTGCTTGGAACATTGCCTCTTTAAGATGTTCAAAGGCCTTAGTTGCTTCAGGAGTCCACGAAAATGCATATTTCTTCATTAATGTTGTTATAGGTGTTGCTATTCTCCCATAATTATTAAAAAACTTGAAATTACACCTTGTTAACCTGAGAAATCGTCACAACTTATTTATGGTTGTGGGGATTTTCCATTCCTTAATGGCCTTAATTTTTTTAGGGTCTATCTTAACACCGTCCTGAGATACAATATGACCCAGATATTCCACCTCTTGTATTCCAAAGAAACATTTGGAGGTTTTTTCATATAATTACTTCTCCTCCAATAGTTTGAGCACCCTGTCAACGTGTTGAACATGATCCTTCCAAGACCTGTTGTAGGTTAGTATATCATTAAATAATACTAACACAAATTTTCCAAGGAAGGGTTTGAAAATGGAATTCATCAACCCTTGCAATGTAGAAGGTGCATTGGTAAGGCCAAAAGGAATGACCAAAAATTCATAATGACCCTCATGATTTCGAAATGATGTTATTAGAATGTCTTCAGTGTTCATTCTAATTTGATGATATCCTGAACGGAGATCCAACTTGGTGAAATAAATTGCTCCATGTAATTCATACAATAATTCATCAATCAGAGGAATGAGAAAATTATCTTTAATAGTGAGCTTATTGAGCTCCTTATAATTTGGACACATGCACCATGATCCATCCTTCTTGTGCACCAATACTACTGGAGTAGAGAAAGAACTTTGACTAGGTTGAATTATTCCAGCCTCTAGCATTTCTACAATCATACGTTCAATTTCTCTCTTTTGGACATAAGGATATATGTAAGGCTTGATGTTTGGAGGAACACTTCCTCGAATCAAATGAATAGTGTTCTTATGATCACGAATAGGTGTGAGTCCTTTGGGAGTTTCAAACACCTTGGAATGATTTTCCAAGACTTTTTGGAGATCTGGAGAAATATATGATTTTGATGTTGGAACTTATAGTGAGCATAATTGTGAAATTACGCCTCATTGTACTTTCTTTAGAAGCCATTAGGGGAATTTTGAGGTCTAAAATGGGCCTCCTAAGAAATATTTACAAAAAAAATAAACTTTATAAGAACCAAGAGGATTCAAGGTGATGATGTCAACCATGGGGGATGATTCACCATTTTTTAAGTAAAAGGGTAAAAAGATTAAAAATTAATAAAATAATAAAACTAATTTTTCAACTCGTATTTTCAATTTATCTCCCAAAGTTTTTACTCAAATTTCGAGTGGGAGTACTTTTTCGATGAAAAATTTAATTCCCATCTAAGGAGTACCCATGTTCCATACTTTTTATGGACCCTTCTACATGAAAAATGAAAAATATATGAAAAACATGATTGCAATCACATTTTTTATGTATTTATCACTTTGCATGTAGCAGGATCCATAGAAAGTATGCAACATGGGTAATCCTTGGATGAAGAATTAAATTTTGCATCCAACGAGTACTCCCGCTCGAAATTTGAGTAAAACATTTGGGAGATAAGTTGAAAATATGAGTTGAAAAAGTAGTTTTTTCATTTTTGCCTTAAAATTTGATTGTAAAATTTGATGATGTAATCAAATCTTAGTTTATTATTTCCACTATTATTTTATAATTTCCTTAGGAGGTCCATTTGAGACCTCAAAAATCCCCTAATTCTTTTTCATGACATTAGAGCTTATTATCTTTCCCGGCTTCATTATGATACCCCATAATTCAACTTCCTTTCCTTCCGAAAAAAAAAAGTTCAAGAAAACTTCTTGAAAATTAAAAGCTACTGTCCCCAAAGATTGTAACCATAGTACTCCTAGTATAACATCAACACCACCCATTGGAATGGAAAGCATTGGACTACTCAATACATATTCCCCATGGTTAGCTTGATATTATCGCACTTTCCGGAGAAATTTATAGCTCCTCCATTTTTCATCATCACTTGACACTCTGGCGTTGGGTATAGGAAGCAATTCAATTCCTTGGCTACTTTACAATGAATAAAATTATGGGTACTACCCAAATTAGTAAGCACTAATACATTTTTCTTCTTGATATGTCCTTCTATCTTGAAAGTTTGAGGAGTGGTGATTCCTACCAATGCATTACAGGATATGGTCGGATTCATTTCTTCTTCCTCTAGGGTTGGTTCTTGGTGTATATCCTCTTTTAAATTTTATTGTTCCTTTTCTTCCTCCTCTTCACAATCTATGTAAAATGATTTTTTCTCGGCACACTTATGACCTTTATTGTATTTTCTATCGCAATTATAGCAAATCCCTTTCGCTCTTTTTTTCTTCCAATTGTTGTGGTGTCAACCTTGTAGGTTGTTAAAGTCTAGGAGTAGCAAGAATTACATATTTATAGTTGTGAGTGGTAGGCTTCTTTGTCGCCAAAATTTTTTCTTTCAATTTTTCTTGCCAACCTGAATGCATTTTCTAGTGTATGAGGTTCCCAAAGGTGAACCTCATGTTGGATGTTATCATTTAGAGTCCCTATGAACACATCAAGCCTATGTTCCTCTGGAATATTATTTACCCTTATATTATATTTTTGGAAGTCCTAAATGTGCTCCATCATTGAACCCTTTTGTTTTAGACTTATCAATGATTACAATTTTTTTATTAAAATTTTTATAGTATTGTATGAATTTGAATCCTAATCTGAATTCTAATTTGGTAACTATGCTTCGAACCCTACCTTCCAACTGGTCCCACCAAAGCTCAGGGTTAATGGTGTCCATTACTGGGTGATTACACACATAGATCAACTTATCATGAAGGCTTACTCGGTTCTGCAGGAGGTCAGACCTCAATGCTCTCGTTAGAATTATCCTACGCACCTAATAGTTTGAAGCCAATTGAAGCTCTACTGCAACTAAAATTTGTTTATGAAAGTTTCCACAGGAAACTCTTTGTGAAATTTCCCCCACTACCCATCAATCGTCGACATTCAAAAACTTTATCAACATTGGCACATTCAAAATACATTTCCCACACTCAAAAGGAATTTCTCTTTCTAATTTCATTGTTTCTCTCATTGAAAGTGACGATCATCCCGACTATGGATTCAATAATCCCAAAAACCATACATATGTGCATTTTTATTAGAATTTAGACTGCAACACACCATAAGAGAGAATTCCATAAATAATTATAATTATGCCTAGTTCTTGGGCCTTGCATATGTCCTAGAGATCCAATACCCACATAGACAAAGGATTTAAATAACTTATAAAAATAAATAATATTTATATTTCTCAGAACAAAGGTATAAACAGTGATTACAATGATTCGATATCCAATTATTCCTTTATATACGAGCTCTTAGTCTCACTCATTCATCATTTTGTGACTTACTCAGACCTAATAACACTCTTAAAAACAAAGACACACTCTCCATCTTACTGAGCATATTTTCTTCTACTAAGAGAAAATTTAACACGCATTCGCATAAGATTTAAGACTCAGAACAATCGTGCCAATTCTACTAACCTTAAAAGGAATATTTACGGAGGAAAAATACAATGTTGGCAACTTGAGCTCCTCTCTCCCTCTCAGGATGACCTATCCCTCACATAAGAGCCCTCTTCCTAAATTTTGATATAGAATAAAAACAAGGAAAATATCCCAATATAAAATTCACATGAGACATCTATCATAATGAACTAAAAACTAACTCACAGATCAATAGACACTTCTTCTTTTGCATATGCCCATTTGGGAAAATACCAATTTAGACAAAAATATCCTAACAACCTAGTACTATTTAATTATTATAGGTATAGGACACTTGACGTTTTCACAAAAATTCCTAATTTCTACTCTGTACAAATTTACATTTGAGGGAAAATAAAATCCCTTTGCAATCCCATCACCTCCTTTTTCTTGTCTTAAACAAATTAGTTTTCCTAGGGTGATGGAGGATTCTCCTGCATTAGACCACTTAGCAAGAGCATAGACTCCATGAGGGTATGGGAGTCAACTCATTGAGCCTTATCAAAAAGGATGACTTAGAAAGAACAAAGACTCCATGAGGGTGGGAGAGCATACTCTAGGGAAAATTTTTGGGGCTAATATTTGCAAGTATGCTAATGTGATACCCCTCAAGTAAGAAATGGCTATTTTTAGATTATTGTGATTATGATTTGAATTTAATGGATGTGAGATGAGGATTGGAATTGATGAATTGTTATCATTAAACTTTATATTTATGAATAAATGTTTTACTGTGAGAAAAATATGGGAAAGAGCACATGAGTAAATGGATTTATAGCTAGAAAATGTTTAAGTGGTCAAGTCCATATAATGGACCTTCCCAAATCTTGGAGAAATTAATATTAGAAAAATAGCATAATTGGAGAAGAAATATTATGCTAAATTAATAATTATAAAGTATCATAATTACATAGAAATATTATGCTAATAACTTATCCAAAGAGAAATGTTTGGATCAAAATTTGAGAAAAACACTTCCTTCGTGCTTTAAATAAAAATTTAAATAGGCTTTTTCCAACTAAATAAAAAAAGAAAGCCTAGGAAAAAGGGTGCAAACCTTTAAAACAAGACACTGCTAAGGAAAAACATTTCAAAAAGAATTATAAAAACACTACTAAGGAATACAGAGGGGTTGTTATTGAGAAACAAGAAGTTTGAGCTCTGGTGAATTACTGGTTGCAATTCTTTAAGTGGAAGGAACTTGCCTTTCAAATATATCATTTCTCAAAAGAGCATTTCCATTCATATAAATTGTTATTGACTCTTATGAATTGGAATATTGTTTTCATTTATGAATATGGTTAAATTTCCTATGTAATATATATATATATATATATATATATATATATATATATATATATATGTAGATATATGGCTATAGATGAACTATGTAATAGGTATATATTACTCATTAATTGTTGGAAAGGCAAAGAGGAGAAACACAAAATAACATACACAAAACATATGAGCTATGACTCTTCTCTATTGATCACACAAAATTAATTAGGATTGAATGAATGGACTTACAATGAACTCGGTGAAGCGTATTTAAACCATTTCGACTACCGACTCGCCTAATATAACTTGACATGTACATACTCTCTAAATTCATCTATCACTTAACTCGACTTGACTTGAATCAATGCTCTCAATGCTCTGTTAATTGACTCTCTAAATATAGAAAACTCTTCATGTGACAGTAATTAGCTTACTTTAACACTCCCCCTTAATTACGATTGCATGACTCAAAATAACTCAAACATCACTTAACTATGCCTTCTAGGCTTACAATAGAAATTGACTCAACTATCACTCAAACATGCATGCTGGTCTATGTCTCATCTAGGCTTACAATGACTCAAAAATTTTACAAATTTTCATTTCTTTTTCTCTGCTTCCAAATTCTGTATCCTCGAAATTGCTTCATTCTCTGTTGCACTTTCTTGTTGTAGACTTTCTTCACTTGTTGCTGCTGCCATTTTTCTTTGACTTGTCTTGATTTTGTGCTGAAAGGCAATATGATATTTTCTTCTATACCTTCCTCTTCAAATATTAGTTCAACCATGTACTGCTTCCATAACATTACATATTCAAACTGTCTTCTTTGTTCTGCTTCTTATGTTTCATATTCCTGAATTTCTTTTTTCCATATTTCTTTTATAGAAGAATGTTATCTCTTCATGTTCATCATCAGGTATTGCTGCTTTTGTCTTGTAATATGCACTCTCAAGGTCATTATTCACCATTTCATTCAATTCTTGTATTCCAGCTACTTCTTTAAGACTCACATCAATTTGTTCAATTTCATTTTGAATCCATTCTTCAATGAACTTCAAATCTACATCAAAGTTATTAACAAACATGCTTTCAAATTTTTCTCCCATGCTATTTTCAGTACCTGCATATTGAAAAACAATGTTAAAAACATCTTTATTATGCTCTTCAGTGAGAGCTTCTTCATCTTCCTCTTCCTTCTCTGCCTTCTTTTCCACTGTATGAAGATTTTCTTCTACGGTTATGCTGTTAGTGGATATTCTCATCAAAAACTCTTCAATCACTTTATCCTCTTCTTGATCATTAATTGTTTAGAGATCATGTACTACTTCATGAGAAGTTCCAACTACTTCTTATATTGCTGCTACAAAGGCAACTTCAACCTTCAATGAATCATCAAACATGGCACTTACCATATTACCATAATCAATCCTTGTTTCAAAAAATAAACCACACATATCATCAACATAATGTTCATCCACCCTATGGTGGGATCTCCGAGCATGCATGTTATCATTGTCAATTTCATCGACAATTTTAGCTTTACCAAATTCATCAGCTGCTTCTATATTCACCAATGCACATCTCACTTTGCAGTCATCATCCACATATGTTTCATCAAAGTGGGATTCACCATCTTCTACACCATCCATGTTACGGTGAAGTGCTTGAGAATTGATATTCTCTTGCTCTGTTTCACATTCATAGGCTTCAACTTCTCTTTTTGCAATCTATGTTGCATCTTCTTCATCCATATGCATGCTTGCACAATGGGTTACACCGTCATCTCCACCATCCATATTACATTGGAGTGCTTAAGAATTGATACACTCTTGCTCTATTTTACATATGAAGGCTTCAACTTCTCTCTTTGCAATATTTTTTGCATCTTCATCATCCATATGCATGCTTGCATAATGGGTTTCACCATCATATCCACCTTCCATATTACAGTGGAGTGCTTGAGCATTTATATGCTCTTACTCTGTTTCACATAAAGAGGCTTCAACTTCTCTCTTTGTAATATTTTTTTCATATTCTTCATCCATATGCATGCTTGCATAATGGGTTTCACTTTTATAGTCTTCGCGACCATCTTCCACTTTTGAGTCAGTTCCTCCAAGCTCTGTTTTCCTCCGAGAGTCTTTCTCATCTACTCCCAAATCTGTGTCTGACTCCACAAATTGTGACACATCTTGCTGCTGCATGTCACTCCCTCTAGCACCAAATTTTTCTTCCAAGATCTTCCATGATTCCTTGGAAGTTGTAGCTTTCGCTACCTTGCAAATAAACCCCTCAATACTTAAAAAAAAAAGAGTAAAGGGAGCTCTACTTGAATGGTTCATGAGGCATAATACTTGCTAAGGTCTTGCATATGGGGTAGCAAGCTAAGTGGGCTTAATTGTGGGGAAAAATCCACATTTAAGCATGCTTGAGCTAGAGGTGATCTGGGATGGGTGACCTCCCAAGAAGTCCTGGTTACCAGGTGCAAGCCTCGGAAGTGATGATTGACACTATGTGATTCATTTCACCAGTTTCTATCCCACTTCTTCACCCCTATGAGAATCACCCAATGCAATGAGTGCTAAGTGGACTATTCAAAAATCACGATAAATTAGTGAGTTAAGACTGCCTCTCATGGAAATGGTCATAGTTGAATGACTTACTTACTGTAGTTGAATCCCAAAAAATGATATCTAATATATTATACTTAGCCAATACATCACCCAAGAAAATGAATTGTCCCAGATATATGTTGTATAAAGAACATTGATCATGCCAACCTGGATCTTGTAAGGAAGATGGCTTGGAATCCGCTTCAGCATCAGCAAGTCTTTTCATATTCAAATCCTCTTTCCATGACTATGCTCCAACTAGTACTGCTAACTTTTGAATAATACAAACACAAAAAAAGGGCACTCTCATATTACATAAGAAAAAAAATATAATGAAATGTACATGAAATTAATTTTAAGATTTATGACTTACATCACTATATTTTGTGTCCCTTCCAGGTCTCTCAGCTCTAGTTTCTAGAGTTGAAACCACATGAACACCACCTCGGCATAAAGAAGTATCGGGTCTTCACCTTTCTTGATTATTGCACTTTTTTCCAAAGATTTTGCACATGGAAACACATTGTAATTGCCATTGGGATGTTCTGATCCCAAATTAAAAATAATTAATTCATCTAAATGGAATTCATCCTCTCCACAATTGTACACAAAAAGAGAAAAACCTTTATAATAACCATTTCTAGAAACAGAGATAAGCTCAGACTAGAGATTCGAACATTATAACAGAAAAATTTATGGACATACCCTCATAAATGTCTATGTCTGAGTCAGCTAGAACAACATTGTGAGAAAAATGACCTTGGGGTTGCTGCCCACCAACATCAAGTTGAGTCCATGAACATCAACTTGATTCAACCTCAAAAACCACGCTCCTGTAATACTCTTATGTGGAGAAACCATCAGGTCAATATTTTTGGCCTGTAACTTGACCAGGCTGTCCAAGGCTTAATGTGACTCCACCATGAATATCTGGATGCCTTCCATTTGTTGTTTTTTGTCCAATTTTCATAGAGTTCCCACATAAATGTTTTGTTGGACCTGAAGGTACATTTACAAAACTTATTCCTATAAAGGAGCCATTGCTACAAAATGCACATTTTCTCTGTGAGTAACTATAGGATGATAATCTATAAGAGAGGCATTTCGAGGAACAATCGAAGGTAATGGTTTCCAAAACCCATTGTCTGGGACGAGTGATAATGGATGTAACATGACCATTAGAGGAGAGGCTTTTGGGGACTTTATGCATTACACCACCAATCCTTAGTTGAGGAGGTTCATGAGGGTGTTGATTATCATCACTATTTATCCTGGAACTCCCTAAATTATTACAGATAAAGGCACCAAAATTTTCTCTTGTGCTGAAATGAATATCATGTTTTAGTCTTTGTAAATCTACCAATTCATCTCCAGTAGTCTTTATAACTATATTTTGAGGCACCGTTGCACCAATGTGGTTTTCCTCCCTGATTTCTGTTACAGAAACAACAGAGATAGTTCTGGCAATGGAAGTTGGTTGAAGTAATATACCAATGGTGATAGTGGGTACCATAGGAGACCCAACAAAGGTCCCATTCATACATCTGGGATTATTCTGCAATGATTTTGGGTTACTCACTAAATCAGGAGGATTCCCCACAACCATCCCATTATTGCTAGTGTTGTTGGATAGATAGTTTGGAGAGATACTTGCCTCACTTGTAATGATTCCAGGGCCCTGTTTGAGAATATGTAAATTAGAAAATTCAGCTATTTAGTTGAAAGAAAATATAATAATGAATATATGTTCCAATTAAAACATGAAAGTATGAAGTTGTGTACACTTCATAAGCTTCTCCCATAGTTTAACTTTTAAGCAAATGCAATAAGGTGCAATTGTTTCAAATTGAAATGAAAAACTGTGAAGTAGTCAAGATTTCGATATGTAAGATGTGAAACATTTTAACCTACTAAAATATAACGCACCCCATAAATGATTTTTTTTCCTTCTCTAATTTTGGTCAACTTTACAGCTCAAGTAAAAGCAACGATCTAAGATTGGCACCAAAATGAAAATGCAAGTGAGCCCTCTACTGCACATCGTAGATAATTTCCTAAATTTGACATCATGCTAGATTGTAAAATTGTATATTTTAGAGAACAAAATATAGGATAGATACAAGTGAGAGAGAAAAACTGTGTCACATATATGCATTACAATTCATCACCGATGTTCATTACACACATGATATTTTCATTACATGTGATGTTTCTAATTGAGCAGAAATTGTGAATTTGTTCTGTGAACATGCCTATGATTTGTACATGGCATTGATACTTAACTATTATCTATAATATCATTTCGTTGTTTACCTTCATCATCCATTCTTTTGATGTGAACCGGTAAAACTATATGAAGGGTCATGACATGCAAGAATAATCTCATAAGCCCTTCAAAATCAATGGTCGTTGAGTTACATGATCCACCTTCCAAGGGGGGCATACCATTTCACATCTGCACCAAATCCTTGGATGTAGAGTTTCACTCCCAACATAGCCCTTTTGTTTTATTATGTTGGAATTTCCAACAGTTGGCATTACACCTGCATCATAAGGGAGATGTGGGAAGAATTTCCTATTGCAGATCTGTTTTTAAGCTCTACCATGCATATTTTAAGCACAAAATCTGTTACAGAGTTATGTTACTTATTCTTTGATGCCTAACAAGATTTAAGGAAGGTCGGGTATGTGTTTATGGGTGCCCAACAATCTCTTACAAAGGTTGAAAAGACAATTTTACTTATCCAACAATTGTTAAAGACCCCCAAACCCCAAACACCTATTTTAAGGTACAATAACCTTTTTATTTGAATTTATTTAAACCATCAATCATTTTTTGGCTTTCTTACCAACATCCCGTATTTTGAAAAGGGGTTTGGTCCATTTGCAAGTGGTTACATGAGATATCGAAGCTAGGATTTTCTGTGCAAAGCTTCTTTTTGATGCTATTGTCGTATATCCATGACTAGGAACCTTTATTCTTGTCTTTTCATAACACTATACAAGGCTTCGGTTGAATATCCATCAGTCAGTAAGTGCATACTTGCAACAAGCTTTCTCATCGCCAACATCTTGGCGCATCTACATTGCAATATGAAAGGGATGTCAAGGCTTGTCAGAAAGGAAAATCCTGCTCCAAGGAATGTTCTAATGGCAGGCAGTACAAAGGTTTGTCTCTTTAGTATTCATGGGTCATGAAGCTATAACCCCTATAGTAGAAATTCATACCAAAAGTTAACTCAAGCAATTCCACAATTTAGACCATACCAAAAATCATCTCAAGCAATTCAAGGATGAGAAAAGTGATTTCCATCCATTGGATAGAATGATATTTGAGTCAATGTCTTTGATGACACTAGGGTTCCAAGACTTTAGATTAACTTATCCAACAATAAGATCTACTATAGAAACAATTCCCAAGACCTTCAAGGAATTATGAGCAGGACTATAGAGAAGTTTCATCTAATAAATCAAAGAGTAATATCAGCAAAGAAAATATTAATGCCATGTTGTCTTTTGGATCAAGGATCACATTCACCACACATCAATAGAACCTGTGAGTGAGTAGGAATGCCAAGTAACTATACAAAAACCACTTCAGAGTTTTATCTTTCCGTTACTGTCGTAAATACACATATATGTATAAGGGAACTTAATAGCCACACAACAGTTGTCCATAAAACTTGGTACAAAGGTATAGTGAAAATATAACAACCATGTGGCATACTTAGTGAAAATTCCAGGTAATTTTTAGTTAATATGTCACTGAACCCTAGTTATCAAGATTAGAGTAAGGAATCTATAAGTATTGTAGGGTCATCAATCACTGCCTTGGGAAAGTTAGCGATGGTGGCACATACATGAGACAGTTATCCATGTATGATAAATCCTCATAACAAGTTATGTATGTACTAGCCTATACAATTTTATTGTTTTCTTATGTGATAGAATGGCACATTATTGCACTACAAATATGTAAGCATAGTAACAAATTGCTTTCCACTATTATCACATGCTCAAGTGAAAACTCTCTTTACTGTCAATATGTGTATATGCAGCAACAAGACATATATTATATTCTACTGGTTTGGTGGACCTAAGAACCATGCTAGATAGGTAATATTTTAAGATAATGAGGATCACAACATTGTCTTAATTTCCAGGCATTAGGGATTATAGATTTTTTTTTCCCGACACCACATGCTCAACTGAAAACTCTCTTTACTGTTCATATGTGCATATGCAGCATCAAGAGATCTATTCAATTTTACTAGTTGGGTGGCTCTAAGAACCATGCCAGACAGGTAATATTTTAAGATAATGAGGATCACAACATTTTCTTAATCTCCAAGAATTAGGGATTACAGAGGTTTTGTTCCCATACCTCCACCCCTCTAAATTCAGCCTGCAGTCATATTCTGGGATTCCAGAGGAGATATTCCTCCACCCAATAGCCATGATGGATTCCAGAGGTTATGGGTCCACACCGCCACCCTACTATTTAATTAGGAACCTAGATAACCCAGTAATATCAATGCTTAATGAAAGGCGAAGGGCTCTAAAGTTATATTACTCTGTTATGGAACATGAAAACTATTCCAATTGTTTCTTATCATATATGAATTTCACATTGTTATGAAACATAAAATGATCGTAGTCATTCTATATTAAATAATGGGTTCAATATTTCTGCCCTAGAGGGAATAATTTCATCCGTGTAGTGGCACACTATGATTTAAAGAAAAATCCACTCATTGGCATTGATGAAGGATCATTCCTCACACAAAGAGATTAAGGGTTCTAGCCTCCTTTTGTAGACACAACAATGTCAGTTCCACAAATAGGACATGTTTTAGTAAGAATAATACAAGTGATTGAGATTGCAAGCATGGTTTCCTTTATCAGTACATACACCTTCATTGATATTTACCCTAGGTTTTTATTCATTTTCAATGAACTGATAGATATCAAATGAGAACTAGAATGGATCTAACTCACCTTTTGTGCTACGACGTTCCAAGTATTGTAGCTCTATCCCACTATTGTCTGGGCCTAAGCTCTGGCATCAACACGCTTGATTCTGTCCCTTGATTTCTCCTCACTCTTTAGTGTTCCTCCCTATATTCTTTCCTCTCCCCTTCATTCTCATTGTGTTCTCTCTACTTTTTCCCCTATTTTGCAACGCTCCCCGTGTATTCTTCTTCTCACATCATCCTTCTGGTTAGTTAGGACTTTCCCTTCTGGCCCAACCTTAAATTTCCCCCTTTCCTTCCTAACTCGTCACTGGAAAACCGTTTCCTTTGGCCACCCCATTTCATGCCATTTTCCCTCCTCTTAGATAGGCAAGGTGTGTGGGAGGGAAAAAAATATTTTTCACTATTGCAAACTATCGACTAGCCATTGATGGTTGTGTTCAGTCCTCTCCCTCCAATTCCCCTATGAGCACCCCAGGTTTACTAGGTCTAGGATTTTAATTCCCCTATACATCACCGAAATCTATTCTACCTTATAATTGTGCACCATAGATACCAAGAATTAACAATTATGTATATTTTAACTTTTAATATTTAGTATAGTTCCACTTTAGGTTCTTTTTGTTGAAGTCTCACCCAATGTATCTAAAGGTGTGTGGCCCTTTAAGGAATTGCGACTATGTTAGTGGTTAAAGTTTTATTTAGATTTCATTTAATAATTTATTTATAGACATGGTGTATATATTATTTCCAATATATTTACCATAGCTATGTGAATGGATGGGTCTGGAGTATGCCCTAAAATTGCTTCTGCTTGGCTAAGGTTTCGTCTTCCTTGTATCTAAGGAAACAGGTTAACGACCCAAGACCATGAGGCATCTGACAAGTGTGAAAGCCTGCCCCCTTATGGACCACCAGTGGGTTATTCCAGGTGGCGTGGTTTTCCTTGAATAACAATGATGAGTCAACCTGCATTTGTGAATAACAACCAAATATGGTTGTCTTCACTTATGTTTTGACAACTGAGTTATGATAGGTTTTCCCACAATGTCAAAAAAAAAACTGTGTGAATGTAATTTCAATATGTATTTCCAAATGTAACAAAATATATACAATATCATACCAATTTGAGATTACTATGGTAATATTTACATTATATGCCTAAATGTGCCATGACTAAGACCCTTAACACAATATGTACTTGTTTACCACATGACCAGGGTCATTACATAAACGATCAAGTAAATAAATCCAAAATGTCAAGGGATAGACATACAAAGAAGTATCAAGAAGAAGATGAGGACCAAATTCTTACTAAACTGAATAAAACTCCTTGAAACAATTGGCCATTAACTGACAGTAATGAGATATCCAAAGTCAAAACGTCCATCAATGTTATCACAAACTTCAACCCCTTCCTACATGTAAAATGATCAAAGCAACAATAATTGTATGACAATTATTGTCATATATATAAAGAAAATCCTCAAAGAATTCTATTGCTTGGGAATTGAATAATGAAGATTTTACTTACCATATTATGGACTGTAAGCATTCCTACAATTGAAATTCTTGATGGAAGACTATTAGATAGATGTTGATTTTTTGGTCTTATTTCAGAAAAAAAAATTGAAGTGAGATCTTGGGAAATATTGTTTGGGGCATGTTCAATTGGATAAGGGTCCATGGGAGCCGAATTTTGTGAAAAATTATGTGCAAGTAATGGCCTTTTATGACTTATAAGACCTACATGCAAACATAAGAATTTCTTTGCTTTTTGATTTTGTTGCACTTCAGGAGGGGTTGGTGTTTGATGTTGTTGATGAGGAATTTGATGTTTAATGTTGCATTCTCATATTTACTGACGATTCTAGTTTTTTCGAACAAAAATGCCAAGGGGTTGTGGAGGAGACCTGGAAGTGGAGTTTGGAACATTACATGGAGATTTTTTTTTTTTTGAACTGTTTGCTCTTGATCGGATTGAGAAGGAGAAGATTGTTGTGAAATTGAATGTGACTATCCTTCTTGTTCTGCTTCAAGATCTAGTCATTTCAAATGGACCCTATTTTTCTATTTCAGTTGAGGATTGTCTGAAACATCATTCCAAGAACAACAACTTAAGTATATCCACATTGTAGATAATATCGATAAATAAATAAATCTTCAATTATAGTATTCCATGATTCAGATGTAAGAATTACAAATTATGTTGTATTTCTCTATTGTTTCCATTTAAAAAGGTATTTTCGTTTCCAAGGAAAACTAACATTGATTCATAGTTTGGCACTCTACTATGTGGAATATGACAGATTGTTCATGTATTATAGTTTGGCACTCTACTATGTGGAATATGAAAAATTGTTCATGTATTATAGTTTGGAACTCCACTATTCGGAATACGACACAAAATATTGAACATATGGACAATAGAGGATAGCCAATCCTAATGGCAACATGCAGGATGGTTTATCTTAATAACCCCTAGCAAAATGTGGGCATGTGTAGCTAGTTGGCTATTTAAACAACTTTCCATTTAAGAAAACCACCATACATGTGGGATATTGTGGAAATTTTGATATTTGTAATATATGGATTCTTATTTCATTCCATGCCAAGATTTAACATTCAAATGCAAGGTATGATGTGATAATCAAAACAATTGTAAGTTGAGGGACCAAAAGAGGGTACTTTTAAAAATTGTTTATGGGTCTGATGCCCCTTAAAATCTAGATTACCGTTTTCAATCTCACTTCATTTCCATTTCGTACATAAAATTTATGCTTGAAATGGTTGTTGATATTCTTGATCTCTACATTGCTAGAAGACTACATTTTAGATAGCTCTGTATAAATTCTTTGCGCCAATTGAATAGATTCAAAACTCATTTCAATCAGTAATATCTATAAATATCATTTCATTTTGCTCTGTAATCATGCCAATCCATCATTGAATTAAATTTTTATTCCCAAAATGATGGTGTTATAATATTCAAAATATGCATAAACATATATTATTATAAGAAATACATAAATTTACTAATTTAACACCATATCCATCATAACAAAATTTAATCAATAGAAGAAAGGATACAAAAAAGGAGAGGATATTTCCAAGAGTAATGGTTTCAATTACCATAACCAACCTAAGAAAAAATCTAGGACTGGAGATGCTTGAAAAAAAGAATAAATTGTTGGACCGTTGAGAGCTTTAACTAGAGAAGTAAATACATGACCTAATGGTTTAAGATAGGGTTTATGGTGTTTAACACATCATGCGGGTAAGTAAGGGCTATATCTCTCTCTTGCTTGAGAGTTGCAGCAACTATTATAGCATGGAACACTACAGTCAGGAAATAAATGGTAAGGATTGACCCAAATATATGGAAGGAAATAACCAAAAGTAGTTAAATAAAAGGGGTGTTATAGCATACCCCCACCCATCAGAGGTGAACTGCATGAGAAGCCTCAATCTGGCTCAGATTATGCATATGATACAACTAGTACTAATGCCTTCAAAAGGAGCAATTTAATTAGTTTAGAATGGAAAATTAGGTTATTTTCAATAACCGATAGCTGAGACAAGGGCCAACGGGCAGATGATGGGGTTGTGTGAGGTGCACCAATCAAGAAAAGGTATTTGTGATAAAACTACTAAGTTATGAACTGTTGTGCATTTGTTAAATTCCCAAACAAAGGAAAACCACTTATCAATCTAGCAAACTAGGTGCTACATTGAGTGGGAGACTCTTTATCTAAACGTTGGTGAACACTAGCTCATTGGAATGTTACCCCTATAATTTGCGTTGATGTCTAGTTGGTTCACTGGTTCATCACTGTGCATTATTTAATCACTATGTGTTGTTTTGTAACATAATTTTATTATAGTGGTGCACTTCCTATGGTAGTAGCATTGAGCAATCCTTCATTGAATATGGTAAAACACCTAGTAAAGGGAAATGTAAAGCACAAAAATCCATTCATTATGTTGTGGCACATTACAAAATGCCTGAATATGTGTACACATGAACATATTTGACCCCTTCCTAAATCAATAGATATCTACTTTCAAGATGAGTTTTGGAAGAAGACACTCAACTATGAGCATATACCCATTACATGTTGAATATGTCATGAGTACAAACATTTATATCACCATTGTTTGTTGGTAAATTAGACGAAGTCCCCTGAATAGGTGTCGAATCAAGAAAATAATGGGTTTACAGTTGTTGATCATAGTCATTGTAACCCTAAACATGCCTCCTCACATCACAATACAATAGAACAAAAGGGAGTGAACAGATCTAAGCCACTTGCAACAATGCATATAGTTGATGATTCCAATAAAAAATAGTCGAAAAATGTAGAGATGAAGGATTTGGTAGGTCCTTCCTCCTCCGTAGAGGTACCCAAGTCCTCAATGGTTTCCCCCATTTAACTGCCTGAAAATTTGGTGACATCGTTGTTGCCTCCCCCTAAATCTTCAATTTAGTTACCATTTCCCCCAATAATGCTTCATACAATTCCTGAGGGAGCCGATTCACTTCCAAACTAAGTTAAATAAATGGATTTAGATGCTTTAAATGTACTATAAATTACGAAGGAATGGAAATTTAAATATCCATTCACTCTCCCATAGCATCAAGTTTATTTATTAGGGAAAATTTTGAAGTATAAACATGCAGTAGCTAGATTGAACTCAGGTAGTGAAAATAATGGGTTCTTGGGGTTCACACACACTCATTAATGGATTCAAGGTAGTTGCATGGGGAAGAGAAGAAACAAGGTTGGGTCGTGTGAGGGAGCCCAAGGAAACATGTTCGGGCAGTTCGAGTCGGGTCAGGTCGGGTCGAGTCATGTGAGGGAAGTCGTATAAAAAATTCTAAGTTGTGACCGCCCATGTGCCTTGTGCACATTCATGTGACCCTTTTGCAGTTTTCTCCCTCGTGCTTGAAAGGATTCAAGTAAGTTGCATAGGGGAGATAAGGAAAGCTAAGGCTCTTGAGAGACAAATGGATGGATGAAAAACCAATAATAATGATTATCCATGAAACTAAAATTTCAAGGGAGGCCTCGAATGGAATCAAAAAAAAAATTGAGGTAGAGATGTTAAAATAACAGAAATAGACACTCAGGGATTCTCTAGAGGATTATCTATTATATGGGATGATCCATATGTTCACTACATTTTGCATTCCAACAGTCAAGTTCTAAATTGCAGTATCATAAGAATATTATCACTTAGCGAACGCGTTTGCCTAAATTTACTAAATGATAAGCCATGGGTTTTTAATTCTATATTGAAAATGGGTTCCCTAATATATCCCTCTCCATTGGTTATTGGAAGAAAATTTAATATTATCAAGTTACTTTATAAGAAGAAGGGTGATATTTTAAGGTTGTATGCAGATGCAGAACAATTTCAAGAAACAATTTCTTCCTCTGGCCTAGTGGAGGTTGACAATAATATCTTTACATGGAATAATCAATGAGGGAGTCAACAACAAGTGTCCTCGTGTATGGACATATTATTAATATCATAAATAATATTGTGATGGGATGTTTTTATCAAAGCCTCTAACTTATTCAACAATGGATGTGTTTATCGAAGCCTCTATCTTTATAAAAGCATAAAGTCACACTAGATGAAATCACCATAATATGTCCTATTATGGAGTATGACGTGGCCAACTATAATAAAGGAAATTTAGTTGGATGTTATTAAGAAATATGTGTTATGATAGGAAGCTGATATCACAAAGATATTCCAACCGTGGAGAAGCAATCAACATCCAAGAAGACCAATAATATTTGACTAGACAGATCTCCCAGAATTATTTGATGGAAGAGATAGATACCTTGATAATAAATAACCTCGGGAGATGTGTCAGCATGTATGAAGGATGTCGATATCTACTGGAAGATGTCATCATGAAAGACAATCAAAAAGGTAATTTTGATTTAAGTATTCATTTCTTATTTTTTAATAAATTCTGGTTGAGCTTATGTAGGGATGCCAAAGGAAAGTTTATGTGTTCCACCTTTGATGACCATATATCAGGACGAAAGATTGTTAAATAAATATGGTATGAAGATAGTAGCATGACATGAAGCTATACTATATGAGACGATTGATGTATCACTCTATGAAGGAATGATAAAAGTTATGGATGGTCTGTGCCCGATGAAGAAGTCTTGAAACAAGAAGACTTCATAACATGACATCGAAGGAAGAAATCTGCTTCATATAATTGGACGTTCCATGAAGATGTTGCAAGTCCCTATTTAAGAGGGAGCTTGGATTGGGTCATCCCTGATTAAGAGGGAGTGATAGTTGTGTTTTTCTATTTCATGTGTCATGCACTAGACCAGGACTAACAGTCGTAAGTCTTAGTGAAGGCCACGAAGAGAAATGTAGACAAATGGTGAATGGATCCTGCCTAATTAAGAGGGAGAGATAGACATAGCATTCCTTGCATCATGGGTTTCATGAGCAAGATGTTTTATTTATAGGTCAAATACTATTTGTGGTCTTTAGGATTTATCATGTCATTGTCATGTTAATAGAGTCATGTTACACTTAAAGAAGACCTCCAAATAGACAAGACAAAACCATCCTTAAGTCGTCCTCAACATATGCTTAAAGAAGTGACATGTCTACTTAAATATATAAATATATATATATATTTGACCTGTCGACTCATAATTAGAGACACATCGATTCACCTGTGTCATGTCGTCTCATTTATAGGCTCTAATAACTATATAAAGGAACCTCGACTCATCCCCTAATGCATTCAATTAAGATCATATTCTGAGGCTCTCGGATGGGATTCCACTATTCGGACAAGGATCTATAGAAAGGTGTGAGAAAGGGTCTGTTTTTTGGGTGCATAAATCAGAGACAGTGCAACGAGGGACAAAATAAGTATAGAACAATAATACAGGATATTTTTTTGGGTCAAAATATCTTGGTCAAGGACAATATCCATACATCTTCATTGCAGTAAGATCACAATGCGAAGAAGAGGACTAGGTCTTGGACTAGTCCACATTTCAGCAAGGAATACAATGCTTAAGTAAGGTGTGTTGACAGCAAAGGAAGGAGTATTACAAGGAGGTTACATATTTAATTTGGGATCGCATATTGACTCATGGTTTCTTGTGAGACAACCAAAAAGCATACATAATATTTTTTGGAGATAATTATGTGCTTAAGGGAAATTAACCAAATTAATTTTTTTGTATAAATGTAGTTGATCTAGGATAGAAGTGATATGGAAAATTAGAGTTGTAATGAAGTTGTAGCTACTTTTCCATTTCATCGTTAATGTAAATGAGTTAAAGAGTTTTTTTATTAGCAGTCGTAGCTTCATGTTGGTTTTTGTGTTTTTCTTTGTACTCAGGCTTTCATTTGGTATCAGAGCGAGGTTATAGATTTTTTTTGTGTGTTTAGAGACTGTCTCAAGTGAGAAAATTTGGTGGACGTGGTGGACGCTATTGCTGACTCTTGTTGTCATCTTTTCAGTATCTTTATTACATAGCCGAGATAAGGTGGAAGTTCAGAATTACTTTTGTTCTAGTTTTATAATGCAACCTATAAACCTATTTTGCTTCTTTCTATATTTGTAATGATTGTTTAGGCATTGCCATAGTTGTTTCCTCCATTTAAGGGTTTCCTCAATTTCTTTTTTTTTTAATTGTGTGGTTTAAGAGAGAGAGAGAGGACTCATCAAGATTTTCAAGTGTGGAGTATATTCTTTCCATAAGTTTCTGCTTAGATGAGCTGATATTTTTTTGAATTTTTAACATCCAAACATATTCTGTTTCAGTTTTGTATTTCCTTCTATCACTAGACCACCTTCTTCTCCTTGGTAAAGAGTTTCTCGTTGGAAAAGAGTGTATCTACTTAAAATTATTTTAATCATATAAGATAAAGGGGTTAATAAGGAGTGTGTTTATTTAAATTAGCAAGGAGACTTTTTTTTGGAGGGTTATATAAAGAACATTTTTTTTTAAACTAGTGGATAAAGAAACATTCTATAATAGAATTTTGAAGTGATTTTTTAAAAAGAGAATTAAAAGGAATTTGAAGAGAGTTCTAGGCATTGCAAAATTTTGTTTGCTTACAAATATTTTTGGTGTTTTATCTAGCATGAGAGTGTTTTGGGTGAAGATTGAGCTTTACACGAGTGCATATTGAAAATCATATTTTTTTTGGGCAATGTGGAAGATAGCCTCATGCAATCAGGAAAGAAACTATAAGACAGAGGAAAGAAAACAATCATGGGTCGCAAAAGGTGATTGAAGCAGAGTAAGAAAATGAAATGAAAAGAAAAAAAAATATCTTTGCCATGTTTAGAGAAGTTCAGGTCCAAGCTAAGGAACTGAGAAGTCTAGCAGAAGACAAAGAAGAGATCAAGGGTGATTGGTGTAGCTTTTATCTTATACAACCTCCTATGTTTACTGGTAAATATTTTGATTTTTGGATTATCAAAATGCTAACTTTTCTTTAAGCTAAAAAGTTAACTGAGTACCAGTCTAATAACCCATATGATGAAGTATGTGATGCTTCAGCATTGAATTTTATAAAACATGGATTGGATGAGAAGTTTTTGTGCAAGGTAGAAAAAGTTACAACTTCCAAGGAAGCATGGATGGTCCTCGAAGCGGAATTTGGTGCAAGGGGGAGTAATCAAGTCAGAGACAATAGTATCGTACAATCTGTTGTACTAGTGCTTGAAGATGAAAATGAAGTTGGATATGTAGGAACGAATCTATAGAAATATGAAGAGTTTGGTGAATCTGACTTGAAAGTGGATCACACTGTTCATGATATTTTACCAACAGAATATTATTTTGGCATAGATAATGCTACCAATGGAGAAGAAATCGATTTAGTGGATCCAATAATTGAAATTGCTAGTGTTAAATTTGATGAAGTACAATTAAATAATGGTGAGTGGTTGCATATTGTGCAACAGAAGTGTCTTGTTGATATGTTGTTATCTGGTGAGAGAAACTCACTTGTGTCTAGAAACCACGTAGAAGAAAACTTGCTTGCAGGAGAAGAGGTAAATAATCAAGATTATAAGGCATCGCCAAAGTCAAAGAAGGAAGAAGAGAAAAAAGATTTCATTCTGGAGCATAATGAACAAAACCAATATGGTTCTGAAGATTTTTTTCCATATAAACTTAACATTGATTTTGTGTGTGCAGATGTTAAAAGCAACCAAGATGAAACAAGAAAATTTGAATACGAATTAAAGTTCCTTGTAGCAACACTGTTACCGATGAAATAGGTACCTGCACTGGTACCTACTTTTTGACGTAGCAAGAAAAACACCCGATTTTGAAAAGTGGTGATGCAGAATCATTTTTTTTTCTTAGCATGTTTTTGGCGCTTAATTTTTTTTTTTTTTTTGATGTTTTTTATGTCGATTTTGAATAGTGGTGGCGTATCATCACCAACATTTTTTTAGAGGATTGATTTTGACACTATACATTTTCTAATGTCTTCTTCTTCTGTGAGATGTTTATTTTTAAGGGCATTTATGTACTTTTGTTTTTAAAAGAAAAAAATAATTTTTTTTGAATAAAAATTTGTAATGATATCTTCACTTTTTCACATAGATAAAAAAATGAAAAAAGGGTCTATATTATAAAGTTTATATTTTCTACAAGTTTATGTATTGCTAATTAAATTTTCAATGCACATCAAATAATTGTCGCTAAAAAACCAATATTTTGAACAATATGACAAAAAAATACAAATTTTCAATACAAATAGAATGCAAAAAATACACTTTTAGAGACTTTTTGCTAAAAAAAACATGTTAAATAAACTAATTTTTGGGAAAATCTTAACAGAAAAACTTAAGAAAATAGCATTTTTAGTGAATTTTATGTCAAAAAATAATCGTAATCAAATGTTTTTTTGCAAAAAATAAGGATTCTTCTCATAAAATATCAAAGTCTAAATATTACAAGTAAAATTGATTAATAGATCTCAAAAATGAGCTTTGTTTGCAAGCATAACTTAAAAATCCTCAACAATATCAACTAATACATGTTCAACATCATCTAGAACATCATTGATGGCTTTTTCCGCAACATTTTCTACTTCATTTTGGTCATTGTCATCTTCTAATGGATCTTTCATGTCTGCAAATCTTCCAAAGTGTCCCTTTCCAATCATTCCATATAATGGTGGTTGAGGTTCCTTTGCTTTTTTTGCCACATGTGATTCATTAAAATCTCCTTTCCTTAAACCAACTTCTTGCTTCACATTTGGAAGGAATTCAAGAACGTTAATTCTTTGTTGAATAAATTTGCATTGCACTGGGTCTTTCTTAATGGAAATGAAATTTCTTCCTTTTGGTAGGCAACATGCTAGTGTTGTACCTAATCATCAAATACAAAAGAAATAAATAAGAAAATTATTATAAAGACATAAAAAGTAAAAAATAAAATATTTAAATTTAAATTTGTATAATAAAATTTACTTGAACCTGAAAATATATCCAAAACCCAATCTCCTTCATTTGATGGCATCGTTCGGCTTGCCCCCGGCTGGGCGAAGGGTAATTCCGAGAATCGCCTCCGCCTAGCCGGGGGCCAGAAGCAGGCTGGGCAGCCCTCGACGGCGCCACTCGGTCGGCCTCTGCCCAGCTAGGAGCGATTCTCGAAATCGCCCTCCGCCCAACCCGAGGTGATTCTCAGAATCGCGCTCTACCCAGTCGGGAGCGATTCTCGGAATCACCCTCCGCCCAGCCGGGGGCCAGAGGCAGGCCGAACGGTGCCCTCGAGGGCTCCCCAGCCTGCCTTCGGCCCCGGGCTGGGCGGAGGCAAGCTGGACATCCCTCGATCGCGCCACCCGGTTGGCCTCCGACCCACGTCTAGGCAGAGGGAGATTCTCGAAATCACCTTCTGCCCGGCCAAGGGCCGAAGGCTTGCCGGGCGACACCATCAAGGGCTGTCTAGCCTGCCTCCGGCCCCTGGCTAGGCGGAGGGCGATTTCGAGAATCACCCCCGGCTGGGCGGAGGACGATTCCAAGAATCGCCCGGCTAAGCGGAGCCGTCGAGCACTGCCTAGGCTACCTCCGGCCCTCGACGGGTGGCAAATTAATTTTTATTTTATTTTATTTTTTTCAAACACAAATTATTTAAAAAAATTAATTTTTTTTTAAAACAAAAACTATTATAATAAAAAAAAAAGTATTGTTAAAAAAATGAAAAAAAAAAACTAAACTATTCAATTAAAATTTTAAAATAAAAAAAAACAATAAAAAAAAATTAAAAAATACGTTTAAAAAAATATATAAATTAATTAATTTTAATTTTTTTTAATTAAAACAATTATTATTTAAAATATAAAAAAAAAAACAATAAAAAAAAAATTTAAAATATGTTTTAAAATATAAACATATATAAGAAGATTTTAATTTTTAATTTTTATTTTCTTAAAACTAAAACAATTATAGTTTAAAATATAGAAAAACAATAAAATAAAAAAAATTAAAAAATATGTTTTTATATATAAACAAACAAATATATGAATAATAAATTTTTCATTTACTTGTTCATTTTTAAAAATTGTTTAAGTCAAATAATTTCTCCATAATTTCATAGTTCAAGTATCTTGAAAACTTAAGATTTAAAAACTTAAGATTTACAACTTGTCATTAAGGTTTTTATGCACTACGAAATTTTATCTTTAATGTTATGGTTGAAATTAATTACAATTTTAGGGTTGTTTAAAGTCAAGGTATTTTATGTTTAACAACATAGATAAAAATTGTTCGAAATGATAAGCCCTTCAGATATGATTTTGTTTATATTTAACAAGATCTATAAAAAAATTTAGAATTTTACGATTTTTCAATCTCCTAATATGTTGTCTTTAATTCCATTGTTACAATGTGTCAAAAGTGTGACGCAATGTTTTTTTTTGTTATTCCAGCATCAACTCGTTTTGTTTTGAGGATGCTTTTTCAATCATTTTTTCAAGAAACAATTTCATTTTTAGCATAATTTTATAAAAAGGTGAAATTTGACCCTGAGAAAAAAACAAATGCATTCTGGAATACACACTTTTTGTTTTTGGGGCGTTTTTTCATGTTTTTGAGTCTTTTTGGGCTAGAGTTCCCGTTTCATTGGCAACATTGTTTAGCATGGCTTGAAACACCTTGTGTTGATAAAGTCTTGATAGAAGTTACAACAATGAATGTTGAAGACAATATGGACAATGTTGAAAACAAAATGGACAATGTTGAAAATGAAAATGTTAGTGAAATTTTTATGTATTATATTTCTGAAGAGATAAACTTCTATTATTATTTTATATTGCAATAAATTGATAATCAAAAGATTGAGAATAAAGAACAAACTATAGAATATGACATGTGGAAACAATCCACATACGAGAAATTTTTTGTAGTAGAGGACATTCATGGACAACCTTAAAAGATTTTCCATGTTTTTATACTAAACAAAGATATAATGATGGAAGAGTTGCAACAACAAATGAACAAACTGAAATTTGGAGCATACAACAAAAAGGAAAAGATGAAACAGTTCATATGATATAGGATCTCGAAGAAAAGGAAAAATAAATCCAGCTAAAGAGTTGATGTCAAAGTTTTTGAGTCATCATAAGCCTAGCTAAGACTTAGACAATCATGCATGTTTAACTTGTGTTGAGCTAAGGTTAAGTTGTCAATAGAAATTAAAGGGTAGTGTTGGAGATAATTACGCCAATTTGTCAATTCAACGACACACCACCTCACCGTCGCACACCGCGTCACAATTTCAACCACCTCAACCTATTTAGCGTCAAAAGGCATCATCGCCATAGTTCTTTCAACCTGAAGAGACAATAACCAACTTAATTTTTTTGTATAAAGTTATTTGATCTGAGATAGAAGCGATATGCAAAATCAAAATTGTAATGCACTGCTGCTGCTTTTCCATTTCATCTTTATGTAAATGAATTGTTTGATAGCAGTCGTAGCTTGTTTCTTGTTTTGATTTTGTGTACAGACTTTCAATATTAAATACTTTGCAGATTGAATGATGTATATTATAAGTTTACTATGAACATCCATCCTTTAGGAATTCTCTTCTTTAAGAGTTAAAGCAAAAATTAAGAATTCCTCAAAAACACTCTTCATTGTTGAGTTGGCCTTTCCACTTCAATATTCATGGTTGGATATCCCACGAATATTCGAGGCTCATTTCAATATTTGTTCTCAGATTTGTGATCGATGTCAAGACTCATCATTTGCTAGGCAGACTTTTGAATGTAGCTCACTTTGTTCAACAAATTACAGCTTTGACGTATTGTGTGAAAGTTCTTAGTAAATTTATGGTGGAACTTTAAGGCACCTCCTCGCTTGAATGTGAATCGATTTGAATGCAGGAAATCCCGAACATACTAGGTTCGTTGAACTCGAACTATCTTAATTTAATGTTCCTCGCAGGATTTCTAAACTGTGCTTATGGCTCGCCATAGCTCAACTCAAATGTAATTGGCTTTGAATTTTCGGTGACTTGAACATACAAGATTTGTTGAACCAGAGCTGTCATATTATAAATACAATAGAGCTCTGACATTAATGGTTTGTCCAACCACTTTGAGTCGAATTAGTTTAATTGTTTGACTTAAGTCGGATCAAAAGAAATCATTTGTCTTTTCAATTTTTTAACAATTCCTTCCTTTCATTTAGATGTTTTGTAGTTTAGTTATTTTATGTAAAATCTCTCATAACACTGTGACTAATGATATAGATAAATTAATAATTAAGAATATATGTTTTATTACAATAGAAAGAATTTACTGGTTTGTTATCATGAAGCTCAAAATATTATAATTTTAGAGTGTTTGAATAATTAATAATATATATTTTTTAAGATAGATTTTATGTTTGAGTTGTTATTATAGATGAGAAATTAATTAAATAATATATTAATTTTTTTTTTTTTTAAGGAAGTTAAATGTTTTGATGGTTAGTTTTTGTACCTAGAATCTCTCATAATATTATAATGAATTGTATGATTGAGTTCAATTTTAATGGGTTTAATGATTAAGGATATATGTTTTCTCTTTACAGATTATATATGCAAAATGAACTAAATAGAATTTATATTTTGTTATATATTGAAGTTCAAAAGATAAAAAATTGGGTTGAATAAAATATCATTTATTGTTTTTTTTTTTTTTTCTAAAAAAGTGAGTATTTTGATAATTAGTTATTTTATTCAGATTTTTTCAGAACATTGTAATGAATAATAAAAATAAATCTAGTTTTTAATAGGTTTAAGAATATATATATTTTTTCATAAATTATGTGGCTAAATAAACCTAATAAAATCTATGTTTATCCATTATAATAAAATTCAAAAAATGAAAGTCCCTTGAGTAAAATCTTTTGAATCTTTATATATCAAATTCGTACCGATATCAACTTATAAACTATAAACACTAGCTTCACAATTTTTTACTTCATAAATTTTTTATTAAGTAAAAATAAATAACATGAATGATATTTTAACCCATTCATTCATAGTTTTTAAAACCATGAATCTTTCAACGTAAAGGCTTCGGAGAACGTGAGTAGCATTTAATTCAATGGTTGTTTCACATGGTGTTCACTAACTGTACACTAAATACTGTAAAGACGCGTGTTTCCATCCAACGTACCAGTTTTCCATTGAAAAAGTGCTTGATTAACCAGTTTTTGGACTATTTAAAATAGATTAAAGTTTAGAAACAAAATTCCTTCAAATATATCTCTTTCTTTTTAACGTTGAATTAAAAATTTGACAATAAATGTGCTTCGCTGGAGAAAGAATGGTTTCTTAACATTCTGTGAGAGAGTTAAAATATATAAGATAATAACATTTTGTTAACTAACATTAAAAAGGAAAAATAGACAAATAACAGTTTTTATATTCAGTAAGTTGGGTGGAAATCTGATTAGAATGGAATTGTAAATTTAAATTATATAATTTATAAAATCGAAGTGTTTTAGAAAATTTTAATATTTATTTAATTTAAACTATATATATATCATTTTTATAGTAATTTTGGAGTGTTTATATTTTTTTATTTTTTATTATAGCAATAATATTTATTTTGAAGAATGAAACTTAGATTTTTTTCTTTTTTTTCTTCAAATGTGATAAATCATATTGGTATTAAAAAAGATAAATCATTATTATCATCAATAATATTCATTAATTCCTTGAATCTAAAATTGATTTTAATAATATCACATTTATCGGTCGTACATCATTGGGTGGCTTCACAAAGGACGGGATCTCTATGTTAGCAAACAATGTCACCTTCCCTACAACATCTAGCCCTTCACAGATTAGGTATTATGTCACATTGCTACTTTTGATATTTCTGATGTATTATTAGGTCAACCATACTTGTGGAAGCAACATGCTATGTATGAGTCCCAACCTTGCTTTGTGACTGTTACTTTGGGAAATAAGTTGTACAAGATACCGGAGGTAGGAATGCCTACCGCCATCTCTTTGGTCACTACAAAAAAATGCACTAAGCTCATTTCCAAAAGTGGGAAAAAAAATTTCCCGGTAATTCGCCCTCAACGAAGAATAAGACTATGGCTACAAACTTTAGATAGATCTCCTCCGCACAACAAAAACAGATGGACAAGGTCGTGGAGGAGTACGAGGACATCATCACCTCACCTGCAGGGGTGCCTCTACACTGTAAGGTCAAGCACCCCTTCAATTTGACCCCAGGTGTGTTGTTGCCCAATGGAAAAATCCATCGGCACTCTGTTCTATAGAATGACGAAATGAAGAGGAAAATTCAGGAGCTACTGCAGAAAGGTTACATTCGACCAAGTTCATCGCCCTGTGGGAGCCCGATCATGTTTGTGTAGAAAAAGGATGGGACTTGAAGACTTTGTATTGACTATCGGGCGTTGAAAATGATCAGTGTGCGGAATAGGCACCGGATCCCACAAATTGATGACCTTGTGGCCCAACTCAAGGGGGTGGGGGGCGGGGGGGCGGGAATATCTCAGCAATATCGACTTGAAGTTCATGTATCACCAGGTGCCAATCGAAACCTCTGATGTGTGGAAGACTACATTCAAAGAAAGGATGGCCTTTTTGAATGGTTGGTCATGCCTTTAGGGTTGACGAATGCTCCCACGACCTTCATGAGGCCGATGGACGACATCTTGCGGAAATTCACCAACTCATTTGTAGTAGTGTACTTGGATGACATCCTAATATTCATCCAAAATTTGGAAGAGCACCTCCACCACATCCGACAGGTCCTCCAAACACTGCGACAACACAAGTTGTGTGCCAATTTGGAGAATTGCACTTTTGACATGACCCAGGTTCAGTATCTGGGATACATTATTGATGAGAGGGGGGTGCATGTGGATCCAGCCAAGATCCAATTCATTCGGGATATACCAACCCCAACCAATCTAACAGAGCTTTGCAGCTTTATGGGTTTTGTCAATCTCTATCGCAGGTTCGTGTTGGGATTCTGTCATACCACTTGGCCCTTGAGTTAAGTTACCAAGGGGGAGCAAAAGAAAAATTATTTTGGTATGAATATCAACAGAAGACATTCATCGAGTTAAAAAATCACCTCTGCTCTCCCACAGTGCTCACACTACCAGACTTGCAACAACCATTTGAGGTCGAGACAGATACCTCAGACTATGATATTGGGACATTTATTACTCAACAGGGGCATCCAGTGGAATATCACAGTGAGACACTATCCAACACAGTCCGGAAGTATCCCAGTTATGAAAAAGAGATATATTCCATTGTGCAAGCTTGTCGATAATGGAAGATTTAGATTTTGGGGAAGGAAACGATCATCCACACAGACCACAGACCCTTGCAGTTCATACGAACACAAGGGAAGTTGTAAAATGATCAACATCAGAAGTGGTTCACATATCTGCAACAATTTCATTTGAACATCAAGCACAAGAATGGAAGCACCAATAATGTTGCAGACTGCCTCATCTAACCATCGATCATGGCACTAACCACCATGCTCAACTATTGTGGGCACAAGACTTCTGATTAGCCACTTCTCTACAAGGGTGATCCACAATTTGGCCACACATACAAGATTCTCTTAGAGGGTAATCAAGTTCCAAATTTTCACCTCCAAGATAGACTATAATGTCACGTGGGACACCTTTTTGTTCCTTCAAGTGAGCCTTCCAAGATGATTTGGGGAAGCACACTACAATCAGGTCACTAGGAATTTTGGGGTCGAGAAAATAGTGGCAATACTGCAGAAGTATTTCTATTAGCCAAACCTTTGACTGTATGTTGGGATGTACATCAGATCTTGCATTGCCTGCATCATTCCGAAACTAACCATCAAGAAGCAAGGCCTCTATACTCTGCTGCCTACCCCTAGTCGACCTTGGGAATCCATATCCATGGATTACATGTTGGGCCTTCATTTCACTAAGAATGGCAACAACTGTATTTTCATGCTCATCAACATATTATCAAAGATGGCCATTATAGCGGTCTGCAAGAAGAATATCACAACATAAACCACTATTAAACTCTTCTTTGAATGAGTGTGCATACACTTTGGGATCCCACAGTCTATCATCATAAATCGGGAAAGCAGTTTCCTCAGTATATTTTGGTCTAACCTTTGGTCAATGTTGGATACCAAGTTCACCAAGTCCACAACTTTCCATCCCCAAAATGATGGCCAGAAATAGGTCATCAATAGGATGATCGTACTCATTTTGCTCATGTACAAATAAAAGCATCCACACAAATGGGATGAGAGCCTCTTTTATGTACAACACAGTTATAACCAAGCTCTCCACAGCTCAACCAACCATAACCCCTTTCAAGTGGGCTTGGAATTCTAGCCACTATGTCCCATTGATGTAGCCATGGCATGGAATAGGCCACCACAGATCGTATCATGGACACACAAATCAAGAACACTCACCAGCAGAAGATCCAATTGTATCGGGTTATCAAAGTTGGCTAACTCCTGCACCAAGGTAAGTGGCTCACTAGGGACAAAGTTCAGCAGAAGTTTCCTCATCTCATGGAGGAACTCAACGCAACAGGGACCATTACTTCCTAAAGGGGAGGAATGATCTAGGTGGATATTGGTGGCCACCTACCTATTCCACTTGGAGCCCCACCATTTTTTCTTTCAGTTTCCTTAATTGTAGCACAATTTACTATTTTTAGCAATTTTTTGGGTCCTAGAGTTTTGAAGTCGTTTTGAGGCCCTAAACAACATTTTTTTGGGGAAATATTTCTCTTATTTAGGCAAAGACTCAACATTCACTGTCACTAGTTGTATTCCTCGGATATATCTTTCTAATGAGGTATCATGTGCATCAAACAAAGATCGTATGCCAAAGTTACAACCCCTAGAAATTGATGTACCAATTTGCCCAAATGGGGCCCATAGTTTGGTGTTTCATCTCCTAGGGTTATGTTTTTTTATGTTTAGGTTTTTCCATTATTTCTCAATAATAAATAGGCCTTTGATCCTCATTGTAACACAGTTCAGAGGCCTGTAGCCACCACATCTCTTCTCAGAGATAAGCTACCAATGCCCTAGCTAGTTTATTTCCATTCTAGTTGTAACCATAATTGAGTTATGTGATATTAATGAAATGCAGTATTATTTCTGCTACATCTATGCGTTTATGTTTATTTCTGTATTTTTTTCCATTCCTGCATAAGTCTAGATCAAAAACATCATTGTGTATTAGCAGTACAAATAAAGAATGTCATAATATGGATAAATCATATGTATTCTTAACATGACAACATGTCATGATTAGATTGCAATAGGGATCGAAATAAAATACAAATTCCTCACACACACACAAGAAATATAGGATTCCCAACTAGAAATGGAATGAACTCATAACTAATGTTGTAAGGAGAACAAATCATCACTGTGGATAAGGGATTGGATAAGTAGAAGGTTTAAAAATGAAATACGAGTAAATGAAAGCCAAATCATAGTATTTTGTATCAGAATTCTTAACACAGCTACCTATAAATATTACAATTTACATTTCAATGGGAATGAATAGCATTTCCAAACACATTCACACTCACAAATCCAAATGTGTTCTTCCCAGCCATAGATGAAAAAATTTGAGGCTATAAGGGAGAAAGTAATAAACAATGCATATTAGAAATTAGCATATGTAGGTACTGAAAAAATACCATACTGTTAAACCATGATTGAGAAATAAATTGTGACCAAATCAGAAGAGAGTGGAGGGGTATTCTTAGCCTGGTAGTCCCTGAAGAATGCATAGTAATTCCTAGCAAATACATCCTCACAAAAATCCAAAATGTAAGCTTCCCGACCATAGATGAACGAATAGATGTTATAAGGGAGAAACAAAGAAAACAATGTGCATCATAAAGTAGCCTAGATAAGGTACTAGAAATTTTTGTTAAGAAGATGCCCTGATTGAGTGACAAACTAGGGCCAAAATAGAATAGGGTAGAGAAGTCATCTTAATATGGTAGTTCTTCAAAAATGTACATTGTATAGTAATGCTTAACACATACAAACACATCTTAAATTACAAGCATCCCAACCATAGATTGAATGAGTCAATGCTTTGAGGGAGCAACAAAAAATTGCATGCATAGGAAATTAAGTGCATTAGGAACTATAAACATATATAGGAGTAAACCTTGGAAAAAAAAGTTATGCCTAAATAGAACATAGTATAGGAGTATTTTTAACCTGGAAGTCCATGAAGACTAGATTCCTTACAAATGGAGGAGTAAACCTTGATTAAGAAAAAAATTGAGACCAAAACAAGAGTCTTTTTAACCTGGAATTCCATAAAGACGAGATTCCTTAGAAATGGACACGCACACCAAAAAAAAAAAAAAAAAAATGTTGTGGGACTGGTTGCCAAAAAGGAATGTCAAGAAGATTTCCAAGTCATGGAAGTTGCTCCAAGACACCACAAGATATGATTATTTGACTGTTTCAACCACACCCACATAACATATCCCATAGAGGATGGAGAAGGCCAACCAAAAAAAAATACTCAAACCACAAACGATTAACCATCATATTAGTATGGGACACCACATATGTTGGGATTTATAGATGAGGTCACAAGAAAATTTCATCAATTAGGGAGCCATCCCCTTCCTTTTTTGGAGTAATTTAGGATTCCCAATATAGTTCTTACTATAGAAATTTATAGTTCAATGCTGGGAATGGCTTACCTTTACTTGGATTCTTCATTTCCTTAACCTCCTTCTACTCTTATCCATATTTCCACCCTTAACATGGTGGCTTGCCTCTTCTTCTGGTGGGAATAGGACCTTATCGATGCCCTGAACAAAGATTCTTCCATCAACGTAAATATCATGATCATACAAGTGGTAACTAATCTGTCCATGCACAAACATAACAGTCTCATCTGCTTCCTCAGTGACTATCTTATGACGGACCCTATGAATATCATACTTGAGCTTACTGAACCTCCTCATGGTAGTATACAAACTCTCCTCACTCTGATACTATGGGATAATATGATAATACATGATCTCGATGCTACTGATTCGTCCTCAGAAGACCCTGATAATAATACACTAACCTTGATGCTAATGATTCGTCCTCAAAAGAAGAAAATGGTGATGGCAGTTTGAAGGGCCTATATTCTGGATGAGTGAAGCGACATATACAATAAATTAACATTGAATTTCTAGATAGGTGGCCTTTATGTTCTGAGGTTAAAAGAGAAGAGTTTCGATGGATGAAGAAATCAAGCAGAAGCAACAGGAGGAGGCAGATGATCTAGGAAAAGCCTTCTTCTACCATATTTCTTGAAGAAAATGAGATCGATAGCTCTTCCAAGTATGCTCTGAGGAATATTACAAAGAGGGATAAGAAATGCACCAAGAAAGATGATGTGTTAGAATATGGTAAGAAGGAGTTCAAGGGAGTTAGACATAGGCCATGGGGAAAATGGGCTGCAGAGACTCATAGGAATGATAAGAGAGTCTGTCTTTGGTTGGGAACATTTCAAACTAAAGAAGATGATTACAGGGCCTATCATAATGCTTCCCAAAATCTCAGAGGTCCTGCAGCTGAAAGTAATTTCCTTCACACTACAACTTCAGGGAATAGACACGAGATCTCCACACACATCCATGAGAATCGAAATCAAGTTTGAAAACATAGCCATGGATACCACTGAATTATCCTAAACTACAGTTAGTAAAAGGAAGAGCTCCCCTGATTTAGCGGCACTAGTCAAGAAATGCTCCAGGCTAGATTTCCTCTCGTCTGTGGAGCCGAACATTTCCTCTGGCTAAGACAAGGAGTCCTTTGGTGAGGACGGCTTGTTAGTTTCCTCACCAACTTCGGTTCTCAGATAGTGCCTATCAAATTCCCCTACAAATCCTAATGCCAATCCCACAAAAATTGATAGCAATGTTGTTCCACTGGGAAATCTAGGTTTCTCATTCATTGATCTTGAGAATTTTGACTTGAATTGGGACTCATTGATAGACTATGATTTGTTTTCCGCAATAAACACGACACAATTACGCCTTCGTGAAACATCACCAAAAAAATTCTTCTAAAATTACTCACCTTGTGAAACTCGAAACAACAGACAGAGAGATGTCACTTAATGGGAAAAACAGAAAACGAACAGATGTCACTTAATGGGAAAAACATAAAACAAACAGATGTCACTTAATGGGAAAAACATAAAATGAACAGATGTTACTTAATGGGAAAAAATATAGACAGACATATTTCAAACGAAGATGAAAAGGGTAGACAAATTCCTAGCCTAACCAATTTCAAAAAGGGGCACCTTCAGTGTAACAAGATACTCTAGGAAAAATATATAGAAAACTACAAATTTGCGAGGCCTGCCTCTCAAGCCAATTCCATTTAAAGACACTGTAATATGACAGGAATTTACCACATTATACAGTCTTGATATAACTCATGAATTCATACAAAAACCTTCAAAAGACCATTTTACTTGTCCACGATGATCATAAAATACTTTTACCTTCTAAAGCAAAGCTGCACTATAGATCTTCCTTTCAATGACGTACATTCATCAAAATATTTTGGCCTTATTTCTTTGTCTAAGAGTATTTTTAAACTTAATCATTGATGTTGATCTTGCAAGTGACAAGTTATGTTCCTTGTATCTATTTCACTACCCTCCAAGTTGACCTCTGGCATAGACATAGACATGACAACCATGGCATTAGTGAAGTCAAAATAAAATACTTGAACGGTAAATATGAACTACATATGTCCAATCTCCTGAGACATCCTCCCATCTATAAAGCCACACAAAGGGTTTGAGCCTTCAACCAAGATCCCAATCAAATAAAAAATCACACACTAAATTGCAAGAAGGTAACATTTACTTGAACCTTGAACCTTGTCAACTCAAAATAAAAAAAATTATCATAGTCTTCTATGTTGGAAAAGCTCAAAGTACTTATGAAAATTTATAACTGAACATAAACCTTCGTTTATTTTTTTGGTGCAAGAACGTCTGACCTAGATCATATTGTCAAAGGACCAAACTCAAAAGAATGCATAGTCGTTTTTACAGAGTTTTGTGAGAGATCAGATTTATACGATGGAGACAAAACTAAATATCATGGCCTATCTATATTTTTGTAACATGCTTTGGTCACATGCATGCAAATTAACATTAGGCCTATCCCTTGGTTGCTCATATCTCCACAACCATTTCAGAATAGAACATATTATTTTGTCTCATGAAATTTTTTCTTCTAAGGGGTCAATGAATTCATCTACCTAAATTTTAACACTAGATGGATTTAGAGAACCATTTTTCTCTAAATCTTAATGCTACAAATTGATTCAGAGACCATGGGGTCTCTGAATCCATTTGCAGTGTTAAAATTTAGTGAAATGTAACATTTCAATATCAAAATTTCTTTTTTTCATTTCCATCGTGACACACTTATAAATGACTAGCGTAAATGACTAATTCATATTTTTGTACTTTTTAGTTGGTCATATTTTTATTCTTAGAATATAGTAGTCATTTACATTAATCATTTTTTATTTTGTCACTTATTATCTAGTCATATCTTTTAGTCTTGGACTAAATTAGTCATTTAATTTAGTCAACTTTAGTTGGGTCACTTCTTATCTAGTCATATATTTTATCCCTAGACTAAATTAGTCATTTTTAGTTGGGTCACTTAAAATTGCTCCAATTTAGAAGTAATTCACTTGAAATAATTATGGTGACTAACTTTTTTAATCATGTAGTCACTAATATCTCATTTTGTACTAGTGTAATTCCCATACTTAGTCTGGAAATTAATCTTGTAGATTTCCTCTTATTTTGCGCATACCTGATGGTATCCTGATCTCAAAACAATCTTCAAGAACATAGCTACTCCCTTCAACTAATCGAGCAAGTCACCTATCTGTGACAAAGGGCACATGTTATTAATCGTCACCTTGTTATATTTCTTGTAATCAATACATAACCTAAGAACACCATCCTTATTCCTCACAGACAATATTGGTGTTATGAAACCATCTCACAAAATAGAAGAAAAGAGAGATCAACGACTTATAAATCAGCCACTTTGAGGGGGAAACCTCCTTTACATTACATAAATGAATAATTATTAGATGATACAAATGAAGAAACCTCCTTTCTATATACAGGAGTCCATGGGGTCACAATATAATCTTATTCGACCTAACAATAATAATGTAAGGGCATAAAAATAACAATTGTGGGCTATTATGGGGAATAATAATAACAATATGGGGATTAGAGGGGTACAAAAATAACAATAATGGGGCTACACTAACAACAATAAGGGACTACATTAGTAATATAGGGTCCTAACATGCCCCTATCCTTCAAAAAAGTGTTTTCCTCAACGCTTGAGTAGCTCTAGATGCTTTTGCATAAAATTCTCATCCTCCCATGTGGAATCATCAGTGGGTAACTTCTTCCACTTGATGAGATACTCTGAATTTGATCATTTTTGTAGCTGTTGAGTTCTTATTTCAGTGACTGCTTCGAGTTCCAATATGATTTTTAATTCCTCATCAAGTTCTTACAATAATTTTTGAACTGGAATTTTGTCACCTATAACCTTCTTTAAGCATGAAACATGGAAAACTAGGTGCACTCGGGAAGATGCAGGAATCTCCAATTTGTATGCCATAATAACAATCTTTTGCAACACCTTGTAAGGACCATAGTATTTTTTGTAGCCATAAAAATACCCAGTCATCTACATCAGAACTTATCTCATTGTGATGTTGATCTGCCTGTTGTTTCATTCGATTATGTGCCAAATTTAGGTTATCCTTTAAGAGTTGGAGAAATTTTTGTTGATGCTCGATGTGATCTTCCACTACTTTAACCTTATAATTTTCTCTTAAAGATGATGTGATGGATGACAGATGATATCCATAAGGTGCCATAAATGGGGTCATATTTCGTGCAGTGTGGAAGGAAGTGTTATACCACCATTCATCCAGAGGTAACTAACTAACCCATTGTGTTTGTTTATTAGATACAAAGCAACTAATATATCCTTCCAAACATTTGTTCACTATCTCATTTTTCTCATCAGATTGAGAATGATAAGATGAGCTATGAGCTAGTTGAGTACCCAAACAAGAAGATAATTCCTTCCAAAAATTTCCAGTGGAAATGGGATCTATATCACTTACAATAATATTTGGGTTTCCATGTATCTTTTGAATTGTTTCCATAAATGAAGTAGCAATTGTACTCACTTTAAATGGATGAGATAATGCACAAAAGTGTGCATACTTTGTAAGACTATCAACTTCCACCATGATGAGACTCTTTCCTTCGGACTTAGGTAAACCTGTGATAAAACCCATTGAAACCTCCTCCAAATGTTGAATTGTAATGGATAAAGTCTGTAGCAAACCCGAGGTCTTAATTGTCTCAACTTTATTTTGCTGGGAAACCAAAAATTCTTCCACAAAATTTTGATTATCAGATTTAAGGCCATCCCAAAAAAATTCTTTCTTCACCCTCTGGTAACTTTTTTGAAATATTGAGTGTCCTACTAAGGGAGAAGTGTGCAATTCCAAAATAATATTTTGTTTTAGTTGGGAATTCTTACAAATATTTAAGCGATCTTTGTACCATAAGGAATCATTTTTCCAACTAAATGTATTATATGTACTGGGATCTTGCTGAAACTTTTGAATGAGTATCCATGCTTCTTTTTCATTCTTCAATTCCTCCCTTGCTTTAGTTATCCAATATGGTTGGATAATAGAAATGGCACAAAGCAATGCTTCCAAATCCTCATTCTTTCTTGAGAGTGCATCTGCAACAACATTTAGATTCCCTTTTTTTGTAGATTATTTAAAAGTCATAACCCAACATCTTTGTGACCCAATTTTGCTTCTCTTATAAAAATAGTCTTTGTTCCAAGAAGTATTTAAGACTATCATGATCAGTTTTTACCTCGAAGTGTCTTCCCATTAGGTAAGTTCGCCATTTCTTTAGTTCATGAAGTATTTCCAACATTTCCTTCTTATAAATAGCTTTCTATAAATACTTTCCTTTGATTGGACGAATTTAAAAACAACTGGATCTTCCTTCTTGCATTAAAACAACACCAATTCCATTCCATGAGGAATCACATTCCATAATAAAGGTTTTTATGAAGTCTGACGTATCTAAGACCGGTGCTTGGCACATTGCCTCTTTAAGATGTTCAAAGGCCTTAGTTGCTTCAGGAGGCCACGAAAATGCATATTTCTTCATTAATGTTGTTAGAGGTGTTGCTATTCTCCCATAATGATTAACAAACTTGAAATTACACCTTGTTAACCTTAGAAATCCTCGCAACTTATTTATGGTTGTGGGGATTTTCCATTCCTTAATGGCCTTAATTTTTTTAGGGTCTATCTTAACACTGTCCTGAGATACAATATGACCCAGATATTCCACCTCTTGTATTCCAAAGAAACATTTGGAGGTTTTTTCATATAATTACTTCTCCTCCAATAGTTTGAGCACCCTGTCAACGTGTTGAACATGATCCTTCCAAGACCTGTTGTAGGTTAGTATATCATTAAATAATACTAACACAAATTTTCCAAGGAAGGGTTTGAAAATGGAATTCATCAACCCTTGCAATGTAGAAGGTGCATTGGTAAGGCCAAAAGGAATGACCAAAAATTCATAATGACCCTCATGATTTCGAAATGATGTTATTAGAATGTCTTCAGTGTTCATTCTAATTTGATGATATCCTGAACGGAGATCCAACTTGGTGAAATAAATTGCTCCATGTAATTCATACAATAATTCATCAATCAGAGGAATGAGAAAATTATCTTTAATAGTGAGCTTATTGAGCTCCTTATAATTTGGACACATGCACCATGATCCATCCTTCTTGTGCACCAATACTACTGGAGTAGAGAAAGAACTTTGACTAGGTTGAATTATTCCAGCCTCTAGCATTTCTACAATCATACGTTCAATTTCTCTCTTTTGGACATAAGGATATATGTAAGGCTTGATGTTTGGAGGAACACTTCCTCGAATCAAATGAATAGTGTTCTTATGATCACGAATAGGTGTGAGTCCTTTGGGAGTTTCAAACACCTTGGAATGATTTTCCAAGACTTTTTGGAGATCTGGAGAAATATATGATTTTGATGTTGGAACTTATAGTGAGCATAATTGTGAAATTACGCCTCATTGTACTTTCTTTAGAAGCCATTAGGGGAATTTTGAGGTCTAAAATGGGCCTCCTAAGAAATATTTACAAAAAAAATAAACTTTATAAGAACCAAGAGGATTCAAGGTGATGATGTCAACCATGGGGGATGATTCACCATTTTTTAAGTAAAAGGGTAAAAAGATTAAAAATTAATAAAATAATAAAACTAATTTTTCAACTCGTATTTTCAATTTATCTCCCAAAGTTTTTACTCAAATTTCGAGTGGGAGTACTTTTTCGATGAAAAATTTAATTCCCATCTAAGGAGTACCCATGTTCCATACTTTTTATGGACCCTTCTACATGAAAAATGAAAAATATATGAAAAACATGATTGCAATCACATTTTTTATGTATTTATCACTTTGCATGTAGCAGGATCCATAGAAAGTATGCAACATGGGTAATCCTTGGATGAAGAATTAAATTTTGCATCCAACGAGTACTCCCGCTCGAAATTTGAGTAAAACATTTGGGAGATAAGTTGAAAATATGAGTTGAAAAAGTAGTTTCTTCATTTTTCCCTTAAAATTTGATTGTAAAATTTGATGATGTAATCAAATCTTAGTTTATTATTTCCACTATTATTTTACAATTTCCTTAGGAGGTCCATTTGAGACATCAAAAATCCCCTAATTCTTTTTCATGACATTAGAGCTTATTATCTTTCCCTGCTTCATTGTGATACCCCATAATTCAACTTCCTTTCCTTCCGAAAAAAAAAGTTCAAGAAAAGTTCTTGAAAATTAAAAGCTACCGTCCCCAAAGATTGTAACCATAGTACTCCTAGTATAACATCAACACCACCCATTGGAATGGAAAGCATTGGACTACTCAATACATATTCCCCCATGGTTAGCTTGATATTATCACACTTTCCAGAGAAATTTATAGCTCCTCCATTTTTCATCATCACTTGACACTCTGGCATTGGGTATAGGAAGCAATTCAATTCCTTGGCTACTTTACAATGAATAAAATTATGGGTACTACCCGAATTAGTAAGCACTAATACATTTTTCTTCTTGATATGTCCTTCTATCTTGAGAGTTTGAGGAGTGGTGATTCCTACCAATGCATTACAGGATATGGTTGGATTCATTTCTTCTTCCTCTAGGGTTGGTTCTTGGTGTATATCCTCTTTTAAATTTTATTGTTCCTTTTCTTCCTCCTCTTCACAATCTATGTAAAATGATTTTTTCTCGGCACACTTATGACCTTTATTGTATTTTCTATCGCAATTATAGCAAATCCCTTTCGCTCTTTTTTTCTTCCAATTGTTGTGGTGTCAACCTTGTAGGTTGTTAAAGTCTAGGAGTAGCAAGAATTACATATTTATAGTTGTGAGTGGTAGGCTTCTTTGTCGCCAAAATTTTTTCTTTCAATTTTTCTTGCCAACCTGAATGCATTTTCTAGTGTATGAGGTTCCCAAAGGTGAACCTCATGTTGGATGTTATCATTTAGAGTCCCTATGAACACATCAAGCCTATGTTCCTCTGGAATATTATTTACCCTTATATTATATTTTTGGAAGTCCTAAATGTGCTCCATCATTGAACCCTTTTGTTTTAGATTTATCAATGATTACAATTTTTTTATTAAAATTTTTATAGTATTGTATGAATTTGAATCCTAATCTGAATTCTAATTTGGTAACTATGCTTTGAACCCTACCTTCCAACTGGTCCCACCAAAGCTCAGGGTTAATGGTGTCCATTGCTGGGTGATTACGCACACAGATCAACTTATCATGAAGGCTTACTGGGTTCTGCAGGAGGTCAGACCTCAATTCTCTCATTAGAATTATCCTACACACCTAATAATTTGAAGCCAACTGAAACTCTACTGCAACTAAGATTTGGTTAAGAAAGTTTCCACAGGAAACGCTTTGTGAAATTTCCCCCACTACCCATCAATCGTCGACATTCAAAAACTTTATCAACATTGGCACATTCAAAATACATTTCCCACACTCAAAAGGAATTTCTCTTTCTAATTTCATTGTTTCTCTCATTGAAAGTGACGATCATCCCGACTATGGATTCAATAATCCCAAAAACCATACATATGTGCATTTTTATTAGAATTTAGACTGCAACACACCATAAGAGAGAATTCCATAAATAATTATAATTATGCCTAGTTCTTGGGCCTTGCATATGTCCTAGAGATCCAATACCCACATAGACAAAGGATTTAAATAACTTATAAAAATAAATAATATTTATATTTCTCAGAACAAAGGTATAAACAGTGATTACAATGATTCGATATCCAATTATTCCTTTATATACGAGCTCTTAGTCTCACTCATTCATCATTTTGTGACTTACTCAGACCTAATAACACTCTTAAAAACAAAGACACACTCTCCATCTTACTGAGCATATTTTCTTCTACTAAGAGAAAATTTAACACGCATTCGCATAAGATTTAAGACTCAGAACAATCGTGCCAATTCTACTAACCTTAAAAGGAATATTTACGGAGGAAAAATACAATGTTGGCAACTTGAGCTCCTCTCTCCCTCTCAGGATGACCTATCCCTCACATAAGAGCCCTCTTCCTAAATTTTGATATAGAATAAAAACAAGGAAAATATCCCAATATAAAATTCACATGAGACATCTATCATAATGAACTAAAAACTAACTCACAGATCAATAGACACTTCTTCTTTTGCATATGCCCATTTGGGAAAATACCAATTTAGACAAAAATATCCTAACAACCTAGTACTATTTAATTATTATAGGTATAGGACACTTGACGTTTTCACAAAAATTCCTAATTTCTACTCTGTACAAATTTACATTTGAGGGAAAATAAAATCCCTTTGCAATCCCATCACCTCCTTTTTCTTGTCTTAAACAAATTAGTTTTCCTAGGGTGATGGAGGATTCTCCTGCATTAGACCACTTAGCAAGAGCATAGACTCCATGAGGGTATGGGAGTCAACTCATTGAGCCTTATCAAAAAGGATGACTTAGAAAGAACAAAGACTCCATGAGGGTGGGAGAGCATACTCTAGGGAAAATTTTTGGGGCTAATATTTGCAAGTATGCTAATGTGATACCCCTCAAGTAAGAAATGGCTATTTTTAGATTATTGTGATTATGATTTGAATTTAATGGATGTGAGATGAGGATTGGAATTGATGAATTGTTATCATTAAACTTTATATTTATGAATAAATGTTTTACTGTGAGAAAAATATGGGAAAGAGCACATGAGTAAATGGATTTATAGCTAGAAAATGTTTAAGTGGTCAAGTCCATATAATGGACCTTCCCAAATCTTGGAGAAATTAATATTAGAAAAATAGCATAATTGGAGAAGAAATATTATGCTAAATTAATAATTATAAAGTATCATAATTACATAGAAATATTATGCTAATAACTTATCCAAAGAGAAATGTTTGGATCAAAATTTGAGAAAAACACTTCCTTCGTGCTTTAAATAAAAATTTAAATAGGCTTTTTCCAACTAAATAAAAAAAGAAAGCCTAGGAAAAAGGGTGCAAACCTTTAAAACAAGACACTGCTAAGGAAAAACATTTCAAAAAGAATTATAAAAACACTACTAAGGAATACAGAGGGGTTGTTATTGAGAAACAAGAAGTTTGAGCTCTGGTGAATTACTGGTTGCAATTCTTTAAGTGGAAGGAACTTGCCTTTCAAATATATCATTTCTCAAAAGAGCATTTCCATTCATATAAATTGTTATTGACTCTTATGAATTGGAATATTGTTTTCATTTATGAATATGGTTAAATTTCCTATGTAATATATATATATATATATATATATATATATATATATATATATATATGTAGATATATGGCTATAGATGAACTATGTAATAGGTATATATTACTCATTAATTGTTGGAAAGGCAAAGAGGAGAAACACAAAATAACATACACAAAACATATGAGCTATGACTCTTCTCTATTGATCACACAAAATTAATTAGGATTGAATGAATGGACTTACAATGAACTCGGTGAAGCGTATTTAAACCATTTCGACTACCGACTCGCCTAATATAACTTGACATGTACATACTCTCTAAACTCGACTTTACTTGAATCAACGCTCTCAATGCTCAGTTAACTAACTCTCTAAATATAGAAAAATCTTCATGTGACAGTAATTAGCTTACTTTAACACTCCCCCTTAATTACGACTGCATGACTCAAAATAACTCAAACATCACTTAACTATGCCTTCTAGGCTTACAATAGAAATTGACTCAATTATCATTCAAACATGCCTGCTGGTCTATGTCTCAGCTAGGCTTACAATGACTCAAAAATTTTACAAATTTTCATTTCTTTTTCTCTGCTTCCAAATTCTGTATCCTCGAAATTGCTTCATTCTCTGTTGCACTTTCTTGTTGTAGACTTTCTTCACTTGTTGCTGCTGCCATTTTTCTTTGACTTGTCTTGATTTTGTGCTGAAAGGCAATATGATATTTTCTTCTATACCTTCCTCTTCAAATATTAGTTCAACCATGTACTGCTTCCATAACATTACATCTTCAAACTGTCTTCTTTGCTCTGCTTCTTGTGCTTCATATTCCTGAATTTCTTTTTTCCATATTTATTTTATAGTAGAATGTTATCTCTTCATGTTCATCATCAGGTATTGTTGCTTTCATCCTGTAATCTGCACTCTCAAGGTCATTATTCACCATTTCATTCAATTCTTTTATTCCAGCTACTTCTTTAAGACTCACATAAATTTGTTCAATTTCCTTTTGAATCCATTCTTCAATGAACTTCAAATCTGCATCAAATTTATTAACAAACATGCTTTCAACTTTTGCTCCCATGCTATTTTCAGTACCTACATATTGAAAAACAATGTTAAAAACATCTTTATTATGCTCTTCAGTGAGAGCTTCTTCCTCTTCCTCTTCCTTCTCTGCCTTCTTTTCCACTGTATGAAGATTTTCTTCTACGGTTATGCTGTTAGTGGATATTCTCATCAAAAACTCTTCAATCACTTTATCCTCTTCTTGATCATTAATTGTTTAGAGATCATGTACTACTTCATGAGAAGTTCCAACTACTTCTTATATTGCTGCTACAAAGGCAACTTCAACCTTCAATGAATCATCAAACATGGCACTTACCATATTACCATAATCAATCCTTGTTTCAAAAAATAAACCACACATATCATCAACATAATGTTCATCCACCCTATGGTGGGATCTCCGAGCATGCATGTTATCATTGTCAATTTCATCGACAATTTTAGCTTTACCAAATTCATCAGCTGCTTCTATATTCACCAATGCACATCTCACTTTGCAGTCATCATCCACATATGTTTCATCAAAGTGGGATTCACCATCTTCTACACCATCCATGTTACGGTGAAGTGCTTGAGAATTGATATTCTCTTGCTCTGTTTCACATTCATAGGCTTCAACTTCTCTTTTTGCAATCTATGTTGCATCTTCTTCATCCATATGCATGCTTGCACAATGGGTTACACCGTCATCTCCACCATCCATATTACATTGGAGTGCTTAAGCATTGATACGCTCTTGCTCTATTTTACATATGAAGGCTTCAACTTCTCTCTTTGCAATATTTGTTGCATCTTCATCATCCATATGCATGCTTGCATAATGGGTTTCACCATCATATACACCTTCCATATTACAGTGGAGTGCTTGAGCATTTATATGCTCTTGCTCTGTTTCACATAAAGAGGATTCAACTTCTCTCTTTGTAATATTTTTTTCATATTCTTCATCCATATGCATGCTTGCATAATGGGTTTCACTTTTATAGTCTTCGCGACCATCTTCCACTTTTGAGTCAGTTCCTCCAAGCTCTGTTTTCCTCCCAGAGTCTTTCTCCTCTACTCCCAGATCTCCGTCCGACTCCACAAATTGTGACACATCTTGCTGCTGCATGTCACTCCCTCTAGCACCAAATTTTTCTTCCAAGATCTTCCATGATTCCTTGGAAGTTGTAGCTTTCGCTACCTTGCACATAAACCCCTCAATACTTAAAAAAAGAGAGTAAAGGGAGCTCTACTTGAATGGTTCATGAGGCATAATACTTGCTAAGGTCTTGCAAATGGGGTAGCAAGCTAAGTGGGCTTAATTGTGGGGAAAAATCCACATTTAAGCATGCTTGAGCTAGAGGTGATCTGGGATGGGTGACCTCCCAAGAAGTCCTGGTTACCAGGTGCAAGCCTCGGAAGTGATGATTGACACTATGTGATTCATTTCACTAGTTTCTATCCCACTTCTTCACCCCTGTGAGCATCACCCAATGCAATGAGTGCTAAGTGGACTATTCAAAAATCACGATAAATTAGTGAGTTAAGACTTCCTGTCATGGAAATGGTCATAGTTGAATGACTTACTTACTGCAGTTGAATCCCAGAAAATGATATCTAATATATTATACTTAGCCAATACATCACCCAAGAAAATGAATTGTCCCAAATATATTTTGTATAAAGAACATTGATCATGCCAACCTGGATCTTGTAAGGAAGATGGCTTGGAATCCGCTTCAGCATCAGCAAGTATTTTCATATTCAAATCCTCTTTCCATGACTATGCTCCAACTGGTACTGCTAACTTTTGAATAATACAAACACAAAAAAAGGGCACTCTCAGATTACATAAGAAAAAAAAATATAATGAAATGTACATGAAATTAATTTTAATATTTATGACTTACATCACTATATTTTGTGTCCCTTCCAGGTCTCTCAGCTCTAGTTTCTAGAGTTGAAACCACATGAACACCACCTCGGCATAAAGAAGTATCAGGTCTTCACCTTTCTTGATTATTGCACTTTTTTCCAAATATTTTGCACATGGAAACACATTTTAACTGCCATTGGGATGTTCTAATCCCAAATTAAAAATAATTAATTCATCTTAATGGAATTCATCCTCTCCACAATTGTACACAAAAAGATAAAAACCTTTATAATAACCATTTCTAGAAACAGAGATAAGCTCAGACTAGAGATTCGAACATTATAATAGAAAAATTTACGGACATACCCTCATAAATGTCTATGTCTGAGTCAGCTAGAACAACACTGTGAGAAAAACGACCTTGGGGTTGCTGCCCACCAACATCAAGTTGATTCCATGAACATGAACTTTATTCAACCTCAAAAACCACGCTCCTGCAATGCTCTTATGTGGAGAAACCATCAGGTCAATATTTTTGGCCTGTAACTTGACCAGGCCATCCAAGGCTTAATGTGACTCCACCATGAATATCTGGATGCCTTCCATTTTTTTTTTTTTTGTCCAATTTTCATAGAGTTCCCACGTAAAAGTTTTGATGGACCTGAAGGTACATTTCCAAAACTTATGCCTGTAAAGGGGCCATTGCTACAAAATGCACATTTTCTCTATGAGTAACTATAGGATGATAATCTATAAGAGAGGTAGTCCGAGGAACAATCGAAGGTAATGGTTTCCAAAACCCAGTGTCTGGGACGAGTGATAATGGATGTAACATTACCATTAGAGGAGAGGATTTTGGGGACTTTATGCATTACACCACCAATCCTTAGTTGAGGAGGTTTATGAGGGTGTTGATTATCATCACTATTTATCCTGGCACTCCCTAAATTATTACAGATAAAGGCACGAAAATTTTCTCTTGTGCTGAAAATAATATCATGTGTTAGTATTTGTAAATCTACCAATGCATCTCCAGTAGTATTTATAACTATATTTTGAGCCACCGTTGCACCAATGTGGTTTTCCTCCCTGATTTATGTTACAGAAACAACAGAGATAGTTCTGGAAATGGAAGTTGGTTGAAGTAATATACCAATGGTGATAGTGGGTACCATAGGAGACCCAACAAAGGTCCCATTCATACATCTGGGATTATTTTGAAACAATTTTGGGTTACTCACTAAATCAGGAAGATTCCCCACAACCATCCCAGTGTTTCTAGTGTTGTTGGATAGATAGTTTGGAGAGATACTTGCCTCACTTGTAATGATTCCAGGGCCCTGTTTGAGAATATTTAAATTAGAAAATTCCCCTATTTAGTTGAAAGAAAATATCATAATGAATATATGTTCCAATTAAAACATGAAAGTATGAATTTGTGTACACTTCATAAGCTTCTCCCATAGTTTAACTTTTAAGAAAATGCAATAAGGTGCAATTGTTTCAAATTGAAATGAAAAACTATGAAGTAGTCAAGTTTTCAATATGTAAGATGTGAAACATTTTAACCTACTAAAATGTAACACACCACATAAATGATTTTTTTTTCCTTCTCTAATTTTGGTCAACTTTACAGCTCAAGTAAAAGCAACGATCTAAGATTGGCACCAAAAAGAAAATGCAAGTGAGCCCTCTACTGCACATCGTAGATAATTTCCTAAATTTGACATCATGTTAGATTGTAAAATTGTATATTTTAGAGAAAAGAATATAGGATAGATACAAGTGAGAGAGAAAAACTGTGTCACATATATGCATTACAATTCATCACCGATGTTCATTACACACATGATATTTTCATTACATGTGATGTTTCTAATTGAGAAGAAATTGTGAATTTGTTCTGTGAACATGCCTATGATTTGTACATGGCATTGATACTTAACTATTATCTATAATATCATTTCCTTGTTTACCTTCATCATCCATTCTTTTGATGTGAACTGGTAAAACTATATGAAGGGTCATGACATGCAAGAATAATCTCATAAGCCCTTCAAAATCAATGGTCGCTGAGTTACACGATCCACCTTCCAAGGGGGGCATACAATTTCACATCTGCACCAAATCCTTGGATGTAGAGTTTCACTCCCAAAATAGCCCTTTCGTTTTATTATGTTGGAATTTCCAACAATTGGCATTACACCTGCATCATAAGGGAGATGTGGGAAGAATTTCCTATTGCAGATCTATTTTTAAGCTCTACCATCCATATTTTAAGCACAAAAGTTGTTACAGAGTTATGTTACTTATTCTTTGATGCCTAACAAGATTTAAGGAAGGTCGGGTATGTGTTTATGGGTGCCCAACAATCTCTTACAAAGGTTGAAAAGACAATTTTACTTACCCAACAACTGTTAAAGACCCCCAAACCCAAAACACCTATTTTAAGGTACAATAACCTTTTTATTTGAATTTATTTAAGCCATCAATCATTTTTTGGCTTTCTTACCAACATCCCGTATTTTGAAAAGGGGTTTTTTCCATTTGCAAGTGGTTACATGAGATATCGAAGCTAGGATTTTCTATGCAAAGCTTCTTTTTGATGCTATTGTCGTATATCCATGACTAGGAACCTTTATTCTTGTCTTTTCATAGCACTATACAGGGCTTCAGTTGAATTTCCATCAGTCAGTAAGTGCATACTTGCAACAAGCTTTCTAATCGCCAACATCTTGGTGCATTTACATTGCAATATGAAAGGGATGTCAAGGCTTGTCAGAAAGGAAAATCCTACTCCAAGGAATGTTCTAATGGCACGCAGTACAAAGGTTTGTCTCTTTAGTATTCATGGGTCATGAAGCTATAACCCCTATAGTAGAAATTCATACCAAAAGTTAACTCAAGCAATTCCACGATTTAGACCATACCAAAAATCATCTCAAGCAATTCAAGGATGAGAAAAGTGATTTCAATCCATTGGATAGAATGATATTTGAGTCAATGTCTTTGATGACACTAGGGTTCCAAGACTTTAGATTAACTTATCCAACAATAAGATCTACTATAGAAACAATTCCCAAGAGCTTCAAGGAATTATGAGCAGGACTATAGAGAAGTTTCATCTAATAAATCAAAGAGTAATATCAGCAAAGAAAATATTAATGCCATGTTGTCTTTTGGATCAAGGATCACATTCACCACACATAAATAGAACTTGTGCGTGAGTAGGAATGCCAAGTAACTATACAAAAACCACTTCAGAGTTTTATCTTTCCTTTACTGTCGTAAATACACATATATGTATAAGGGAACTTAATAGCCATGCAACAGTTGTCCATAAAACTTGGTACAAAGGTATAGTGAAAATATAACAACCATGTGGCATGCTTAGTGAAAATTCTAGATAATATTTAGTTAATATGTCACTGAACCCCAGTTATCAAGATTAGAGTAAGGAATCTATAAGTATTGTAGGGTCATCAGTCACTGCCTTGGGAAAGTTAGCGATGGTGGCACATACATGAGACAGTTATTCATGTATGATAAATCCTCATAACAAGTTATGTATGTACTAGCCTATACAAGTTTATTGTTTTCTTATGTGATAGAATGGCACATTATTGTAGTACAAATATGTAAGCATAGTAACAAATTGCTTTCCACTATTATCACATGCTCAAGTGAAAACTTTCTTTACTGTCAATATGTGTATATGCAGCAACAAGACATATAGTATATTTTACTGGTTTGGTGGACCTAAGAACCATGCTAGATAGGTAATATTTTAAGATAATGAGGATCACAACATTGTCTTAATTTCTAGGCATTAGGGATTATAGAGTTGTTTTTTTTTTTTTCTTTTTTTCTTTTTTTTTTCTTTTTTTTTTCTTTTTTTTTTCCGACACCACATGCTCAACTGAAAACTCTCTTTATTATTCATATGTGCATATGCAACATCAAGATATCTATTCAATTTTACTGGTTGGGTGGCTCTAAGAACCATGCCAAACAGGTAATATTTTAAGATAATGAGGATCACAACATTTTCTTAATCTCCGGGAATTAGGGATTACAAAGGTTTTGTTCCCATACCTCCACCCTTGTGGATTCAGCATGCAGACATATTCTGGGATTCCAGAGGAGATATTCCTCCACCCAACAGCCATGACGGATTCTAGAGGTTATGGTTCCACACCGCCACCCTTCTATTTAATTAGGAACCTAGATAACCCAGTAATATCAATGCTTAATGAAAGGCGAAGGGCTCTAAACTTATATTACTCTATTATGGAACATGAAAACTATTCCAATTGTTTCTTATCATATATGAATTTCACACTATTATGAAACATAAAATGATCATAGTCATTCTATATTAAATAATGGGTTCAATATTTCTTCCCTAGAGGGAATACTTTCATCCGAGTAGTGGCACACTATGATTTAAAGAAAAATCCACTCATTGGCATTGATGAAGGATCATTCCTCACACAGAGAGATTAAGGGTTCTAGCCTCCTTTTGTAGACACAACAATGTCAGTTCCACAAATAGGACACACTATAGTAAGAATAATACAAGTGGTTGAGATTGCAAGCATGGTTTCCTTTATCAGTACATACACCTTCATTGATATTTACCCTAGGTTTTTATTCGTTTTCAATGAACTGATAGATATCAAATGAGAACTAGAATGGATCTAACCCACCTTTGGTGCTACGACGTTCCAAGTATTGTAGCTCTATCCCACTATTGTCTGGGCCTGAGCTCTAGCATCAACACGCTTGATTATGTCCCTCGATTCCTCCTCACTCTTTAGTGTTCCTACCTATATTCTTTCCTCTCCCCTTCATTCTCATTGTGTTCTCTCTACCTTTTCCCCTCTTTTGCAACGCTCCCCATGTATTCTTCTTCTCGCATCATCCTTCTGGTTAGTTAGGACTTTCCCTTCTGGCCCAACCTTAAATTGCCCCCTTTCCTTCCTAACTCGTCACTGGAAAACCATTTCCTTTGGCCACCCCATTTCATGCCATTTTCCCTCCTCCTATATAGCCAAGGTGTGTGGGAGGGAAAAAAATATTTTTCACTATTGCAAACTATCGACTAACCATTGATGGTTGTGTTTAGTCCTCTCCCTCCAATTCCCCTATGAGACCCCCAGGTTTACTAGGTCTAGGTTTTTAATTCCCCTATATATCACCGAAATCTATTCTACCTTATAATTGTGCACCATAGATACCAAGAATTAACAATTATGTATATTTTAACTTTGAATATTTAGTATAGTTCCACTTTAGGTTCTTTTTTGTTGAAGTCTCACCCAATGTATCTAAAGGTGTGTGGCCCTTTAACGAATTACGACTATGTTAGTGGTTAAGGTTTTATTTAGATTTCATTTAATAATTTATTTATAGACATGGTGTATATATTATTTCCAATATATTTACCATAGCTATGTGAATGGATGGGTTCGAAGTATGCCCTAAAATTGCTTCTGCTTGGCTAAGAGTTCGTCTTCCTTGGACTTAAGGAAGCAAGTTAACGACCCAAGACCATGAGGCATCTGACAAGTGTGAAAGCTTGCCCCCTTATGGACAACCAGTGGGTTATTCCAGGTGGCATGGTTTTCCTTGAATAACAATGATGAGTCAGCCTGCATTTGTGGATAACAACCAAATATGGTTGTCTTCACTTATGGTTTGACAACTGAGTTATGATAGGTTTTCCCACAATGTCAAAAAAAAAAATTGTGCGAATGTAATTTCAATATGTTTTTCCAAACGTAACCAAATATATACAATATCATATCGATTTTGAGATTACTACGGTAATATTTACATTATATTCCTAAATGTGCCATGACTAAGAACCTTAACACAATATGTACTTGTTTACCACATGACCAAGGTCATTACATAAACGATCAAGTAAATAAATCCAAAATGTCAAGGGATAGACATACAAAGAAGTATCATGAAGAAGATGAGGACCAAATTCTTACTAAATTGAATAAAACTCCTTGAAACAATTGGCCATTAACTAACAGTAATGATATATCCAAAGTCAAAAATTCCATCGATGTTATCACAAACTTCAACCCCTTCCTGCATGTAAAATGATCAAAGCAACAATAATTGTATGACAATTATTGTCATATATATAAAGAAAATCCTCAAAGAATTCTATTGCATGGGAATTGAATAAAGAAGATTTTACTCACCAGATTATGGATTGTAACCATTCCTACAATTCAAATTATTGATGGACGATTATTAGATAGATGTTGAATTTTTGGTCTTATTTCAGAAATTTTTTTGAAGTGAGATCTTGGGAAATATTGTTTGGGGCATATTCAATTGGATAAGGGTCCATGGGAGCCAAATTTTGTGAAAAATTATGTGCAAGTAATGGCCTTTTCTGACTTATAAGACCTACATGCAAACATAAGAATTTATTTGCCTTTTGATTTTGTTGCACTTCAGGAGGGGTTGGTGTTTGATGTTGTTGACGAGGAATTTGATGTTTAATGTTGCATTTTCGTATTTACTGATGATTCTAGTTTTTTCGAACAAAAATGCCAAGGGGTTGTGGAGGAGACCTGGAAGTGGAGTTTGGAAGATTACATGGAGATGTTTTTTTTTTTAACTGTTTGCTCTTGATCGGATTGAGAAGGATAAGATTGTTGTGAAATTGAATGTGACTATCCTTCTTGTTCTGCTTCAAGATCTAGTCATTTCAAATGGACCCTGTTTTTCTATTTCAGTTGAGGATTGTCTGAAACATTATTCCAAGAACAAAAACTTAAGTATATCCACATTGTAGATAATATCGATAAATAAATAAATCTTCAATTATAGTATTCCATGATTCAGATGTAAGAATTACAAATTATGTTGTATTTCTCTATTGTTTCCATTTAAAAAGGTATTTTCGTTTCCAAGGGAAACTAACATTGATTCATAGTTTGGCACTCTACTATGTGGAATATGAAAAATTGTTCATGTATTATAGTTTGGAACTCTACTATTTGGAATACGACACAAAATATTGAACATATGGACAATAGAGGATAGCCAATCCTAATGGCAACATGCAGGATGGTTTATCTTAATAACCCCTAGCAACATGTGGGCATGTGTAGCTAGTTGGCTATTTAAACAACTTTCCATTTAAGAAAACCACCATACATGTGGGATATTGTGGAAATTTTGATATTTGTAATATATGGATTCTTATTTCATTCCATGCCAAGATATAACATTCAAATGCAAGGTATGATGTGATAATCAAAACAATTGTAAGTTGAGGGACCAAAAGAGGGCACTTTTAAAAATTGTTTATGGGTCTGATGCCCCTTAAAATCTAGATTACCATTTTCAATCTCACTTCATTTCCATTTCGTACATAAAATTTAAGCTTGAAATGGTTGTTGATATTCTTGATCTCTACATTGCTAGAAGATTAAATTTTAGATAGCTCTGTATAAATTCTTTGCGCCAATTGAAAATAGATTCAAAACTCATTTCAATCAGTAATATCTATAAATATCATCTCATTTTGCTCTGTAATCATGCCAATCCATCATTGAATTAAATTTTTATTCCCCAAATAATGGTGTTAGAATATTCAAAATATGCATAAACATATATTATTATAAGAAATACATAAATTTACTAATTTAACACCATATCCATCATAACAAAATTTAATCAATAGAAGAAAGGATACAAAAAAGGAGAGGATATTTCCAAGATTAATGGTTTCAGTTACCATAACCAACCTAAGAAAAAATCTAGGACTGGAGATGCTTTTAAAAAATAATAAATTGTTGGACCGTTGAGAGCTTTGACTAGAGAAGTAAATACATGACCTAATGGTTTAAGACATGGTTTATGGTGTTTAACACATCATGCAGGTAAGTAAGGGCTATATCTCTCTCTTTCTTGAGAGTTGCAACAACTATTATAGCATGGCACACTACAGTTAGGAAATAAATGGTAAGGATTGACCCAACTATATGGAAGGAAATAACCAAAAGTAGTTAAATAAAAGGGGTGTTATAGCATACCCCCACCCATCAGAGGTGAACTGCATGAGAAGCCTCAATCTGGCTCAGATTATGCATATGATACAACTAGTACTAATGCCTTCAAAAGGAGAAATTTAATTAATTTAGAATGGAAAATTAGGTTATTTTCAATAACCGATAGCTGAGACAAGGGCCAACGGACAGATGATGGGGTAGTGTGAGGTGCACCAATCAAGAAAAGGTATTTGTGATACAACTACTAAGTTATGAACTGTTGTGCATTTGTTAAATTCCCAAACAAAGGAAAACCACTTATCAATCTAGCAAACTAGGTGCTACATTGAGTGGGAGACTCTTTATCTAAACGTTGGTGAACACTAAGTCATTGGAATGTTACCCCTATAATTTGCATTGATGTCTAGTTGGTTCACTCATTAGGGGAATTTTGAGGTCTAAAATGGGGATCCTAAGAAAATAATAAAATAATAGCTAAACGAATAAAATAATATTTATGAATTTGAAATTCACTTTTTGCACCAAAATCCATGGAACCATAGTTAAATTCAATTCAAAATTTGTACCAAAATAAAATTAATAAAAAAAATAGTATTGATGTCACTATAAATAAGAATGAGCTTTTAAAAAAAAAGTCATTATCATTGACCAACTAATGCTTTTGTCCTTTGTACTTAAATAACTTAACATAAAATATAAATATAAATTTATAAATTCTTAATTGTATTATATGCTATTAATTAAAATTTATATTATTTAAATTGTATAATAACATGTAATTAATATACTATATAAATATAATATAATATAATACAATAAATGTATAAGAATATGCATTGTTTCTTTCAAGAAATATGAAATGATAATAATATATTTTTATTCAAAAAGTGTGAAATGACATTTATCATGAGTATTTTACTTTAATTTTAAAAGTACTTAGAGCACTACCATGGTTAACCATGAGTTTTTATCCACCATTGAGAATGTGACAAGTAATTACCTTTAACTCAAGAAATGCCACCTCAACCATTAGGGATGATGTCATCCCCTAAAATGTGATTGGTTCTCATAAAATGAATTTTAATTGTACATTTTCCTTAGGAGGCCCATTTTAGACCTCAAAATTCCCCTAATGGGTTCATCACTGTGCATTATTTAATCACTATGTGTTGTTTGGTAACATAATTTTATTATAGTGGTGCACTTCCTATGGTAGTAGCATTGAGCAATCCTTCATTGAACATGGTAAAACACCTAGTAAAGGGAAATGTAAAGCACAAAAATCCATTCATTATGTTGTGGCACATTACAAAATGTCTGAATATGTGTATACATGAACATATTTGACCCCTTCCTAGATCAATAGATATCTACTTTCAAGATGAGTTTTGGAAGAAGACACTCAACTATGAGCATATATGGCATTACATGTTGAATATGTCATGAGTACAAACATTTATATCACCATTGTTTGTTGGTAAATTAGACGAAGTCCCCTGAATAGGTGTTAAATCAAGAAAATAATGGGCTTACAGTTGTTGATCATAATCATTGTAACCCTAAACATGCCTCCTCACATCACAATACAATAGAACAAAAGGGAGTGAACAGATATAAGCGACTTGCAACAATGCATACAGTTGATGATTCCAATAAAAAATAGTTGAAAAATGTAGAGATGAAGGATTTGGTAGGTCCTTCCTCCTCCGTAGAGGTACCCAAGTCCTAAATGGTTTCCCCCATTTAACTGCCTGAAAATTTGGTGACATCGTTGTTGCCTCCCCCTAAATCTTCAATTTAGCTACCATTTCCCCCAATAATGGTTCATACAATTCCTGAGGGAGCCGATTCACTTCCAGACTAAGTTAAATAAATGGATTTAGATGCTTTAAATGTACTAGAAACTACGAAGGAATGGAAATGTAAATATCCCTTCACTCTGCCATAGCATCAAGTTTATTTATTAGGGAAAAATTTGAAGTATAAACATGCAGTAGCCAGATTGAACTCAGGTAGTGAAAATCATGGGTTCTTGGGGTTCACACACACTCATTAATGGATTCAAGGTAGTTGCATGGGGAAGAGAAGAAACAAGGTCGGGTCGTGTGAGGGAGCCCAAGGAAACACGTTCGGGTCAGGTCAGGTCGGGTCGAGTCATGTGAGGGAAGTTGTATAAAAAATTCTAAGTTGTGACCGCCCATGTGCCTTGTGCACGTTCGTGTGACCCTTTTGCAGTTTTCTTCCTCGTGCCCGAAAGGATTCAAGTAAGTTGCATAGGGGAGATAAGGAAAGCTAAGGCTCTTGAGAGACAAGTGGATGGATGAAAAACCAATAATAATGATTATCCATGAAACTAAAATTTCAAGGGAGGCCTCGAATAGAATCAACAAAAAATTGAGGTAGAGATGTTAAACAACAGAAATAGACACTCAGGGATTCTCTAGAGGATTAGCTATTGTATGGGATGATCAATATGTTCACTACATTTCGCATTCCAACAGTCAAGCTCTAAATTGCAGTATCATAAGAATATTATCACTTAGTGAACACGTTTTCCTAAATTTACTAAATGATAAGCCATGGGTTTTTAATTCTATATTGAAAATGGGTTCCCTAATATATCCCTTTCCATTGGTTATTGGAAGCAAATTTAATATTATCAAGTTACTTGATAAGAAGAAGGGTGATATTTTAAGGTTGTATGCAGATGCAGAACAATTTCAAGTAACAATTTCTTCCTCTGGCCTAGTGGAGGTTGACAATAATATCTTTACATGGAATAATCAATGAGGGAGTCAACAACAAGTGTCCTCGTGTATGGACATATTATTAATATCATAAATAATATTGTGATGGGATGTTTTTATCAAAGCCTCTAACTTATTCAACAATGGATGTGTTTATCGAAGCCTCTATCTTTATCGAAGCATAAAGTCACACTAGATGAAATCAACATAATATGTCCTATTATGGAGTATGAGGTGGCCAACTATAATCAAGGAAATTTAGTTGGAAGTTATTAAGAAAGATGTGTTATGATAGGAAGCTGATATCACAAAGATATTCAACCGTGGAGAAGCAATCAACATCCAAGAAGACCAATAATATTTGACTAGACAGATCTCCCAGAATTATTTGATGGAAGAGATAGAGACCTTGATAATAAATAACCTCGGGAGATGCGTCAACATGTATGAAGGATGTTGATATCTACTGGAATATGTCATCATGAAAGACAATCAAAAAGGTAATTTTGATTTAAGTATTCATTTCTTATTTTTTAATAAAGTCTAGTTGAGCTTATGTAGGGATGCCAAAGGGAAGTATATGTTTTCCACCTTTGATGACCATATATCAAGACGAAAGATCGTTAAAGAAATACGGTATGAAGATAGTAGCATGACATGAATATATACTATATGAGACGATTGATGTATCACTCTATGAAGGAATGATAAAAGTTATGGATGGTCCGTGCCCGATGAAGAAGTCCCGAAACAAGAAGACTTCACAACATGACATCGAAGGAAGAAATCTGCTTCATATAGTTGGACGTTCCATGAATATGTTGCAAGTCCCTATTTAAGAGGGAGCTTGGATTGGGTCATCCCTGATTAAGAGGGAGCGATATTTGTGTTTTTCTATTTCATGTGTCATGCACTAGACCAGGACTAGCAGTCGTAAGTCTTAGTGAAGGCCATGAAGAGAAATGTAGACAAATGGTGAATGGATCCTCCCTAATTAAGAGGGAGAGATAGACATAGCATTCCTTGCATCATGGGTTTCATGAGCAAGACGTTTTATTTATAGGTCAAATACTATTTTTGGTCTTTAGGATTTATCATAAAGAAAAGAGTCATTGTCATGTTAATAGAGTCATGTTACACTTAAAGAAGACCTCCAAATAGACAAGACACAACCATCCTTAAGTCATCCTCAACATATGTTTAAATAAGTGACATGTCTACTTCAATATATAAATATATATATTTGACCTATCGACTCATAATTAGAGACACATCGATTCAGCTGTGTCATGTCGTCTCATTTATAGGCTCTAATAACTATATAAAGGAACCTCGACTCGTCTCCTAATGCCTTTAATTAAGATCATCTTCTGAGGCTCTCAGATGGGATTCCACTATTAGGACAAGGATCTATAGAAAGGTGCGAGAAAGGGTCTGTTTTTTGGGTGCATAAATTAGAGACAGTACAACAAGGGACAAAAGAAGTATAGAACAATAATACAGGATATTTTTTTGGGTCAAAATATCTTGGTCAAGGACAATATCCATACATCTTCATTGCAGTAAGATCACAATGCGAAGAAGAGGACTAGGTCTCGGACTAGTCCACATTTCAGCAAGGAATACAATGCTTAAGTAAGGTGTGTTGGCAGCAAAGGAAGGACTATTACAAGGAGTGTTAAGAAGACTATGATAAATGATAGAGGAGAGGAAATGGTAGCCTCTGTCATTTAGTTCATCCTCTTGGATAAAGCTTAGTAATACACAACGTTAAGAAGGGATACTAAAAAAAATACAAGAGCTTTGTCATTGTGTTGCTCAGAACAAAGGTGATTCTTAGTACAAAGGTGATGCTCAGTAGAAGGTCTCAATAATGATATATGCATCACCGTGCTACATGATGACAAATTAGTGCTACACGGTGCTACATGGTGCAATCAAAGAGGGTGATTATGTCTTGGTCTAGGAGAGACAGTTTAGGTCAAGGTTTTGGTCATGGTATTTGTACTCATCTGGTGAAGAATCTATAAGAAGAGGTTTGTGGGGTTTTCCCTCAAGAGGAGGGGTTTTAGCCCTTGCTTGGAGCCTAACTATTGTGTCATTGATATTATTATTTTGATAAGTGTTTGATGTATTGAACATAAATAATGATGAATGAAGATAATAAGTAAGGATGTAACACAAGCAGTTATCATGTAAGATGATTTGTATTAATTTTTTCCGTACCTAATTCTCAACACTTTGTTGCATAATTATGAAATAATTATGTATTCTTGTCTCCTACTGATACTCAGAGAGCATGAATTTTCAGTCTCCACTCCTCCTCCTGTAATTTTAGAACATCATTCTTCCTCTTTTTTAAATCCACAACTAGTAATTGATGCACCACCGAAAAATAATATGCATGTGAAGGATCAACCAATATACTAATTTTTTTATCAATAGCCAAATTTTCATCAATAAGTTTCCCTTTATTAGTCTTAATCCAATTACTGACAAACTTTTTAAGAGCCCTCAACTTAATCCCAATAATTTCCAAAGGAAATGTGATCAAGGGGTGTGATTCTAGTGCCCAAAAAGTGTGAACTAATGAATCAAATTAGAACTAGATAATATCACAATCCCCATATCCCTGCCGCTGGAGTATGATAGCGTAATGGTCTGAAATTTGGGATGGAATAACCCAATATTTCATAGACCTAAGCACTCCACAAAATTTTCATGAAGAATGAAACAATCAAGTTTCTTAGTGATGCCTATGGACCCAGCCTGACCATTTCTCCATCTCGGAATAAAGGGAGGAAAAAAAATATCCACAAAGTGGTTCCTGCTAAAAATATCGTTGAAGTACCCCGCCAATGAGTCCACTCTGCAATGACCCCCCTAACCCTCATTATCTTCAATAGTGAGGTTCAAATCCGCCGCCAAAATAAGGGACCCCATCTTTAACAAGCCACAATATTCCAATTTATCCTATAAGTATCTTCTCGAAGAATATGTGGCATATGTATTAAGAATATTAAATCTGTCCTTCGAGCCCCTAATGAAACCAAGTAGAAGGATACCTCCAAAGGATTTATAGACAAAAAAATTCATGACCTTAGGATCCCAAAATTTGCAAGACCACCACATAAAACCAAAGCATCCACAACACATACCTGCCACCCAGGACATATAGGAAGGAGAATGGGCCAAATTTTATCTCCAATCATCATCTTCTCTTGTAAGAGGATAATAGAGGGGTGATACACCCCAATCAAATGCCATAGTATGATGATTTTTTGGGGACTCCCCAAGCCCCTAATTTTTAAGGACACGATTATCATGGTAGGCCCTCATAATCAGGAAAATAATCTCTAAGGGCTTGAATAGGAGAGAAAGAAGAAACAAAAGGCGATGTACAAGAGGATGATGGACCGGGATCCAATGTTGCAGAAATATTATGAAGATCATTATCAACCTGATTCAAATGATTCGAAGGTTTTGAACATCATTCCTTCCTAATTGTTACATTATGACGAGAATTGGGACTGATAGAGATCTTAGGAGAGGATGATTAATGAATCAACACGGTCTCTAGAAGGATATCAGGGTGAAGGCAGAGAAACTTGATATCACTTCACACTGAATTGGTAGGTGAAAGGTCTCCAAAAAATTTCCCAAATTGAATGTGAGTAGGGTTAGGGCTAACATTCAATGAGTCATTAATAGTGGAGGTTGTCCCATTCACATAAAAATACATAGTGTGGGTAGATTCCAAATTATTCAAAGAAGGAGCAATTTCCAGTACAGATAACAATGAATAATGTTCAATACAATAAAAATGTGATAACTAAATATGTGGATAAAAAATACATAAAGGAAAGAAAGTAGAATTATTAAGTGAAGCATCATTCGATGCTAAATCATTACGAATATGTTTCTCAAGATATGTCATAGGTGGTATGATTTTAAGCTTACCAGAGAGAGAGTGCTAACCAATATCCTGAGTTTTCGGAGAGTGTATAAATGTCAATGGACGATCCCCATCACAAATAGTCTCTGATATTCCATGTCGTCGATTTCCAAATCTATGCGGGCACTCATCAAAAAAATGTCCAACATTCCGACAACCCAAGCAATGAAAAGGAACTACCCAATAGTCAATTTGTTGCCTACTAGAGAAGCCACCCTAATTGAGCTCCACCTCTTCATGAAGGCCAGTAGTGAAGTCCAATTACACCAAAATCCATGTGATATGTTTATCTCTTTGTAATGGGCTTGCTTCCACCAGGAAAGAAAATTTACCAATGGAATTTTTTATCATCATTAATGATTCACATGACTAGAATACGAGCGGTAAACCAGGGAATTTAGCTTGAAACCAATTTCTTTTATGGAAATTCCAGGTATGGATAATATCCCACATGTCAGTGATTTAAAGCAAGGAAACCACAACCATTTACCCAATATGATCCCAAAATCTTCGTAGCATTTCCATCATTAATAAAGTGGAAGCATAACCTTCGATTGTATAAAATGTTGAAAAGAGAAGAGTACTTAAGAATAGAGTACCAATGTTCTTTAACCCGGGACGCCATCTGAGAGCCATCCATTCGCAGATAAAACCACTTACCCACCAAATCTCGTTGTTTTAATCCTATCAACTGGCCCCAAAAAACATCATAATAAAAAATGAGTTTATGATAATCCAGATCAACCTTAACTTCTTTCTTTTTTCACGAATGATGGAAAAAAGTTTCCCATGGATTATCACATCGGGATTCAATAACCAGCGGGGATACCAAAACATTTTAATCCACGTGTATAGTTGCATGTACAGAATATGTCCCAAAGTGATAGACTCCCAACTTGGGGCAGCCACAACTCTCTGCCTCAATATTCACATGTACCAACACATTGAGTAATGGCACATCATCACACCAGTTTCCTTCAATATTAAGTGACATCCTACCAATAGATGTAAATTCCAGTTGTACAATGGACACCACCTACACTTTTCAATCCCACATATACATGCACCAAAGAAGAGAGCATTACTAAAAAATACCTCATGTAGTAGTGCCTGAAAAAACCTCGATAAAATATGTAGATAAGGTAAATTAATATCACTTATCAATTATTGACACAACTCTATGTAGTTTGTCACGGGCTCAATCCACTAGGAAACCCCTTCAAATAAAATAAACTGGACAATCACCATCGACCAATTTCATTCATAAAATCTAATCAAGCACACAATCAACAAAGATCTTCAATGACGGCACAAACCATTAATGGAATGTCGCTCATATAATCAATGACCAACTTGGAAAATAAATATCCCCTCAGACCAATTAATGACCCCAAGAGACTCCTTCGTGATCGAATTCAAAATTGAAATATGTTACCAACTCCACCAATCAAAATTAATGCACTTACGTAGCAGTAAAGATCCTAGGAAATCCTCCTATCGACCAATCCCAACCCAGAGAGGAGTAGGAAGATCCATAGGATCAAAGCTTCAGAATAAATACCATGTAAAACAACCAACGAGTGTGCCTCAGATAGACACATAGAGAAGAACAATAGGCAGCAGATAAGATCCTCAAAAATTCCCTAATTGACCATTCCCAAACCAGAGAAGAAGTAGGAAGATCAAAAAGAGAAAAGGTTTAGAAGAAAGACAATGTAAACAACCAACTAGTGTGTCTCAGATAAACCACAGAGTATACCAACAACTGTAGTGGAAAATAAATTGTTATTAGTGTACCTTGAAACAAACGAACCAGCAGAGATCCATGATATCATTCAGAATCAGGATAAAAACTAAATCTAACTTGTACAATTATGATTAGACACATTGCATGTCCAAATAGTAATTGCACCAAAAAATGCTACATTTAACCCATATACCTCTGCACTTACAACCAAAATTACCACCCTTGTGAATTTTGTGACTAATGCTTCCACAATCCTATCTTTTGTCCTCGGCATCTGCTTCTCGCAAAATTTGTCGTAGAGATTTTTAAGTAGGCATATTGTCTACCAACGGATATTATGTAATTTTTCTCCACCATCCTTTAAGTGAATCTAATCCATTTTTTCGATGACTGTCAAAAGTTTTAGCACAACAATGTACTGATAGTAGAAACCAACAGAAAAAATTAGCGTTCCAAATAAATGAAACTGTAAAAAAAGAAAAGAAAATTAAAACACATTCAATCCTACCATGGAAGGGATTTGATGGACAGCGCCACCCTCTTTAAAAAATTGATATTTTCTAGGGCTAAAATTCACTATTTATTCTTCTATTCATTTGTCCTATTCCTCCCAACATTTCAAACAATGTTTGGCGTCTACCCCTGATGATGGACTCACTTAGGAAGTCCGAAACGTTGGGTTATTAAAAAACTCAGAAACAGGTTATTCCTCTCCTCTAAAATCTATTTCACATGTATGGATTCTCTTTTTAAAAACATTCAATCCTACCATGGAAGGGATTTGATGGACAATGCCACCCTCTTTGAAAATTTGAAATTTTCTAGGGCTAAAATTCATTATTTATTCTTCTATTCATTTTCCCTATTCCTCCCAACATTTCAAACAATATTTGGTGTCTACCCCTGGTGATGGACTCACTGAGGAAGTCTGAAACGTTGGGTTATTAAAAAACTCAGAAACAGGTTATTCCTCTCTTCTAAAATATATTTCACCTGTATGGATTCTCTTTTTAAAAAAATTCAATCCTACTATGGAAGGGATTTGATGGACAATGCCACCCTCTTTGAAAAATTGAGATTTTCTAGGGCTAAAATTCACTATTTATTCTTCTATTCATTTGCCCTATTCCTCCCAACATTTCAAAGAATATTTGGCGTCTACCCCTGATGATGGACTCACTTAGAAAGTTTGAAATGTTGGGTTATTTAAAAACTCAGAAACAGGTTATTCCTCTCTTCTAAAATCTATTTCACTTGTATGGATTCTCTTTTTAAAAACATTCAATCCTACTATGCAAGGGATTTGATGGAAAATGCCACCCTCTTTGAAAAATTGAGATTTTCTAGGGCTAAAATTCACTATTTATTCTTCTATTCATTTTCCCTATTCCTCCCAACATTTCAAACAATATTTGGTGTCTACACCTGATGATGGACTCACTTAGGAAGTCCGAAACGTTGGGTTATTAAAAAACTCAGAAACAGGTTATTCCTCTCTTCTAAAATCTATTTCACCTGTATGGATTCTCTTTTTAAGTTAAAACACAATCGGTGGAGACCCCGAAATGTACTCTAACTATGCTACTGCGTATCAATGTCCAGTGAAAGTGCCTTTGTCACTCCTCTCACCAAGCACCTCTGTTGTCGACCTCCATTGCCCTAAATCCCATTAGTTGTTTTCGGCCTCCATTGCTCTAATTCCTGAATAACCCATCAACAACGTAGAGACAAGCCCCTAGTCCTTTACTTTCCTTTTTTACTAGCGCCTCGTATCGTAAATTTTAAGACAAAAAAATTCTTTTGTCTTAAAAGCCCCCTCCATGCAGTAGTGTCGAATACAACAGAATACAAGTTGTCTCTAATCGTATCAATAAATATCGAAGGGATTGATGTGTGAGAAATCTTGCTAGGAAAAGTTGTTGGATTCTTTAGATTCAAATACCCCACCAAAACGAGGAGCCCAACAAATTGTTGTCTTTATATAAGATAACGTGAACGATAAGTGAAATAGCAACCTCGGTATAGGCGCGAGACAGTAGTATCCTGCACGTTGGCAGACTTAGGGTGCACTATCAGAGTCAATTTTGCAAGCCATGTTAGATAATATTGTCTTCAATTGATATGGTTGTCTTAATTGTTAATTGTCTTAAATGAATTTCATCTTAATTGCCATTGTCTGTCTTCAAATATTTTTGTCCTAAATTGTTTTTTTCTTAAAATATTTTTTGTGTCAAATTGTTTTTGTCTTAAATATAAAGTTTTGTCTTAAAATATGTTGTCTTAATTTGTTTTTCTCTTAAATGTAAAGATTTGTCTTAAAATATTTATGTCTCAAACACTTTTTGTCTTAAACATAAAATTTGTCTTAAACATAAAATTTTGTCTTAAAACATTTTTTTATGTATAGATTATTTTTGTCTTAAATTTTATATTTAACACAATTCAATTGATCTTAAATTTTAATTTAAAATGACTATAATAAAATTTTATTTTTAAGGAATTTTATTTTTTCTATTCTCTTAAAAAATATATATATTCTCTTAAAAAAAATCTTAAAAGTACCCGGCACTTCATGTAGTATTGAGTGAAATACAACCATCAATTAGTGTGAAAGTTCTTAATAAATTTCTGGTGGAACTTTAGGCACGTCGTAGCTTGAATGTGTATCGATTTGAATGCAGGAAGCCACGAACATACTAGGTTCGTTGAACTCGAACTATCTTCATTTAATAATCTACGGTGGGGCGCGCTTTAAAGTTCCTTGCAGGTTTTCTAACCTGTGCGTATGGCTCGCCCTCGCTCAAATGTAATTGGCTTTGAATTTTGGTGAATTGAACGTACAATATCTGTTCAACTCGAGCTGTCAATAGAGCTCTGACATTAAGGCGAGCCTTATATCTCAGTCTATTGGTCCATAAATGCATTTAGATCGTAAGATCATTTATTGCTTTAATTTGACGGTGGCCATTTCGTCTCTCGGTGCATTTATGGGCCGATACACTGGGATATAAGGCTCGCCTGACATTAATGGTTTGTCCAACCACTTTCAGTCGAATTAGTTTAATTTTTTTATAGTTGTTAAACTTCAGTGTTTTGAGTGCCCTAAGAGTTTTTTATAGTGCTGAATCTATTTCCACTATAAAAAATGCAATTATAACAGTATAAATACCTGATTTTTTAAATTCTTTTTTACTGGATTCCGGAAAAAAGCTTTCCATTCCGTTTGTCAAGTAGTTGAATTAGTTTAATTGCTTGACTTAATTTAGATCAAAAGAAATCATTTATCTTTTCTATTTTTTTTAACAATTCTTTATTTTCATTTAGGTGTTTTGTTAGTTATTTTAGGAGTTGTCTTTAGTGCGACTTTTTGGAGTTAGGGTGAAAAAATTGAGGTAAAGTCTTGATTTCTATTATTTAAACTAGTTTTTTTACTGTATATATGGATTCAGCACCCTTAAAAATCTATTGGGCACTTCGAATTGTTTCAATAAATTCCGGTTAAATATTAGAGAAATTAAACGGAAAAAAACCACCTTAAAAGTCTTCAAAAAATCACACTAGAGTTATTTTATGTAAAATCGCTCATAACACTATAAAAATGATATAAATAAATTAATAATAATTAAAAATGAATAATATAAATAAATTAATAGTAATTAAGGATGTATGTTTTTTATTTCAATAGAATTTATTTTTGGTTTGTTATAATGAAACACAACAGATTATAATTTTAGAGTTTTTAATAATTAATAATATATATATTTTTTTACTTTTGGTTTATTATCATGAAAAAAATATTATAATTTTAGTGTTTAATAATTAATAATATATATATATATATATATATATATATATATATATATATATATATAGATTTTATGTTTGAGTTGTTATCATCAAATTTAAAAGATGAAAGTTCAATTAAATAACATATCAAATATTCATTTTTTTTGGGAAATTAAATGTTTTGGTAGTTAGTTATTTTAAGTAGATTTTTTCATAATATTAAAATAATTGTATAATTAAATTAAATTTTAGTAGAATAATTGTATAATTAAATTAAATTTTAATAGAATTAATGATTAAGAATATGAGTTTTCTCTTTAGTTATATATAAGATTAACCCAATAAAATTTATGTTTTGCTTAAAAATTAAAGAATTCAGTTGAGTAAGATATCCTTTACCTTTTTTTCTAAAAGGGTGAATGTTTTGATGGTTAATTATTTTATATAGTTTTTTTTAGAGTATCATAATGTATAGCATAAATGATTCTAGTTTTTAATGAGTTGAATGATTAAGAATATATATATTTTTCATAAATTATGAGACTAAATCAACCTAATAAAAATGTTTAAAAAAATGTTTAACCATTATACTGAAGTTCAAAAAATAAAAATCCCTTTTTAAATCTTTTTATATCAAATTCATACTGATATGAACTTATAAACTATAAACACTAGCTTCACAATTTTTTATTAAGTAAAAATAAATAACATGAATGATATTTTAACCCATTCATTCATAGTTTTTTAAAACCATGAATATTTCAACGTAAAGGCTTCGGAGAACGTGACTAGCATTGAATTAAATGGTTGTTTCACATGGTGTTCCCTAACTCTACACTAAATGCTGTAAAGACGCGTGTTTCCAGGCAACGTACCAGTTTTGCATTGAAAAAGTGCTTGATTAACCAGTTTTTGGACTATTTAAAATAGATTAAAGTTTAGAAACAAAATTCCTTCAAATATGTCTCTTTATTTTCATAATATTCGTTTTAACGTTGAATTAAAAATTTGACAATAAAAGTGCTTCGCTGGAGAAAGAATGGTTTCTTAACATTTTGTTAGAGTATTAAAATATATAAGATAACAACATTTGTTAAGTAACATTCAAGAGAAATAGATAAATATCAGTTTTTATATTCAGTAAGTTGGATGAAAATCTGATTAGAATTTGATTGAATTGTAAATTTAAATTATATAGTTTATAAAATTGATGTGTTTTAGAAAATTTTAATATTTACTATATATATTATTTTTTAGGGATTTTGATTTTGAAGTGTTAATTTTTTTTCATGTTTGATCATAAAAATAATATGACGAAGAATTAAATTTAGATTCTTTTTAGTTTGTTTAAATTTTATAAATTTCATTAATCTTAAAAGAGGTGAACCATTCTTATCAATAATATTCATTAATTACTTAAACCTAAAATTGATTTTAATAATATCAAATACATTATTCCAAGTGATATCTATTTTTTGACCTATAAGATATTAAATGTGGTTGAACAAATATTGCTAATCTTTTAATTTAAACTAATTTAAATTTAAATAGGAAAAAATTTAAGAATGGACGTTAATGTTAAAGTTTAGAAACTTTGGCAAATCTTAGTAATCATCAATATGTAAATTGTAAGATTTTTGATATCTTATAGTGCAAGAAATAATAATAACCCATCATCCAACCTGCAAAATATTTAATATTTTGCAGACTTTGTTGTTGTGTCACTAAAACCAATATGCAGTCCTAAATCAATGCCCTGTAGCGAAGTTGTTAAAAATCATGAATCTATATGATATACTAAATGAAAACTTAGTATAAAGATTCCCAACACATTACTCGTATTCAATTCAATGGTGGTTTCACATGGTGCGGTCGATATCAAGATTCCGTAATACATGGCGCGGATTACGTGTTCGTACAACGTACCAGTCACAGCTGCCAACGGGAGGCACGACAGACGAGATAGAGAAAGCACTCCTGCAATATATATATAGACCGGGACTGCTGGGTATAGCAGTCCATGGTTTCTATTGCAGAAACAATTCATAAGATGGGTCTCAAGCTGCGCATTCCGAATATGTGCAGAGGTGAAAAAGATAGAGAAGGCCAATTAGGGCAGCGAGTAGACGTGGTCAGCCAGTGTTTCAACAGCTCCATATTGTCTTTGTGTGTACAGGGCATCTTCGAATTCGAAGAAGCCATTACAGATATATCTCGTTACAAGAAAGCTTGCGCAAACGCCCTCAGATCAAGCAATCCACTTTTCTCTTGTATAATGGTAATTGTTTTGATTTTGTTTCAAAAGTTTCTTTATACATCCGAAAGACTTAGTTGTTAAATGTCAAATAGTCATCTAAGTTCCAAAAATTTATTGATATCTTATTTATTAAATGAGTAGCCACAAATCAAGGTTTGATTTTGTTAAAATTTAATAGAAAAATTTGAAAATCTAGTAAATTTCAATATTTTGGGTGTGAAAAGGTTTTTGCTAATATTAATCTATTTCAATTATCAAAATAACAAGATTTAAGTTCAGATTCAAACACTCTTATTGTAAAAAAAAAATTGAAAAAAACTAGGTTTTTTCGGTTATTTTTTACTGTCTTAACTAAAAAAACCAAATTTCTAGTAGATGTCAAATCAAGAACACAGATATCATCATCAATTGCTATCTGCATGTAAAGTGACTCATCTTTGTTATTCAAAGTCTTATTCTATAATTAGCCAATGGGAGTTTGGTTTTAAGGAGATGATGAAAAAGTCATCAGTTGTATCTCCTCAAAGGCAAAAAAAAAAATCTAGCCATAATAAAGATTGGTGTGGCAGAAATGAATGCTATTTTCAAACTATCACAAACAAAAAAAACCCTTAGTCATGTATAAAAATTAAACTACTTTTCAATATATACATGTTCATTTTTTATATATATTCGACTGTAAAATATACCTAATCGTACATTATTTTATAATTATATTTTATAGACCAGTACACTTTCGTTTCTGAGACTGATTTATTTTGCAGAAAACTGATGATCGGGGAGTGTTGCGATGGGAAAAAACAACGGTGAACACAGATAACCACACATTTATTGTAGAGTTTCCACCTGGCAAGGAATCATACGATGCCGTTGTGGATGAGTATATCAGTCAACTGACTCTCACTCCTCTTGATCAGTCACGTCCCCTGTGGGAGATCCACTTTCTGAATTACAAAACTAACAAGGCCGGAGCCACCATGGTTGTCAAGATCCACCATTCCCTCGGAGATGGGATTTCTTTAATGTCCACCTTGTTTTCTATTTTCAGGAGAGTCGACAATCCTCATCTCCCACCTACATTTCCTACTGCCAAGCGCAATATTACAGCCACTTCGTCGGAAATTACAGTAGCTAAGTTTTTACCCAGACTTAGTTATATGATGCTTGTATTATGGTACACCCTGGTTGATATGATAACTTGTCTGCTGAGAATGATAGGATGGATTGATGACAGCAAACTTCCTATTCGAGGACCTAAAGGAGTCGAAAATATGCCTGTACAGCTGCTCTCTACTACTTTTCCACTGGAGGATATCAAACAAATTAAGAATTCTATAGGAGGGGTATGTAATATTGTCATAGTTAACTAAAAAAATATTTAGATGGGTATGTGATATTGTAATAGTTCACTTAAAAATATTTTAGATTTTAAGATATTTTATGAGATTTCCAAAATATTTCAATTTATGTAATCTAATTCTAATTCCTCTCTAATTAATATATCCTAAATCTGGTTCATAAGCATCCTTACTTACAAACTCTGGTTCATAAGCATCCTTACTTACAAACTTTTGATTTGCCATGCAGACAGTCAATGATGTGATAACAGGGATAATTTTCTCAGGGATGCAACGCTACTTGCAGATGAGCATCTCGGCTGGTATGTCAACCAAGCCCGTTGATCATTATTACATTCATTCTTATTGCTCGAGAGCTTAGCTGACTCCTTCATTCCCATGGAAAATTCTTTGTGTTTCAAACATATTACTCCAGTATTTTTGTATCGTTATATTATATTAACCATAACAGTATTTTTGTATTAGTATAAATGTATTTCTTTGTATTAGTATAAATTTATTTGACTCTCAAATTTAGCAGGGGATTTTTATGGGAGGATGCAAAATTGATCAGAATTTGTAGGTTTATTTATTTTGATTATTGCGATTTATTAAATATAGATTTATTTTTACATTATATTATATTTAGTTTTATACTATATTTATATATATTATATATTTTTAAAGTTGTTAAATTTTATTGGTATAATTAGTTGAGGATGGACTTGGTTAGCCAAGTTACTCACGATAAAATCTCACTGGGGTGGTTGTGCTCTATGCTAGAGGGAAACCATATGCTAGAAAATTTAGTTGGTTAATAGACATACTAAAAAATAGAGTTAGCTAAGGATTGGTGTGGCCCATCACGTGACTTTGACAGCTTAAAGAACTTTTTTATTTTTATTTTTATTTTTTATTTTTTAAATTATAAATTATAAAAGTATTTTTATATTATATTATATATATATTTTAAATTATAATTAATTAGAATGTAATGAATTTATTTAAATTAATTTTCATATTTTTCAAATTATAAATGAGTATTTTAACTTTACATTTATTAAAATTTTATTAAAAATATATTTTTGAAATGTAAAATTGATAAATTTGTAAAAACAAAAATAAAGCTGTCTAGAAATTTTATAAAATTAAACAAAACCCTAGGGGTAGAGTATGCATGCCTTAGTAGACTTAGCAGGCAAATAACTGTGAGGAGGTGGGTCCCTTGTCCCACAAACAAAGAGACCTCATGCACCATGCCTTAGTATGTCTTAGTAGACTTAGCAGCCAAATAACTGGGAAGAGGTAGGTCCCTTATCTCACAAACAAAGAGACCTCATACACCAATTTGATGTTGACTTGGCCTTGACCTTAAAATTAGATAATAATAATAATACTAATTACTGATTTAAATCACTTTAAAATCAATTTCAATTAATAATAATCAATAAACTATATAATTATTACTAAGTCACTTTAAAATAAATTTAAATTGATAATAATCAGTGAACTATATTTACTGATTTGAGTTCTTTTAAAATCAATTTAGATTGATAATAATCAATGAACCATATTTTGATAGTGCTTTTTTTTTTCATCAGTATTTCACTAAAGTTGGAGAACCTGGTTTAATATCAATTTAGATTTATAATAATCAATGAACCTTATTTTAACAGTGCCTTTTTTATGCTTTCAATTAGTATTTTACTAAAACACACTTTGTTTGCAGTTGGAGAACATGGTCTATAAGATGCTTATAAAAGGAGGTTTGAACAACCAAAAGAAGCTGTTATTAAACAATTGAAGAACTCAAAACTCACAGCATTATCTATGATAAACACCAGAGCGATGGCTGGATTACAGGTTCTTTCTTCAACAAACCCATTACACTTCAAATAAGTTACAGCTTCATTCAAGAGAGTTGCTTAGACTAATACATTTTGAGATCTGATGACGGTGTACACTGTGCAGAACATGGAGGAGATGGTAAAACCAAAGGCACAAGTGCCTTGGGGAAATCACTTTGGTTTTTTGCCAGTGCAGGTACCTCTAATGGGAAATCTGGAGAATCCTCTGGATTTTGTGAAAATGGCAAAACAGAGAATTGACAGACATAAAATATCCTTGGGAGTCTTCCTCATTGCCAAACTACCTAGATTGATAGTAATGTTGAAAGGACAACAGGTACGTTCAATGGATCTTTTATAAAAAATATGAAATTGAGTGAATTTTGCCCATTGTTAATTCTCAACTTGATACAGGCAATGTCAAATTATTTATACAATACTCTATCCAATACAACAATGATGTTATCAAACATGATCGGTCCAATGGAAAAGGTAGCAATTTATGGGAATCCAATAAAACGTTTTTCGTTCTTTGTAACCGGCTTGCCTCAAGTAAGTAAATACGTTACTTATGCTGTTTCCATAATTTTTCTTTTACTTGAAATCAAAGTTCTCTGTACATATCTCTTTCTGGGCTTTTATATAAATGAAGAATTTGTTGTTGCAGACGCTGGGAGTGTTTATTGTGAGCTATACGGACTTCGTTCTGGTGCAAATTCATGCTCACAAGGATTATGTGGACGCTGATATCCTAGTCAAGTGTTTCAGGGAAGCCATGGAAGAAATTAAGAAATCACAGTTTCATTACGCCATAGAGACGTCAGGGCTTATGTGACCATTGTGATTTTTTGAATAATACATTAGTTTAAAGAAGTTTTAAGGTTTATGTGGGTTAGAGATGTAATTCCCTGTTGTTTAGACACGGAAGTCCTTGGTATGAATTCTAGAAGGTCAAATATAATTTTATTTTTATTATTTGGTTTAATTAAAGATATTAATATATTTTTATTATTGGCTTTAATTATAGATATTTTTAATTTGATTAAAGGATATGTAAGTTGTTAAAATCACTTGGAGATGGTATTTAATTTGGAGTACACCAGTCATCATAATAATTGTTTTTTTGCTTTTAAGAAAATTAAAACTAGTAACTTTTTCATCACTTTTTCATCAAAAATGTCTTAACACAGTATTCAACTTTAAATCAAACCCCATTGACATATCATATTTTTTTAAATTAAATTAATTTTAAATTTAATAATAATTTATTAATATTATAATTTAGATAACAAATTTTACCATATATTAAAAATTTTCAAAATATTAAATTTATTTCTACATTCAAAAAAATTTTAAATAACAAAATAACAAAAAAATATTTCTAAACTTAAATACTCCAACAGTTACTGACCTACACTTGACCATATCTCTGCGAAAATAAGCATTCATTTATTCGAAATGAATGATGGACATAAAGAAAATTTCCAAAAAATAAAATACTCCAAAAGTTACTGACATACACTTGACCATATGTCTGCAAAAATAAGCATTCATTTATTCGAAATGAGATGGTAGGCATCTGTCTGCGACAATAAGCATTCATTTATTCATTCGAAATGAGAAGTCAGATGACAGATTTCTTTTAATGGAAAGATAACGCTGTGTTTTGGTATCTCTCTTCGAAATGAAATGTGAGATGAAAGATTTTTTCAATATAGAGACACACAGCTTACAGTAACTTTAAAGATAACGCCGTGTTTTTGCATCTTTTTCTTCGAAATGAGATATCAGATGAAGGTTTTTTTAATACAGAGACACACAACTGACAGTCTGTCACTAACATTTAATAATTGGAGTCTTTTAAAAGAAAAGTCTCATTTACATAATGATGTGAAATATTATTTGCAGTCACTCAAATATACCATATATATTAGGTAGGGCTTAATAAATGCTTTTGTCTTTTCTTTTTTATTACTGTGAAAATCTATTATAATTTAGTCTTTAAATTTATTATAATTTATTATCAATGCATGTTGAATAATGCTATTTGGAAAAAAAAATTTGATGGTGAGGGGTAAGTTTTCATTTTTGCCAAATGTTTCTACATAGGTTAATTTATTTTCTTATTTCAATAAAACAAATTTTTAATCAAATAAAATCAATTTTAAGATATAAATTTTTACAATCTTAATTTCCCAAACTATACATATTTTCAAAATAGCAAATGTAAAAAGCCGTAGTTTATCTAGCATACATAATGACCTAGAATTCGGCACAGATTTTGATTTACAGTTGTTAAACTTCAGTATTTTAGGTGCCTTAGATAGTGCTGAATCCATTTCCACTATCAAAAATGCAATTACACACTCCAACTACCTGATTTTTTGAATTTTATTTTACCGGATTCAGGCAAAAAATTGCCATCAAAAAGTAAAAAATAGACAACTCCATGTAAAAAGTAATGATCTATATTTACATATTTTATATTTCAAATTATTTAAATTTAAATATTGTTTTTTAAAATTTAACTGCCTTTAAGTAAGTCATTATTCTAATATATAAATGAGTAATTATATATATATATATATATATATATATATATATATATATATATATATATATATATATATATATATTTCTTATTAAATATTTCTATATTTAATCAAATATATTTGTCTTTTCTTGGTTGATCTCTAGGATTTGAATTTAGAACTTCTAGGAGAGTTAACTATTCATTATCCAATCAAGATACGTAGATCAAGTGGCCACTTGTTTATATTTATATATATATATATATATATATATATATATATATATATATATATATATATATATATATATTAAATTTTAATTATTTATTATTTAAAATATGTTAATTATTTATTTTTATATTTTTAAATATATGTTATGTTCACATTTAATTTATTTCTTGTAAATTTAAGCGTAATTTTTAATTTTATTAGAAATTTATATAGGCTTATAAAGCTTCACCATCAAAAACTTTTATAATTGTGACTTATTATGTTACCTAAAATAATTTTGGTAAAAGTGTCACAAAGGGAAATAAGAATTAGTTAAAAGTATTTAAATGGAAGATAGAAAAATCTATAAATGTCTCAAAGAGAAATGAATATTCTTTAAATATTAACCAATAAAAATAATATTGAAATTAAATTAGGAGGAAGTATAGATGAGTCATGACATCTTCAAATAGACACTCCACTTATATCATCACAAAAAGTTGAAATTATATGAGAAAAGTTTTGTTGAAAGTGTTTGAAAGGAAGATAAAAATTCTATAAGCATGTAAAAATAGTATAAAAATTAAGATATTTTATTTTGTCGATCACGGCTTGTATTAATTGGTCAAAAGATTATAGTATGCTTGTATAAAATTCAATGTTCTTCTAGCCTCACTTTAAGTAGATTTATTGGCCAATAGAACAACAAAAAAGTTGTTTACAAAATTCTAAGAGTTTACTAAAATTGAGAACCAAAAAGTCAAATATGCCTACTCTAAAAACACAACCCACAAACATCAATGAATAAGAGGATGATTCAAAACATTACCTGGAATATTTGGAAGCCCAAGTTCCCCATGAACATGAAATTCAACATGTTCCAGATGCCCCTATAATTTCTCCACACACTCAGCTAGTCTCCTTTAGCCTTGTCGAAGTCACGTTAGGTGAGTATGCATCTTCAATTGATTGTGATACAAGTCGTTCATGAAATTTATAATTTTATTGCAATCATCATGCGTATTTTGACTTAGTTGACTAATCAAGGTTATGGGCCACCACCTAATCAAGCTCTGCATCTCCCTCAATTGTCGCAACTTCTTTTCTACATTTTGTTCTCTAACCTCATATTATTATCCCTCTCATTTCTCTACCCCTCTATCTAAGCATCATCACCACCCCTCCATTTTTATGTGAGACAAAACTCCTTTGATTCACCACAAACCAAATAATCCACCAACCCCCAACACCCAATTATACAATTCCAGGGTTGTGAGAGTTGCGCCTATTTTGTGGGAAACCACCTTTAGCAAGGGTGATATCCAAACCATACTGCATTACTATTGTCGAAAGACCAAAATAACTCTCCTTTAACAATTTTTTCACCAACAACTCGGCTCCCAAAATAGATATGGGGTTCACAATACCTTGAGGGCACCTCACCAACCCCAATTTCCCATGAATAGAGGAGAAGCACCCTTACGCTAGCCCCATTCTATGTTATCCCTCTCCTAACAACAAACCTTATGCATATATGCACCACCAAAAAAGGTATGCGAACACCACATTAGGTATTATGTCCCCATCTCACATTGGTCTCGACTAAAAGGCCTTGAGAACTCAGGCCAACCTCCCACTCTAAATATTTTAACCCTGAATTCCAATAAAAACAAAAAAATCACCAACGCTACTACAATAAGGCATGGAATAATTAATGAAATGTTAATGATTTAAGAAAAATTTATTAAAAAAAGAATAATTAATGAAATGAATAGTTACTAATTAATAAAAACACTTGTAAAAAAGATGAATATTATAATTAACTTAAAAAGAAGAAGAGTTAAATCATAATTCAACTTTTCAAAGTTATTAGTTTTATTAAGACAATCCTCTCTATAAAAATTTAGAATTTCTATGAATGTAGATTTATTAGTTATGATGTTGCTTAAACTTTAAGCTTTATAGAAATAAGTTTATATTAATTTACCAAACATGATACATTTAAATGGATACTCAGCCCATTATTAAAAAACAAAAAATAAAACTAAAACAAAAAGATAATTGAAAGAAAGATGATAACACATAATTTTAAAAAACTAGCAAATCGTTGTAAAATAACATAACATTTAAAGTATATTAAAAATTAAAAATTATTAATAAAATGAATTAATACTTATTAAACAAAGTCATGAAGATAAATATTGGAATTAAATTAAGAAGAATATTAATATTATTGGTTAAAATAAAGATTCGATTAACATGTGACTATCATGATAAAAATAAATATGAATGAATTCAATAAAGTTAGATGAATAATTCTTTTTATATAGGTAGATTTTTTTTTTTTAAGTTTTAATATTAACCTATTTTATAAAAATTAGAAAAATATTAAAAAAATCACTTCAAATTATTATTATAAAAAATGCAGTTCTTATATGTTGGTACTAATATACCATTAATATCATTATATATATATATATAATTTCTCTCCTCTTATATATTAATTATAATAATTTATTTTCAAAACATTTATAAATTACTTTAACATCTATTTAAAATTTAACAAGCATTTAAATTCATTCAAATTAGGATGTGCTCACAATCTTTGTTACCAGAAATGAGACCAGAGCCACCATTCTTGGAAAAAAAACGCACTAGAAACAGGACTGGATGGAAAACGGTTTTTTCTACGTCCGTTCTAGTCGTCATTTTTAGAGCTCAGAAATTTATATTGCATTATTTTTAGGAGGTGGCTTGGGCTGCATATATTAAAGAATGCAGAAGATGTGCCCGAGGAAGAATGTACAAAGATGAAGATATGACCACTAACGGAAGGTATTTAACTCCCTCAAACTCTTTCCTCTCCAATTCATTTACCAATGGACATTCTTGTAATCTGTTAGCGGGCCCTTGACCGCGGAATAAGATAAGAGAAGACTAAGAGCGGGTAATGCATGGTGGAGCGAGTATTTCCTTGACCAAGGAATATGTGACCGAGCCTTTCCTTTTATTGCTCTAAAATCAGTGATGGAAATTCATTCATGCTTTAACACGACAAGATTGATACATTACATTCTCGTTCACTTGGAAAACAAGCCAAGCTTATCATAGCCTTCCACTCCTTCAAATTACAACAACCCATCCGCTTTTCTTTCATAATACAATCTTAAGAAGAGCACATGCTCCCACGTATGCCTTCTCTACAATTCCATAGATATTGAACATACTAAGGTTTACAACAAAGTCCTTATAAAAATCTCACCAACTTTAAAGGGCTCCCTTTATCATGGTAATGATCAATTTTCTCATTTAAAGTTGGTTCAACTTGACCCTCAAATTCATGAGAATATAAAAGGTATAGTTTCTTTAGTACAAAGGTAATGTGAGTATAGAGGTTTTTTCTTTGCAAATTGTCAACGTAGACTTGCAAATGGGTAACATGTCTCTACATCATTTACCAAAATAAACTTTTGAAATGAATGGTAACTTATGTTTCAATTGGAATAGACACCTGTGCACATATATTCTTGGTTTTAAAGACTGAACAAAATATATTTCTACCCAAGCATATACATAATACTATTAGAATTATGTTAAAATTTTATCATCTTAACTATTGACATGTTACCTAATCCACTATTGTTAAATGTGATTATTGAAATTTCAGCTTTGTAAACGATGAATGTTTTGATTGAAGTTTTCCATATTTTTCTTGTTTTTTCTCTCTCCTCGTTTCTTGAATGTGAAACCTTCAAAACTCTATTTTTCGTCCCATTTTCGTTTCTTGTCCTCTTTCTCGTTTCTCGTTTCTGGTAACATAGGATTTCAAAGAGAAATGCCATGGATGACATGGTTTGTAGCAATGCCATTATTTATGAATTGTGAGAACACCTAGACCATGTCATTGTCGTCAAGGCCAGTATTCATGCTTTCTCATTTTGCATATTTTTTATACTATTAAATCCTTATAATATGTTTTTAACAAACCTTAAAACCCTTATCTCCTTTTATTTTTCCTGAAGTATGGGCCTTACGTTGGATAGAGAAAGACATCCATGCACGAGTACATATCCAAGATATTTATTGGAGGGAAAAACACCCATGTAATCCACAATACATATGAAGTTTCACTACTTGCAGCTCCTCTGACCTTAGACTTAGTTTTTCTCATCGAACTCTATACCAGGATTCAACTTAAAAAGGAAGGTGAGGTAAGAGTTGACAAGAAATGAAAACTATGGACTAGATATTTATCTTCTAAATATTACGAATTAGTCAAATAAGATTACAATAGAGACATGAACAATAAATGGTTGCAGTGAGACTGAAGTAAGCTGGACTAACTAAAATTGAACTAGGACAATTGGATGGATAGTTTTGACACCTAGCAAAAAGTGAAATTAATTGTGATAACACCTAGTACAGTGAGATTAATATCTCAACATCCCCTCCTAATCTCAACTGTTTCAAGTAAAGGCACTTACATTTCCTAATTTCTCTCTTTGAAATTCAAATACATTTTTTTCCAGTGGCTTTGTGAAAATAGTTGCAAGCTTATCTTTGGAACCACAAAAATAAAGTACTATGTCCCCATCATTGAAAAATTCATGGATGAAATGAAAGAGTGTGTCAATGTACTTGCTCTTTTTGTGAAAAACATGATTTTTTGATAAAGAAATTGTTGAACTATTGTCACAGCAAATAGGAGTTTTCTCCTTCTAAACATTTGAAATATGTTTCAATATGTTGAACCCTTGGTTAAACTGAGGGGGGGGTGAATCAGTTTAATGCAGTCATGGTCTTGTAAAACTTTCTTTTACACTTATTTACATCTTCATTTCATGATCAACTTAATATACAATGGAACAACAATCTTAATAAGAGAGCAGCAGGTATTAAGCAGATTAAATATAGAATATCAACGTATAATCATCATGCACATAGACAACAGATATAAGTGGAAACCCATAAGAGAGAAAACCACATCTTATTATTGTTGTGATGCAAAGGCAAGCTCCAACTCCCTCTCACCACTGATTTTCTGTAGGCTCCAACCTACATGAGGCTACTTCCTCAATTCTGCAAGCTACAACTTGCAAGGAAGCTCCAACTCCCATCTATTTTCTGCAGGCTACAACCTACAGGAGGTTCCTACCTCACGCAGCTACAACTGGGCATCTATCAAGCTACAACTTGATATGGAAGCACAAACTTCCTCATTGTACAATAAAATCATATGCTGATTTACCTGGATATCAGCTCTGTTTTTCTCCTTATTTACTGTTGTCCTTCCAGCCTTCAAATTTTCTTTATATCATCTTTGGATCTTCACAACTCCTCTCTCTGCTCCTTCTTCTTCTTACATTCTCTCACCTCTTTCTCCATTCTCTCTCCACTTATGCATATGCTGGTAACATTATTTATAGAGATCACCACATAACTGTTTGCATTCCACAGGGAATTCGAAATGAACAGGTATGACTCTTTTCCTTCCCCATTCTCATTTTATTGTCCAACACATTCAGAATAATATTACAGAATGTATACATTTGTGTATTACAGTGGATTTTTTCTTTGCCTACGGAGACTTGCCTTTGCATTACAAAAAATATAAATTCAATAATACATTTACAGTTACAATCAAACATTTACTCAAAACTTTCAGTTTCTTAGCTTTGCTGAGTGTTCCTCCTCTCCTGCTTGCTATCCTTTTGTCTTTTCTGTTATGCTGTTATATTCCAGCTCTACTGCATAACTACCCTGTTTCTTCCATTACCTGTGTCTTTTGTGCTGTGTTCACCCTTTTCATCTGCCCGTGCTGCCGCACCACTGTCTTGCACGAGTTCCTGTTATGCGTTCATTCCATTCCTTTGTGACCTGTAGTGTATGGCCCACATACTATTTCCTTTATGCCCGCGACGGATTACAAATCTGGGCTTTAGTCATCATACATACGTTTAAAACGATCAATAGTGAAAACATTCTACGATGGCGCATTTAACATATATGAAACAAGGGCTTACAGGGTCCCACACCAGACTTCAATTCCTTTAGATTTTATCTTTGAACTATATTGCGTCCGCTTTTTATCGCATTTTGGTATTTTCAATCGATCTTTGATATATGGCTCTTTTTCTCTCCGATACGATTTACAAAGGGAAAATCCATACTCCCGGACTCGAAAACATTTAGGCTTCATCTTCGATCTGCATCGCGTTCACTTCATTATTGCACTTCGGTGATTCCAGTTATCCCATGTGCCTTCGTCCATATGATCTCCTGATATGCAATATGCGAGGGGTCCCACCAGACTTTATCGCTACTTTGCAACGCAACTCACATGAATTCTAGGATTGTGTGATATCTCTCCTACCCCGATTGTAATATGCAATCGCATCCATCGCATTGCATCCATCGCATCTTCTCATTGCATCGCATCGCATCACCTCGCATCACATTGCCACTTCGCGGTATGCGATGAACTTCGCATCGCCGATGTGCGATATAGCACTGTGCCGCCACATGTCCCTTTGCATTGCCACATCGCATCACAACTTTGCATCCATCCAACGGCTATCGCATTCGCTTGCGATGTCCGATATGCGATCGGGTCCCACCCCTTTTATCATTCCGCTCTTTATATACTTTGGTTTAAACACAAGATATCAACATTAAAATATATATCCGAGCCCAAAAATTTCCTGACGGTCAATCTTACTTTTCAAAAAAAAACTATGGTTATAAACCATGATAAACCCAATCATCCTTAACCTTATATGCGGAACTTATTCCTCTTCATAAATCTTTATTTGCGCTTGCAAACCATATAAAATATCCTCTCTATATGATTTGAATTATACTTTGGTTAAAAATAATTACCAACGTATATATGTTGGGTCCCACAACGTTCGTTAACCTCTGCACAACTTTTGATGCGAACATCGTCAGATCTTTGCCTCCTTTGATCGGATGGTTATCGCATAAAATTAAGCCCGACAACTTATCCTTCCAAACTAACGCGAAATAGGTGGTATTTCTTTGCGACGTGTCACTTACGGAGGTCTATTGCATTCTCTCTATTAATTACCGCTTACCATTCCCAACCTACGCTAAAACCATTTGTTGTTTTCTGAAACCGTCCACTGTTCTCCTTTGCCGTTGACTCCCAATTCCACATCCAATTTCTTTTGTTACAGTTCCTCCGTATGCTTGTTCAAACAAACCATCGATTTCTATTCACTGCAACATATCTTCTCCTTTACTACATCGTTCTGTTTTAATGATGTCAACAAGTCTTCAAACCCACTCTAGGATTCATTCTACACATGGTTTAACCTCTATTATTCATTTTCTATGGTTTTATAATTGTTTATAAATACAATAAAACCACCAAATGTAACTTCAAACTCTGGATCTCACTTCACTGTGTATACACAATAGAATGTGTAATATCTCCTTGAAATGCTTTATACGAAGTCAGCTTCAATAATCCCATAGCTTAGAAATGACAGAAATTATTTGGTTTCTGCCAATTTTCCCTGCCCACAGTATAATGAAATATGAAATCAGAAATTGAGTTTTCTTTTGTATTAATACACAATAATTACATGGGAAATTCCTTCCTCTGGCATGGCCCGATCTTCTGTATCAGTGGCCTTTCTGTCTAATTTTCTCGTAGGCTTACAAAACAAAACCCTAACTATTCAAAAAAAACTACTTCCTGTCTAAACCCTTCTCTTGTAGCCTCTGCGACTTTACTTTCTTTCTCTACAATAATTCCATCTGAATCTGATCTGCTCCCTTGTCTTGGTGTTGCTGCTTTGCGCTCCTTTGCCATCAATGACAATATTTCCAACAGTCTCCCCATTTGGCATTGATGGCAATACTCCGATGCTTCCTCTAGGACTTCCTCTGCTTACTTTTCACCCCCCTTTGACATCAATGGCAAAGGGTTGCACATCTTTTCATTTCCTCTGATCTTGAGGACCCGTTCCATGCATTTCTCCATTGTTCTAGCTCTTTGATGACAATTTATTGACTACTCTCCCCTTGGAAAGATGCTTTCTTGTCTGAGATTGAATATCACTTGTCTTCTGCACTGATCCTGTTTCTTCTATGCAGCCCCCCCTTTTTTTTTTTTTTCTGATCATGTTAGAGAGTAACATCTGTAGACACTACCCCTAGTTTGTCTCTTAGATATTTGAATGGTTCTTTAGCAAGAGGTTTTGTGAATATGTCTGTTGTTTTTTCCTTGGTTGGTACATATTCCAACTTTACTAATTTCTGTGCTACTTGTTCTCTGAGGAATTGATACTTTATTGGGTGTCCTTTTTTTTTGAATGAAGTACATGATTTTTTGATATACATATTGCACTTGTATTGTCATATTTGATAGAAACGGGTTCATCAATGCTTACCTTCATGTCTTGGAGAGTTTGTTTCATCCACATTACTTGTGTGCAACACGCTGCTGCTGCTATGTATTGCTTCTGTTGTAGATAGAGCGATAGAATTTTGCTTCTTGCTTAGCCATGCCACCAGAATTTTTCCCAAATAGAATGCACCTCCACTTGTGCTTTTCCTGTCATCCACACAGCTGGCCCAATCTGCATCTGTGTATGCTGTCAATGTGAAATTTTTTCTTTTTGGATACCATAGGCCATAGTGTGCAGTTCCTTGTCGATATCTAAATATTCTCTTGATTGCAAGTAAGTGATTTTGTTTTGGTGATGCTTGATATCTTGCCACAAGTCCTACTGCCAACATAATGTCTGGTCTAGAAGCAGTTAGGTATAGCAGACTTCCTACCATGGATCTGTAAAGTCTTTGATCTATATCTGCAGATCCATCATTAGCACATAGTTTGCATCCAGTGATCATGGGAGTTGTCACATGTTTGCAGTCTTCCATTTGGAACCTTTTTAACATCTCTCTTAAGTATTTTTCTTGTGAGATGAATGTTCATGTGTTCTTTTGTTGAATTTGAAGTCCTAAATAGAAGGCGAGCTCTCCAATCATAAACATCTCAAATTCTGATTTCATTTCTTTAGCAACTCCTTTTGTTAACTCATCTTTATTGCTACCAAACATGATATCATCTACATATACTACTACAATTAGGAGTTCATTTTCATTAGCCTTTATGTACAAATTTCTTTCTACTCCTCCTTTCTTAAAACCTTGTTTTTGCAAGTATTTGTCCAGCCTTGAATACCATGCACAAGGATCTTGTTTCAGCCCATATAAGGCTTTCTTTAATCTGCACACATAGTCATGTTTATCTGTTAAGGAGAATCCTTCGGGTTGTTCCATGTAGACTTCTTCTTCTAAATCTCCATTCAGGAAGGCAGACTTCACATCCATTTGATATACCTTGAAATCATGATAGCATGCAAAGGCAAAAAACATTCTGATTGCTTCCATTCTGGTTATAGTGGCAAAGGTTTCATCATAGTTAAGTCCTTCAATTTGAGAGTATCCCTTGCATACAAGTCTGGCTTTATTTATGATTACCTGACCTTGTTCATTCATCTTATTCTTGAATATCCATTTCGTGCCAATGACATTTTTCCCAGTGGGTCTTTGAATTAATTCCCAGGTATTGTTCTTCTCAATTTGGTCTAGTTCTTCATTCATAGCATTTACCCAATTTTTGTCTCTGCTGGCTTCTTCGAACTTCTTTGGCTCTATTTGAGATAGCATGGCTAGGTATACTTCTTCTATCTGTTCAGCAAGCTATCTTCTTGTCTGGACTCCCACACTCTTGTCCCCAATGATTTGATCCTCTGGATGGTTCTTTTGAGTGTGTCTTGAGGGACGTTTTGAGTTTAATTCAGTATATTCTGTTGTCTTGCTCAGTTCATCATTATCTTGGTTCTCATCTTCATGATCATCTGGAGGATTGCCACATCTTGTGCTTCTTGTTCTGTTTGGTAGATCTTCATCGAATCTTACATCAATGCTTTCCACAATCTTGTGTAGTCTTTTGTTGTAGCACCTGTAACCCTTACTCTTGGATGCATATCCTAAAAATATTCCTTCATCAGCTCTTGCATCAAACTTCCCCAGTTTTTCATCATTATTTTTTATGAAACACTTGCTTCCAAAGACTCTAAAGTGCTTGATTGATGTTGGTTTACCATGCCATAATTCGTAAGGAGTCTTATCAAAATTTGGTCTTAGATGAGCTTTGTTGAGAATGTGAACAACTGTGTGTACTGCTTCTGCCCAGTAGGTTTGGGGAATGTTACTTTCTTGCATCATAGCTCTGGAAATCTATTGTACTAACCTGTTTTGACTCTCTGCCACTCCATTCCGTTGAGGTGTACCTGCAATTGTAAATTGTTGTTTTATCCCATGTTCATTGCAAAGGTCTGCAAAATCATAGTCTGTGAATTCACCTCCTCTGTCTGATCTGATGCATTTTATCTTGCATCCTGTTTGATTTTCTGCCAATGTCTTGAATATCTTGAATTTTTCAATTGCTTCAGATTTATATTTGAAAAATTCCACCCATGTCAATCTGGTAAAATCATCTATTATTAGCATGAAATAAGATTCTCCGCCTGGTGCATTAGTTCTTGAAGGTCCACACAGGTCCATGTGAACAAGCTGAAGAGGCCTACGTGTAGATAGCTTCTCTTTGGTCTTGAAAGATGTGCAAGTCTGCTTGCCCAGTTGGCAGGATTTACATATGGTATTTGGAAGCTTCTTTATTGCAGGCATATCTCTGACTGCATTCTTCTTGTGCATACTGATGATGTGGTCAAAGTTTAGGTGTCCCAATCTTCTATGCCATAACCATGATTCATCAAGTTTGCTTATGTGGCATGCTTCATTCTCTTCTTTCACTATATAGACATTACTTTCTATTCTAACACCTTTGATCAAGGTCTTTCCTATGGTGCTCGATCTTACCTCACAATCTTGGGCTCTGAAAAGGACCTCACGGCCTTTATCACACATTTGACTGACGCTTAGCAGATTTGCTTTCAGTCCATCCACAAATAGTACATATTGAGCCTTTCCTCTTCCATTATTCAGATTGAATGAGCCTTTTCCTTTGATTTTCCCTGCTTTATCATTGCCGAATGTTACATTTCCAGATATCCTTTCATCAAAGGTTACAAACTTGCTTCGATCTCCAGTCATATGTTTTGAGCATCCACTGTCCATATACCATTGGCTTTTCTGATCTTGAGCTATTAGATCCAGGTCACACTTATTCAACTTATTTTTCCACTGCAGGCAGCTATTTGTTTGGCACCTTTTCTGAGAAGATGGACCACATTCTTTGAAAGGACATTTGGAAGACATGTGTCCGATTTGATGGCATACAAAGCATTTGATTATATTTTTAAATGGATTATGTGTATGAGTGAACTCTCCATTGTTCATAAATCTCCTTGGGGTTTTAAGCATCAGTCTTTGTCCATACGTTTTGCACTCCATGGCTTTATGGTTGAATCCCTTACAACAAAAACAATACCCATGGAAACGATTAGTGTACCTGGTGTAGGGTTGTCCTCTCCATTTGTTTGCTTGAGGTAGTCTTTTCAATTTCTGCATCTTTTGTTGGTTGAAATCGATTATCTTTGTCTGACAGTATGCAGCAATATGTCCCAATTTGTGGCAGGCAACACAAGTGACATTTCTCATAGGAGGAAAGAATCTCCTTTGAGATCTTCCAAACTTGTTCAATTGATCTTCAGGAACAATTGAGCTTTTTGCAACTGCTTGCTTCTTCCTCTCATTCTTTGTCTCTTGATGTTTCTTCTTGTTTCTGTTTGTTTCATCACACATCAATTTCTTGTTGGATTCAGCTTCTGTGGTTCGTTTTTGAGCTGTTTCATTATCCATTACAACTTTTAAAAAAATGATATTCTTGTCATCTTATACTTTGGACTTACTAGTTTCTCCTTCATATCCTATCCCAGCCTTTATGAGAGGAGACCTTTGAGCATTTAGAATCTTGTCCAACTGTTCAGTGCTTGTCATTCGAGGAGTGTTCATTGACAATTCCCTTTGGGTGTTTTCTAGTTTCTTTCTTAGGCATACCACTTCTTCTTCCAATTTCTCTTGCTCCTGATGTTTATCTTTATTTTTCTTTAGCAAAATGTCTTCCACCTTCTTAGCTTCTTCAAGTTCTACTTTCAATTGAATGAAGTCTTTTGAATTTGGCACCTCTTTTACATATTTGAGGAGAATGTCTTTCTATTTTCTGCACTTGAGTTTAAGTCTGTCTATTTCTTCCAGGGCACTTTTTAGCTCCCCCTCAAGATCTACCTCACCTTCTTTCTCATCTTCAAGAAGGAATCATTCAAACTCTTCCTTGGCCATCAACACAAATTTAGAGGTTCCTTCTTCATTTGAGGATTCATCTGAGTTTTCAGATGCACTGCTATCTTGCTGAGCATAAAGTGATCTTCCGTTGAATCTCTTCCCTTTCTGCCAGTTATTTGTTTTGGTTTTCTCTGTCTCTCGAGTCCGATTATTTGTTTTCTTGTAAGGACACTTTGATGCATAGTGCCCAACTCTTCCACAGTTAAAGCATTTAAATGGAAGCTTACCTTTATACTTACCTGAGCCTCTATCCAATCTTATGACAAATTTGGCCTCTTCTTCATCAGAGCAGGAGCATGTATCTTCCTTTTCTTCTTTGCTCTTCTCAACCTTAAAGGTTGCCTCCCTCACATTTGACTTCCTCTGTGGAAGTCTCATCTCATAGGCTGTTAAGTTTCCAAGTAATTGGTTCATGGTCAAAGTTTCCCAATCAGATGTTTCTTCTATGGCAGATTCCTTGGGATTAAAATTGGATGGTAAAGATCTCAATATCTATTGAACAATTACACATTCTCTAATGGTTTCTCCTAGAGCTTTCAAATTATTCACAATTTCTGCAACCTTTAAGAAGAAGCTGGCAACATCTTCTTCATCTGCATATATTTTTGAAATGTAAAATTGATAAATTTGTAAAAATAAAAATAAAGCTGTCTAGAAATTTTATAAAATTAAACAAAACTTTAGGGGTAGAGTACGTATGCCTTAGTAGACTTAGCAGTCAAATAACTGTGAAGAGGTGGGTCCCTTGTCCCACAAACAAAGAGACCTCATGCACCATGCCTTAGTATGTCTTAGTAGACTTAGCAGCCAAATAAGTGCGAAGAGGTAGGTCCCTTGTCTCACAAACAAAGAGACCTCATACACCAATTTGATGTTGACTTGGCCTTGACCTTAAAATTAGATAATAATAATAATACTAATTACTGATTTAAATCACTTTAAAATCAATTTGAATTAATAATAATCAACAAACCATATAATTATTATTAAGTCACTTTAAAATAAATAAATTTAGATTGATAATAATCAATGAACTATATTTACTGATTTGAGTTCTTTTAAAATCAATTTAGATCGATAATAATCAATGAACCATAGTTTGATAGTGCTTTTCTTTTTTCATTACTATTTCACTAAAGTTGGTGAACCTGGTTTAATATCAATTTAGATCTATAATAATCAATGAACCTTATTTTAACAGTGCCCTTTTTTATGCTTTCAATTAGTATTTTACTAAAACACACTATGTTTGCAGTTGGAGAATATGGTCTACAAGATGCTTATAAAAGGAGGTTTGAACAACCAAAAGAGGCTGTTATTAAACAATTGAAGAACTAAAAACTCACAGCATTATCTATGATAAACACCAGAGCGATGCCTGGATTACAGGTTCTTTCTTCAACAAACCCATTACACTTCAAATAAGTTACTTCATTCAAGAGAGTTGCTTAGACTAATACATTTTGAGATCTGATGACGGTGTACACTGTGCAGAACATGGAGGAAATGGTAAAACCAAAGGCACAAGTGCCTTGGGGAAATCACTTTGGTTTTTTGCCAGTGCAGGTACCTCTAATGGGAAATCTTGAGAATTCTCTGGATTTTGTGAAAATGGAAAAACGGAGAATTGACAGACATAAAATATCCTTGGGAGTCTTCCTCATTGCCAAACTACCTAGATTGATAGTAATGTTGAAAGGACAACAGGTACGTTCAATGGATCTTTTATAAAAAGTATGAAATTGAGTGAATTTTGCCCATTGTTAATTCTCAGTTTGATACAGGCAATGTCAAATTATTTATACAATACTCTATCCAATACAACAATGATGTTATCAAACATGATCGGCCCAATGGAGAAGGTAGCAATTTATGGGAATCCAATAAAACGTTTTTCGTTCTTTGTAACCGGCTTGCCTCAAGTAAGTAAATACGTTACTTATGCTGTTTCCATAATTTTTCTTTTACTTGAAATCAAAGTTCTCTGTACATATCTCTTTCTGGGATTTTATATAAATGAAGAATTTGTTGTTGCAGACGCTGGGAGTGTTTATTGTGAGCTATACGGACTTCGTTCTGGTGCAAGTTCATGCTCACAAGGATTATGTGGACGCTGATATCCTAGTCAAGTGTTTCAGGGAAGCCATGGAAGAAATTAAGAAATCACAGTTTCATTACGCCATAGAGACGTCAGGGCTGATGTGACCATTGTGATCTTTTGAATAATACATTAGTTTAAAGAAGTTTTAAGGTTTATGTAGGTTAGAGTAATTCCCTGTTGTTTAGACAAGGAAGTCCTTGGTATGAATTTTATGAATGTCAAATATATTTTTATTTTTATTATTGGGTTTAATTATAGATATTAATATATTTTTATTATTGGTTTTAATTATAGATATCTTAATTTAATTAAAAGGTAGGTAAGTTGTCAAATCACTTGGAGATGGTATTGGGGGCACACTAGCCATTATAATAGTTGGTTTTTTTTTCTTTTAAAAAGATTAAAACTGGTAACTTTTTCATCACTTTTTCATCCAAAGTGTCTTAACACACTCTTCAACTTTAAATCAAACCCCATTGACATATTAAGTTTTTTTAATTAAATTAATTTTAAATTTGATAATAATTTATTAATATTATAATTTAAATAACAAATTTTAGTATATATATTAAAAATTTTCAAAATATTAAATTTATTTCTACATTAAAAAAAATTTAAATAACAAAAAAAATTCTAAACTTAAATACTCCAACAGTTACTGACCTACACTTGACCATATCTCTGCGAAAATAAGCATTCATTTATTCGAAATGAATGATGGACATAAAGAAAATTTCCAAAAAATAAAATACTCCAAAAGTTACTGACATACACTTGACCATATGTCTGCAAAAATAAGCATTCATTTATTCGAAATGAGATGGTAGGCATCTGTCTGTGACAATAAGCATTCATTTATTCATTCGAAATGAGAAGTCAGATGACAGATTTGTTTTAATGGAAAGATAACGCTGTGTTTTGGTATCTCTCTTCGAAATGAAATGTCAGATGAAAGATTTAACGCCGTGTTTTTGCATCTTTTTCTTCGAAATGAGATAGCAGATGAAGGTTTTTTTAATACAGAGACACACAACTGACAGTCTGTCACTAACATTTAATAATTGGAGTCTTTTAAAAGAAAAGTCTCATTTACATAATGATGTGAAATATCATTTGCAGTCACTCAAATACACCATATATATTAGGTGGGGCTTAATAAATGCTTTTGTCTTTTCTTTTTTATTACTGTGAAAATTTATTATAATTTAGTCTTTAAATTTATTATAATTTATTATCAATGCAGGTTGAATAATGGTATTTGGAAAAAAAATTTGATGGTGAGGGGTAAGTTTTTATTTTTGCCAAATGTTTCTACATAGGTTAATTTATTTTCTTATTTCAATAAAATAAATTTTTAACCAAATAAAATCAATTTTAAGATATAAATTTTTACACTCTTAATTTTCCAAACTATACATATTTTCAAAATAGCAAATGTAAAAAGCCATAGTTTATCTAGCATACATAATGACTTAGAATTGGGGACAGATTTTGATTTACAGTTGTTAAACTTCAGTATTTTAAGTGTCTTAAAGGTTTTTGATAGTGCTGAATCCATTTCCACTATCAAAAATGCAATTACACACTCCAACTACCTGATTTTTTAAATTTTATTTTACCGGATTCAGGCAAAAAATTGCCATCAAAAAGTAAAAAGTAGACAACTCCATGTAAAAAGTAATGATCTATATTTACATATTTTATATTTCAAATTATTTAAATTTAAATATTGTTTTTTGAAATTTAACTGCCTTTAAGTAAGTCATTATTCTAATATATAAATGAGTAATTATATATTATTTTATATAAAAATTATTTATATATATATATATCTTATTAAATATTTCTATATTTAATCAAATATATTTGTCTTTTCTTGGTTGATCTCTAGGATTTGAATTTAGAACTTCTAGGAGTTAACTATTCATTATCCAATCAAGACATCCTAGATCTAGTCACCACTTGTTTATATATATATATATATATATATATATATATATATATATATATATATAGTTAATTTCTATATTAAATTTTAATTATTTATTATTTAAAATATGTTAATTATTTATTTTTATATTTTTAAATATATGTTATGTTCACATTTAATTTATTTCTTGTAAATTTAAGCGTAATTTTTAATTTTATTAGAAATTTATATAGGTTTATAAAGCTTCACCATCTAAAACTTTTATAATTGTGACTTATTATGTTACCTAAAATAATTTTGGTAAAAGGGTCAGAAAGGGAAATAAGAATTAGCTAAAAGTATTTAAATGGAAGATAGGAAAATCTATAAATGTCTCAAAGAGAAATGAATATTCTTTAAATACTAACCAATAAAAATAATATTGAAATTAAATTAGGAGGAAGTATAGATGAGTCATGACATCTTCAAATAGACACTCCACTTATATCATCACAAAAAGTTGAAATTATATGAGAAATTTTTTGTTGAAAGTGTTTGAAAGGAAGATAAAAATTCTATAAGCATGTAAAAATAGTATAAAAATTAAGATATTTTATTTTGTCGATCACAGCTTGTATTAATTGGTCAAAAGATTATAGTATGCTTGTATAAAATTCAATGTTCTTCTAGCCTCACTTCAAGTAGATTTATTGGCCAATAGAACAACAAAAAAGTTGTTTACAAAATTCCAAGAGTTCACTAAAATTGAGAACCAAAAAGTCAAATATGCCTACGCTAAAAACACAACCCACAAACATCAATGAATAAGAGGATGATTCAAAACATTACCTGGAATATTTGGAAGCCCAAGTTCCCCATGAACATGAAATTCAACATGTTCCATATGCCCCTATAATTTCTCCACACACTCAGCTAGTCTCCTTTAGCCTTGTCGAAGTCACGTTAGGTGAGTATGCATCTTCAATTGATTGTGATACAAGTCATTCATGAAATTTATAATTTCGTTGTAATCATCATGCGTATTTTGATTTAGTTGACTAATCAAGGTTATGGGCCACCACCTCATCAAGCTCTGCATCTTGGACACGTTCTCCCTCAATTGTCGCAACTTCTTTTCTACATTTTGTTCCCTAACCTCATAGTCTTATCCCTTTCATTTCTCTACCCCTCTATCTAAGCATCATCACCACCCCTCCATTTTTATGTGACACAAAACTCCTTTGATTCACCACAAACCAAATAATCCACCAACCCCCAACACCCAATTATACAATTCTAAAGGTAGAGTGTTTCCTATTTTGTGGGGAAACCACCTTGCTAGCGGGGTGACATCCAAACCATATCGCATTACTATTGTCGAAAGACCAAAATAACTCTCCTTTAACAATTTTTCATCAAACAACTCACCCCTGTAAATATATGGGGTTCAATAACACTATGGCACTCACCAACCACTATTTCCCATGAATAGAGGAGAGAAGCACCCAAAATAGCCCCATTCTATGTTATCCCTCTCCTAACAACAAACCCTATACATATGCACCACCAAAAAAGGTATGCGAACACCACATTAGGTATTATGTCCCCATCTCACATTGGTTCGACTAAAAGGCCTTGAGAACTCAGGCCAACCTCCCACTCTAAATATTTTAACCCTGAATTCCAATAAAAACAAAAAAATCACCAATGCTACTACAATAAGGCATGGAATAATTAATGAAATGTTAATGATTTAAGAAAAAATTATTAAAAAAACAATAACTAATGAAATGAATAGTTACTAATTAATAAAACATTTGTAAAAAAGATGAATATTATAATCAACTTAAAAAGAAGAAGAGTTAAATCATAATTCAACTTTTCAAAGTTATTAGTTTTATTAAGACAATCCTCTCTATAAAAATTTAGAATTTCTATGAATGTAGATTTATTAGTTATGATGCTGCTTAAACTTTAAGCTTTATAGAAATAAAATTTATATTAATTTACCAAATATGATACATTTAAATGGATACTCAGCCCATTATTAAAAAACAAAAAATAAAACTAAAACTAAAAGATAATTGAAAGAAAGACGATAACACATAATTTTAAAAAACTAGCAAATCGTTGTAAAATAACATAACATTTAAATTATATTAAAAATTAAAAATTATTACTAAAATGAATTAATACTTATTAAACAAAGTCATGAAGATAAATATTGGAATTAAATTAAGAAGAATATTAATATTATTGGTTACAATAAAGATTGGATTAACATGCGACTATCATGATAAAAATAAATATGAATGAATTCAATAAAGTTAGATGAATAATTCTTTTTATATAGGTAGAATTTTTTTTTAAAATTTTAATATTAACCTATTTTATAAAAATTAGAAAAATATTAAAAAAATTACTTCAAATTATTATTATAAAAAATGCAGTTCTTATATGTTGGTACTAATATACCATTAATATATATATATATATATATAATTTCTCTCCTCTTATATATTAATTATAATAATTTATTTTCAAAACATTTATAAATTACTTTAACATCTATTTAAAATTTAACAAGCATTTAAATTCATTCAAATTAGGATGTGCTCACAATCTTTGTTACCAGAAATGAGACCAGAGCCACCATTCTTGGAAAAAAACGCACTAGAAACAGGACTGGATGGAAAACGGTTTTTTCTACGTCCATTCTAGTCGTCCTTTTTAGAGCTCAGAAATTTATATTGCATTCTTTTTAGGAGGTGGCTTGGGCTGCATATATTAAAGAATGCAGAAGATGTGCCCAAGGAAGAATGTACAAAGATGAAGATATGACCACTAACGGGAGGTATTTAACTCCCTCAAACTCTTTCCTCTCCAATTCATTTACCAATGGACATTCTTGTAAACTGTTAGCGGGCCCTTGACCACGGAATAAGATAAGAGAAGACTAAGAGCGGGTAATGCATGGTGGAGCAAGTATTTCCTTGACCAAGGAATATGTGACCGAGCCTTTCCTTTTATTGCTCTAAAATCAGTGATGGAAATTCATTCATGCTTTAACACGACAAGATTGATACATTACATTCTCCTTCACTTGGAAAACAAGCCAAGCTTATCATAACCTTCCACTCCTTCAAATTACAACAACCCATCCGCTTTTCTTTCATAATACAATCTTAAGAAGAGCACATGCTCCCACGTATGCCTTCTTTACAATTCCATAGATATTGAACATACTAAGGTTTACAACAAAGTCCCTATAAAAATCTCACCAACTTTAAAGGGCTCCCTTTATCATGGTAATGATCAATTTTCTCATTTAAACTTGGTTCAACTTGACCCTCAAATTCATGAGAATATAAAAGGTATAGTTTCTTTAGTACAAAGGTAATGTGAGTATAGAGGTTTTTTCTTTGCAAATTGTCAACGTAGACTTGAAACTTTTGAAATGAATGGTAATACATGTTTCAATTGGAATAGACACCTGTGCACATATATTCTTGGTTTTAAAGACTGAACAAAATATATTTCTACCCAAGCATATACATAATACTATTAGAATTATGTTAAAATTTTATCATCTTAACTATTGACATATTACCTAATCCACTATTGTTAAATGTGATTATTGAAATTTCAGCTTTGTAAACGATGAATGTTTTGATTGAAGTTTTCCATATTTTTCTTGTTTTTTCTCTCCTCGTTTCTTGAATGTGAAACCTTCAAAACTCTATTTTTCGTCCCATTTTCGTTTCTTGTCCTCTTTCTCGTTTCTCATTTCGGGTAACATAGGATTTCAAAGAGCAATGCCATTCTTTATGAATTGTGAGAACACCTAGACCATGTCATTGTCATCAAGGCCAGTATTCATGCTTTCTCCTTTTGCATATTTTTTACACTACTAAATCCTTATAATATGTTTTTAACAAACCTTAAAACCCTTATCTCCTTTTATTTTTCCTGAAGTATGGGCCTTACGTTGGATAGAGAAAGACATCCATGCATGAGTACATATCCAAGATATTTATTGGAGGGAAAAACACCCATGTAATCCACAATACATATGAAGTTTCACTGCTTGCAGCTCCTCTGATCTTAGACTTAGTTTTGCTCATCGAACTCTATACCAGGATTCAACTTAAAAAGGAAGGTGAGGTAAGAGTTGACAAGAAATGAAAACTATGGACTAGATATTTATCTTCTAAATATTACGAATTAGTCAAATAAGATTACAATAGAGACATGGACAATAAATGGTTGCAGTGAGACTGAAGTAAGCTGGACTAACTAAAATTGAACTAGGACAATTGGATGGATAGTTTTGACACCTAGCAAAAAGTGAAATTAATTGTGATAACACCTAGTACAGTGAGATTAATATCTCAACATCCCCTCCTAATCTCAACTGTTTCAAGTAAAGGCACTTACATTTCCTAATTTCTCTCTTTGAAATTCAAATACATTTTTTTCCAGTGGCTTTGTGAAAATAGTTGCAAGCTTATCTTTGGAACCACAAAAATAAAGTACTATGTCCCCATCATTGAAAAATTCATGGATGAAATGAAAAAGTGTGTCAATGTACTTGCTCTTTTTGTGAAAAACATGATTTTTTGATAAAGAAATTGTTGAACTATTGTCACAGCAAATAGGAGTTTTCTCCTTCTAAACATTTGAAATATGTTTCAATATGTTGAACCCTTGGTTAAACTGAGGGGGGTGAATCGGCTTAATGGTTAATCTTAAAATGTAAAACTTTCTTTTACACTTATTTACATCTTCATTTCATGATCAACTTAATATACAATGGAACAACAATCTTAATAAGAGAGCAGCAGGTATTAAGCAGATTAAATACAAAATATCAACGTATAATCATCATGCACATAGACAACAGATATAAGTGGAAACACATAAGAGAGAAAACCACATCTTATTATTGTTGTGATGCAAAGGCAAGCTCCAACTCCCTCTCACCACTGATTTTCTGTAGGCTCCAACCTACAGGAGGCTACTTCCTCAATTTTGCAAGCTACAACTTGCAAGGAAGCTCCAACTCCCATCTATTTTCTGCAGGCTACAACCTACAGGAGGCTCCTACCTCAGGCAACTACAACTGGGCATCTATCAAGCTACAAATTGATATGGAAGCACCAACTTCCTCACTGTACAATAAAATCATATGCTGATTTACCTGGATATCAGTTCTGTTTTTCTCCTTATTTACTGTTGTCCTTCCAGCCTTCAAATTTTCTTTATATCATCTTTGGACCTTCACAACTCCTCTCTCTGCTCCTTCTTCTTCTTACATTCTCTTACCTCTTTCTCCATTCTCTCTCAACTTATGCATATGATGGTAACATTATTTATAGAGATCACCTGATAATTGTTTGCATTCCATAGGGAATTCGAAATGAACAGGTATGACTCTTTTCCTTCCCCCTTCTCATTTTATTGTCTAGCACATTCAGAATAATATTACAGAATGTATACATTTGTGTATTACAGTGGATTTTTTATTTGCCTACGGAGACTTGCCTTTGCATTACAAACAATATAAATTCAATAATACATTTACAGTTACAATCAAACATTTACTCAACACTTTCAGTTTCTTAGCTTTGCTGAGCGTTCCTCCTCTTCTGCTTGCTATCCTTTTGTCTTTTCTGTTATGCTGTTATATTCCAGCTCTACTGCATAACTACCCTGTTTCTTCCGTTACCTGTGTCTTTTTTGCTGTGTTCACCCTTTTCATCTGCCCGTGCTGCCGCACCACTGTCTTGCACGAGTTCCTGTTATGTGTTCATTCCATTCCTTTGTGACCTGTAGAGTATGGCCCACGTACTATTTCCTTTATGCCCGCGACGGATTACAAATCCGGGCTTTAGTCATCATACATACGTTTAAAACGATCAATAGTGTAAACATTCTACGATGGCGCATTTAACATATACGAAACAAGGGCTTACAGGGTCCCACACCAAACTTCAATTCCTTTAGATTGTATCTTTGAACTATACAATTCTAGGGTTGCGAGAGTTGTGCCTATTTTGTGGGCAACCACCTTTAGCAAGGGTGATATCCAAACCATACTGCATTACTATTGTCGAAAGAACAAAATAACTCTCCTTTAACAATTTTTTCACCAACAACTCGGCTCCAAAAATAGATATGGGGTTCACAATACCCTGAAGGCACCTCACCAACCCCAATTTCCCATGACTACAGGAGAAGCACCCCTACGCTAGCCCCATTCTATGATATCCCTCTCCTAACAACAAACATTATGCATAGATGCACCACCAAAAAAGGTATGCGAACACCACATTAGGTATTGTGTCCCCATCTCACATTGGTCTCAACTAAAAGGTCTTAAGAACTCAGGCCAACCTCCCACTCTAAATATTCTAACCCTGAATTCCAATAAAAACAACAAAATCACCAACACTACTACAATAAGGCATGGAAAGCTCAAAATCCTAGACTACCCTTAGTAGGGAATTTTAAAATCAACAGGCCTATGCAACTATTAAAAACCTTCCCCCAGATATAGTGTGAAATCACACTATAGAAGCTGAGGTACCCATTTTGTGGACCTACCAGGGTGTCTGAATTGGCACACCAGATCCCTGTCTCCACTATTATAAACCAGTTATGTGAGCTCCTCTCTTGCGTCTCATTAACCTATCTACAAAATAGCCTTGAGCAAAATTCCTCTCTAGGGTCCCAAACCTGATTGTGGTAGCCTCCAAAAAATTGCAAAATAATTTCTTACTTATTGATAACCTGTATCACTGACAGCCCCAATCGAAGAAGTTTGCATAACTTGGTGGTCTGCACAAACACTTCATTCTCTCTACCACCTTCACAACTTCCCATGCTCAAAATCACTAACAACATCAATTCACCTACCCTCACATGTATAAAATTAACACCATTCATCACGAAAAATCCATGTTATCAACACGTGTGTAGCATATGCCACTTGTACAGTGGTTTAGCTCTTGAGGAAGACACCATAATTTCATTCATCCACTCCATTATAGTTAAATTTAAGAAAAATTTATTAAAAAAATAATAATTAATGAAATGAATAGTTACTAATTAATAAAAATACTTGTAAAAAAGATGAATATTATAATTAACTTAAAAAGAAGAATAGATAAATCATAATTCAACTTTTCAAAGTTATTAGTTTTATTAAGACAATCCTCTCTATAAAAATTTAGAATTTCTATGAATGTAGATTTATTAGTTATGATGTTGCTTAAACTTTAAGCTTTATAGAAATAAAATTTATATTAATTTACCAAACATGCTACATTTAAATGGATACTCAGCCCATTATTAAAAAATAAAAAATAAAACCAAAACTAAAAGATAATCGAAAGAAAGATGATAACACATAATTTAAAAAAAACTAGCAAATCGTTGTAAAATAACATAACACTTAAATTATATTAAAAATTAAAAATCATTAATAAAATGAATTAATACTTATTAAACAAAGTCATGAAGATAAATATTGGAATTAAATTAAGAAGAATATTAATATTATTGGTTACAATAAAGATTCGATTAACATGTGACTATCATGATAAAAATAAATATGGGTGAATTCAATTAAGTTAGATGAATAATTCTTTTTATATAGGTAATTTTTTTTTTTTAAATTTTAATATTAACATATTTTATAAAAATTAGAAAAATATTAAAAAATCACTTCAAATTATTATTATAAAAAATGCAGTTCTTATTAGGTTGGTACTAATATACCCTTAATATCATTCTCTCTATATATATATATAATTTCTCTCCTCTTATATATTTAATTATAATAATTTATTTTCAAAACATTTATAAATTACTTTAACATCTATTTAAAATTTAACAAGCATTTTAAATTCATTCAAATTAGGATGTGCTCACAATCTTTGTTACCAGAAATGTGACCAGAGCCACCGTTCTTGGAAAAAACGCACTAGAAACAGGACTGGATGGAAAACGTTTTTTTCTACGTCCGTTCTAGTCGTCATTTTTAGCGCTCAGAAATTTATCTTGGATTCTTTTTAGGAGGTGGCTTGGGCTGCATATATTAAATAATGCACAAGATATGCCCAAGGAAGAATGTACAAAGATGAAGATATGACCACTAACGGAAGGTTATTTAACTCCGTCAAACTCTTTCCTCTCCAATTCATCTACCAATGGACATTCTTGTAATCTGTTAGCGGGCCCTTGACCGGGGAATAAGATAAGAGAACACTAAGAGCGGGTAATGCACGGTGGAGCGAGTATTTCCTTGACCACGGAATATGTGACCAAGCCTTTCCTTTTATTGCTCTAAAATCAGTGATGGAAATTCATTCATGCTTTAACATGACAAGATTGATACATTACATTCTCCTTCACTTGGAAAACAAGCCAAGCTTATCATAACCTTCCACTCCTTCAAATTACAACAACTCGTCCACTTTTCTTTCATAAGACAATCTTAAGAAGAGCACATGCTCCCATGTATGCTTTGTCTCCACTTCCATAGATATTGAGCATACTAAGGTTTACAACAAAGTCCTTATAAAAATCTCACCAACTTTAAAAGGCTCCCTTTATCATGGTAATGATCAATTTTCTCATTTAAAGTTAGTTCAACTTGACCCTCAAATTCACGAGAATATAAAATGTATAGTTTCTTTAGTACAAAGGTAATGTGAGTATAGAGGTTTTTTCTTTGCAAATTGTCAACGTAGACTTGCAAATGGGTAACATGTCTCTATATCATTTACCAAAATAAACTTTTGAAATGAACGGTAACACATGTTTTAATTGGAACAGACACCTGTGCACATATATTATTGGCTTTAAAGACTGAACAAAATACATTTCTACCGAAGCATATACATAATACCGTTAAAATTATGTTAAAATTTTATCATCTTAACTATTAACATGTTACCTAATCCACTATTGTTAAATGTGATTATTGAAATTTCAGCTTTGTAAACTATGAATGTTTTTATTGAAATTTTCCATATTTTTCTTGTTTTTTCTCTCTCCTGGTTTCTTGAATGTGAAACCTTCAAAACTCTGTTTTTCGTCCAGTTTTCGTTTCTTGTCCTCTTTCTTGTTTCTCATTTTTGGTAACATAGGATTTTAAAGAGCAATGCCATGGATGACATGGTTTCTAGCAATGCCATTATTTATCAATTGCGAGAACACCCAGACCATGTCATTGTCATCAAGGCTAGTATTCATGCTTTCTCCTTTTGCATATTTTTTATACTATTAAATCCTTATAATATGTTTTTAACAAACCTTAAAACCCTTATCTCCTTTTTTTTTTCCTGAAGTATAGGCCTTACGTTGGATAGAGAAAGAAATCCATGCACGAGTACATATCCACGATATTTATTGGAGGAAAAAACACCCATGTAATCCACAATACATCTGAAGTTTCACTGCTTGTAGCTCCTTTGATCTTAGACTTAGTTTTTCTCATCGAACTCTATACCAGGATTCAACTTTAAAAGGAAGGTGAGTTAAGATTTGACAAGAAATGAAAACTATGGAGCAGATATTTATCTTCTAAATATTACGAATTAGTCAAATAAGATTACAATAGAGACGTGAACAATAAATGGTTGCAGTGAGACTGAAGTAAGCTATACTAACTAAAATTGAACTGGGACACTTGGATGGATAGTTTTGACACCTAGAAAAAAACAAAATTAATTGTGATAACACCTAGTACAGTGAGATTAATATCTCAACATCCCCTCCTAATCTCAACTGTTACAAGTAAAGGCACTTACATTTCCTAATTTCTCTCTTTGAAATTCAAATACACCTTTTTCCAGTGGCTTTGTGAAAATATTTGCAAGCTTATATTTGGAACCACAAAAATAAAGTACTATGTCCCCATCATTGAAAAGTTCATGGATGAAATGAAAAAGTGTGTCAATGTGCTTGCTCTTTTTGTGGAAAACATGATTTTTTGATAAAGAAATTGTTGAACTATTGTCACAGTAAATAGGAATTTCCTCCTTTTGAACATTTGAAATATGTCTCAATAATCTTCTCAACCACACTGCTTGACAAGCTACTGAATTTATTGCTACGTATTCCTCCTCTGTAGAAGATATTGAAATGATTAACTGTTTCATGGATGCCCATGATATCAGATTGGTTCCAAGAAGAAAATTATACCCTTAGGTGATTTTTCGATCATCTAGACTCTTTGCATAATCGTTGTCTGTAAAACATGAAAGTAAGCAATCTTCAGAATGAGTGTAGAACAAACCATAGTCTAGGGTCCTTGTAATATACCTTAAGATCTTTTTTGAAACCTTTCGATGAAAAATCTTAGGTGATTGCATAAACCTGGAAAAAACTTTTGTTGCAAACAAGATATCGGGTCTAGTTGTAGTGAGATACAACAAACTACCAACTAGACTTTTATACAATGTGGAATCAACTAGTGGAGCTACATATCCTTTGCTAAGCATGGTTCTTTAAGAAATTCATGTATCAATTGGTTTGCAATTAGTCATTCTAAACTTTAAGATGATATTAGTGGCATATTTTTGTTGACCAACAAAAATTCCATTTGCATATCGATGAATTTCAATGCCTAAGAATTATTTTATGACCCTTAGATCACTCATATCAAAATTTGTTTACATTGTTTCTTTAAAATATTCTAACAACATATCGCATTTATAAATAATATCATCTACGCAAATATATACAATGAGAGTATTACCTTCATGATTTTTGGTATACAAAGTTGGCTCATGATTGCTTTTGCAAAAACCACTTTTGATGAGATAAGTGTCAATGTGACTGTACCAAGCTCTTGGATCTTTCTTCAATCCACACAAATATTTCTTCAATATTTATACCTTATGTTACTATCCTGTAATTTCAAAACCCAGAGACTGCTCTACATAAACTTCTTCCTGCAATATACCATTTAGGAAGGAATATTTTACATAAAGCAGATAGAATTTCCCTTTATGCTAAGTTGGTATGGATAAAATAGTTATGACAATGTCTAAACTTGGTACTGGAGCGAAGGTTTCATCATAGTCGATACCAAACTGTTGTCAGAATCCTTTCGCAACCATCCTTTCCTTATGTTTCTCAATTTATCCTTTTTCATTCAACTTGGTCTTATATACCCAATTTACACAAATTATGGGTTTTTCCCTTACGAGATCAACTAATTCCCAAGTATGGCTCTTCTCTATGGCACCAATTTCTAGGTTCATTGCATCAACCCAATGTTTTTCTTTAATTGCTGCTTCAAAATGGGTTGGTTGAGATGAAAGAGATGAAAAAAAATTGTCATGGTCAAACTCATGCTCCCGCTCATATATTTCTATAATTCTTATTTTTTTCTAATTGTCTTATGAATATGTTGAATCATGGGTGTATTCACTGCTTGAAGATGTAGAATTTAAAGAATGATATGGTTCTTCTGGAATCTACAATCTTGGTAGCTATGGTGAATGAAAAAAATTATTTCAAGCTTCATTAACATGATCATACCAAGATTTATTTAAAAAAAAATTAACATCTCTGCTTAAAACAAACTTCTTGGTAACTGGATTGTAAAGTTTGTAGGGATTTGAATGCTCACTATATCCTACGAAAATGCATCTTTCAATCCTATCATTAAGATTCTTTCTTAGATGCTCAGGAACGTGTGGAAAAACTACTGATCCAAAAATTCTAAATTGAGATACATTTACCTTTTTACCAAACATGCTTCATGAGGCACTGCATCTTGGAGACTGGTTGTTAGAGATATCTTGAGAACATACACTGACATTGAGACTGCTTGAGCCCAATAATAATTTGACAACTTCTTCTCACGAAGCATACATTGGGCCATGTTCATGATTGAATGATTTTTCCTTTTCGCCACTCCATTATGTTATAGAGTATATATTGTTGTGTTTTGCATGATGATTCCTTGTTTTTAAAAAAGGCTTTGAATTCATTGGAGTTGTACTCTCCTCCTCTATCTAACTTGAATATTTTTAAGGATTTTTCACTCTACGTTTTTGCTTCTACTTTGAATTTTTTAAACCTTGAGAATGTATCTGATTTATTTTTGAGAAAATACACCCATATCTTCATGCAATAATAATCAATGAAGGTTAGAAAATATATGTTTCCAACAATGGAGTATGTCTGCATTAGGAAGATGTCTCTTCTTCTCTAGAGGAAGATGTGAGAAAGCTATCTATTTTATGCTTTTCTAGAACACAAATTTCACAATTATAATCTTTTTCATAAATAACAAGGAGACAAATGACCATTGAGTGTTTTTGAAGCAGACTTAGACCCTTGAATGGGATGTGACCATACCTAGAATTCCATACTTGAGACTCATCTATACTTGACACATTGTGGACAAAATATTATGAGATATTTTGATTTTTAAGAGTCAATGGAAAGATCCTATTTTTGGTTTTTTCAACCTTTGTTATCAATCTTCTATTGGGTGGTCTGTCATAGATATAACATGTGTTCCCTTGGAATATTTAATCATAGCCATGTTCCATCAATTGGCCTATACTAATGAGGTTATTCTTCAGATGTGGAACATAATAAACATCAAGTATGTATTTATGAAATTTTTGTTTGGTAAGAAAAAAAAGATTACCTTTCCCTTCATCTTTAATGTAGGAACGATCTCCAAGAGTAACTTCTGATGTTATGGAGGCATAATGGTAAGAAAGCATATTTTTGTTACATGTCATATGATTTCTGCAACCACTATCGAGCAACCAACGATCCTCATTATGAGTTTCTGTTGAAAGATGAAAAAAAAGAAACATTGTCTGAGAGGATTCTTCTTCATTGTTGGAGAGATGGGAAATTCCTCTTTGTTGATCTAACAATTTATTTTTTCATTCATGTTCATAATTCCCAAATATCTTGCAATAATAGCATTGAACATTATATTTGTTCCATGTTTTTCTTCTTTGTGTTTTTTTTGAGGTCTCAATTTCTCTGTTGCATGATGATGTTATGATCTGCCTCTACCTTGGTCTCTGCCTCACTTTTTGTCGCCTTTATATCATCTACCTCTACCTCTTCCAAAAGAGAGTTGTGATTTGAAATCTTGTTCCATGGAATCCTCTACCAAGTTGAGTCTTGTATCTTATGGTAGAAGTGGTCCAGTCAACTGTTATATTGAGAAAGTTGTAAAATCTTTGGATTCCAAAATGGCTGTTAGAGTCATGTCATATTTCTTGGGAGAATTCGAAGGAATTTTTCATCAATATTTTCATATTTAATGGTTTCGCCAATGAGTTTGATGTGATTAAATATTCCCATGGATCTAATAATGAAATTATCCACATTCTCTGTGTCACTCACCTTTAGGGTTTCGAAGTCTGCTCTCAATGTTATCAATTTAACTATATCAACTGTATCATTACCTTGATACAAAACTTTAAAAATAGTCCAATCTTCTTTTTTCTCTTGCTTTTAATTTCCTAACCTCTTGGATTCTCCCATTTCTGCAGATATTGTTGAAAATGGTACCATGAAAGATTCTAATTTAATTTTCACTTGAATTAAATTAGAAGAAAATTGTAATTACAGACCCCATGATAACTTATACGAGTTAACTAAGTTATTTTGATTTAGTTGGCTCAATTAATTCTAGTATAGAGCCTAACTTGAGTCATGTATAGTGTCTCCTACTTTATAGGAGCCCAGGTTGACTTTATTATGAGTGGTAATTAGTTAATTCAATAAATCTGAGTTAAAATCAGTTAAACTAGTTCCAAATGTTAGAGGATCTAGTGGGAGGTCAAGTAGTGGAGTGTGTACTCTGTGATCAACTAGTTAACTGATAAATCATCCATAAATAACTCATGCATGAAATATGTATGAGTTACCCAGTTGAGATTGGATTTCAAGGGTAGTGTACTATCAATTGTATAATCACTACAAGGAAAAGACCCTCTAGTGGATGTTTTTGAGGAACCCCTTATAAAAATACCTCAGACATACGTTTGTAGTGGAGGTTACCGGAGGAAGTTGGCAGGTGGAGGTTTTTGCGGATTTTTTTTTCCGGTACGCTTATCATCCTAAACCGCACCGGTGCATTCAACAAGAGAAATTACTGGTGCAAAAAAAAAATTGGCACACCGAGACACCGTGCACTCTGTCCAAATCCACCCTGTGCATCTTATTACTGTAGCGCATTGGTGCTTTATAAATATTCCGCATCGGTGTGTTTGAAAAACCCATTCCAAAACTGAGACCGCCTGGTGCAGTCTTAAGAAACCGCACCAGTGCACCTATAAAACCCCGTGCACTAGAACAAGGTTAACTAAAAAAAAATTAAGACCAAAAAACCATTTTTTAAAATTTTTAGTGCTCCAAAGCTCTCAAGCACTGGTGCAACTTTTCATTTTCTGAGGCACCCTAACATTGGTGCTCCCATTGCACGCACTGCTGGTATGCATCACCCACCAATCTCCATTTTTATTTTTGAAAAACGGTGGGAAAAATTAGTTTTGCAAATTCTACACCCAATATGCCTCCTCGACATCAAAATATACAAGTATTTTTCTTCTTTTTTTCCATAATTAATCCTTTTAGTGGATTATAATTGTAAATTAGGTTAAAATTAACCTTTTAAAAAAAAAATTTCCCCGCGCAGTGCGCTCGAGCTGTTCAGGTTGCACTGATTCGCGGTGTTTCCTGTAAATTTGCAAGCCACACTGAAACCGGTGCTAACATTATCCGTACCAGTTCCGGGGTGGTACCGATAGTCATACTGTGATATTTTAAAATTTTTAAAAAGTGCAATGCGGTCAGTTACTCGGCCTCACTGTTGACCCTGTGGAATAGCAGAAATGTAGTGTGTTGACTAAAATATCCACCCCAGGGTGGGTAATTCTGTTAGCGCACCACATTTCGACATTTCGACATGGTCAACGATGTAGTCTGGTAAAATACTGCACCATTTAATATGTACTGGTGTCAGGAGGTCGGTGCGCTAATCCGGGGCGTATAGTTTGGTCAGCACACCGCCCTCCTGACACTGGTCCATAGTTAACAGTGCGGTCTGTCATACCACCGCACCGTTGACTTTGGAAAAATCGCAGGAGGGTGGTGCACTGAAAATTTGCAGGTGCACCACATTCGGTTCACTGCAAAATTTCTGGGTTACAGCCTATGGTGCGTGACAAAAAAGATGCACCTTAACTGGTGCATGCCTTTTTTTTGTGGTGCATGGACTATTTTTTTTTTTCAAAAAAATGTGTATATGTATATTCCTAAATACATGTCTCATTTAATAAAAAAATTGTATTTAATATGCTAGTCATTCAGAGACGTGAAATGAGAGAAGAGAGGGAAAAACAATAACAACAAGTGAACCAGTATAACATGGTTCGCCTGTAGGAGGCATGAGAGAGGGAGAGAGATGCGTACCCTCGCCCTATTACAGCAGCTACCCAGGGTCTCCTAAGGTAGGTAGGATTCCTCAAGTTATATGAGGAGGCTACTTCCCTAAAGAGCCATGGCTTTTTTTGCGACATCTTATCCATAGGTGGAATTCCCACCTATAGGCTTTCCGGCTTGGTCCTAACCAGTGGTACATGTCCACAGAGGAGGAAATGTATTTCATTACAGGGCTATCAAGGAGGGGGGTGGATTTTACCTCATTCCCAAAGGTTCCAGTTGGCTATGCAGCAAGGAGTAAGTTGGTGTACTCCCAGAGATACAATAGCGCGGGTATACTGTCTCCTTCAGATTTTCAGGTCTCTGGAGATTAGTTACGTATTGATGCATTTGGCAGTGAGGAGGTGAGGTGCCTCTCACTTCTCATTTCGACCATCTCACACAACACCAATGACATGCAACACATTATTTGCCCGCTTCTATATTATGTTGATTCTTTAGTACAGGAGCCATGACTTGTCAGGTGGTTTGCCATTTTTTTGTGCAATTCTATACAACCTTTGATAGATGTCGTGCTCATGCACAAGGGAGGGTTAACTTCCATTTTTCTTCTAAGTTTTTATTTTTATTTTTTGAGAGGTTTCGAGAGACAAGGCCTGCTTTTTTTTGGCAGCCTCGTAGGCCGATGCTGGATGCACAGATGCACATGTGGGGACATATGATGTCCAAGAGGGGCGAGACTGATTTTTCCACAAGGATATCACATGATGTACTGGAGTTCCTAGCCAGTGTTGATTAGCATCCCTTCATTATGGTCCGATGTCCTTATGCTAGTTTGGATTGGCGAGGGTGTGCCAACATCCTCTTCATAGATGATGAGACGCCGGATGATAGAGGTAATATTAGTGTTTTATTTAAATCTATTCTAACATGTTATTTAACTTGTTTTTATTAAATTGTGTAATAAAATTGTCTAATTATTGTTGTGTACTTGTATATACATTGGGTATTTTGATGGAGAGGACATGCCAGCACCACCAAATGATCCAGGTGTGGATCCTGATGATGATCAGGATATGCCAGATGTCGAGGATTATGAGGCAGGCACAGAGAGACCTGCTCCTACTGGTGTGTCGATACCACCTTTTTCTAGACGCGGTAGGCTTGATAGTAGATTTAGGATGGAGTTGGGCGACCAACTCTATGCATTGTTTGTTGAGGTGAGAGTCAGGTCTAATACTATGAGAGATATACAGGTCAATGGTAGGTTGGTACATATGTGGAGAGGCATGCCGCGTGACATGTATAGCCCGATGCACAATTTCGTAGGAGCTACGACCTTAGTTATGTAGTTGAAGATGGCCCTTGCACGTTATATGCGTGGTCAATGCACAACACGTGATCAGTCCGCGAGCAGCGACACATCATCTAATGATCACAATCAGGGGAGCTATCATCGCTCACCTCGCGCTACGCCAAATGAGAAACCTTCACTAGCATTGACTAGTAGTAATCATTAAGAGTACGCTAGAGCATTGGCCATGTCGAGTTAGCAACCTGCAGCATCCAACAGTGCTCATGATCATGAGCAGGATGGACCATCAACACATGTCACAGTCATCAGTTTGAGAGTCGGCTTGATTGATGCGTTTAGACATGAGGCACAGTGCAGGATCAGTGGCACTGATCAAAATGTATCAAAACTTATCAATTTGTACCATTTACAAAGAAGGCTTCGACTAGTACTCATATTGATGATGTACCGCTAATTGAAATATGAAATTTATATTCTGAGTTGTATATTTTTGACATTATTTATATATATATATATATATCCTACATCATGGATTCATCCATTTCTGAGGATGAGAATTGTAACTCTAGTTTGACTGCTTAATAGTTATATTTTTACTTAGAAAAAGATAAAAATACATGGCCATATATATATATGGCCATGTATTTTTATCTTTTTCCAAGTAAAAGTATATCTATTAAGCAGTCAAACTAGAGTTACAATTCTCATCCTCAGAAAGGGATGAATCCATGACAGAGGGAATAGGAAAAATGCTACTGTCCAAAACTATACTACCCCTAGAGGGGAAACCAACCTTGAAAATCCAACCATAACATGCTGCCCATAGCGGGAAACCAGCCTTAGTAGCAGTACAAAAAGAGATAAAGAGAGCTAAACAAAGAAAGTTGATAAACGAGTAAACAGATAAATTCAAAGAGTGAACTCTATGGCGAACCTTCATGCGAGCCACTGGGGGGAGGCAATTCTTCGAGAATGCAACAGATATATCCATAATACAGAGTGTCCAGGCCTTGGTTCGCGTCCTCAAGTGGTTCATGCGGAGAAGGAGGAAGACCAAGGCGCTCCTCTGGTGAGTCTGCAGAGGCTATATCCTGCAAGAAGGTTGGATTTTCCAGATAGGTCATCACATTGTGGTTATCTTTCTTTGAGGGGGTGCCCGAATGGCTCAACCCTGGGAGTCACTTCTCTGCAGCTGGTTCAAAATGACTGTCATCTGAATTAGAGCTAGAAGCAGGCTGCACATGGAGGGCTTTAAGTTTGTGGGGGAGGAAGGCAGGCTCAACAACAATTGTGGATTTACGAGCCCTCTTATTGCAACGTGCGAAGGAGGGCGGAGCATACGAATTAGAGAGCTGCACGGGAGGAGCCAAAGGGTCGAAAAACACAGTGGGAGGCGATTCCGGAGCAAGGATGGAGGGAAAAAAGTCTACCATATCCAAGTCGACAAGAAGATTCAAGTTTGTGTGGAGAGCATGTGGCAGAGGGGGCCGTGCAGGGAAGCCCCTTCCCACCGCTCCCCTGCAACATTGCTGATGGCACCGTGGCATCTTAGCGATCCTCGGTAAGGCACAGTATTGTTGCAGAGTCGAGATAGAAGACGACGCCCAGAGGCTTCTAGCCAGAGCCAAGGGGGCCTGAAGCCACACAAGCATAGGGAAGGCAAGCAGAGTAGGCTGAAGAGCCGAGGGAGGAGCGGGAATGGAGAACCTCATAGCGCAGGAAGGAGTAAATAAACAAGACGTTGAGTATGTCGAGGGAAGGGTGGCGCATGGGACTTTAAAGCCCAACCCAAGCAAGCAATAAAGGCTTCGGGTATCCCCAGGCCATGACACATGGGTACAACGTGTGGTAAGCCACATGGCTACCCCCTGTAGCCCATTGAGACTATATAACACCTGCATCCAGGGCTATGGCCATGTATTTTATGATCATGTTGCAGTTGTACTTAATTTACATGCTGGTGATCATCATGATGTGTATATTGTTAGGTCATGTTAGATATTTTCATTTAATGTGCAACTTGCAAATAGATATGTATGTGATAGAAGTTATTTCACATGAGATGTATGTTTGATGTTTGTGTTGTGATGATGTTATACAATGCTAATTGTGTTTTGTTAGATGATCATGATCACGAGATCACGATGATGTTAGTGAATTTGAATGTGTTTTTTAGTCGACTATGATGTTTGTACGATGGTTATCATGATCGTGATGTTTATTAATTAAATTAATATTAAATGATCATGATATTGTAAAATTGTAATTGTAATTGTAATTGTATGTAAAATTCTAAAATTGTAATTGTATTTGTAATTGTAATTTTAATTTTAATTGCATGTAAAATATTTGTAAAATTTTAATTGTAATTGTAATATTTAATTTATTGTGAAATGATTGTAATTCTAATTCTAATTGTATGTAAAATTCTAAAATTTTAATTGTAATGGTATATATGTAAATTTGTAAAATTATAATTGTAATTTTAAATTTTATGTAAAATTCTAAAATTGCAATTGTATGTAAAATTCTAAAATTGTAGTTGTAATTGTAATTGTAATTGTACTCAAATTTGTAAAATTTGAAATAATTGTAAAATAGTAAATCTAGAATAATATGAATTTTTGTAACATAATAAAGTTTAGAAAATAATGTAAAAAATTTCATGTACTTTAGAATTATCATTATTTTAATATGATCTTAAATACAAAAAAAGAACTTTATACAGTACGCCATTGTTTTTGAGATCAACATAATTACAAATTATCAAGAGAAATATTGATTTTAACATTAACACAATGCAAATTACCAATTAATTCAAAATACATATTTATAGAATGTTTTGAAAAACTCGTCCTAAAAAGTATAAATATTGATGAAAAAACACATGTACCATAGCACTCTCGGTTCTCATGATCACCCTCATTATCTTCCAGCTCACATGGCATGATAACACTATTGTTCTCAAAAATATGTTTTGATCTAGGGTCATGTCTCAATACAAACCACCAATCCCTATCCAATAAATTTGGGTAAAAAAACACATGGTTGCAGTGTTTGGGGAGAACATAGGGCTCATTAGCTTCATCCTAAATCTTTCTAAAGTTGATACATATCATCCTACTATCGCAATCTTCCTTTACATTATTCCAATCAAAGGTGTCCCACCACTTGCCCCTAAAAATAACACATTGGAAAGAAGAGAAATCCACTTCAATGATCTCTTGTATCTTTCCAATGTAACCTAATGTCCCTCATAATAGGTTTTAATCATGGTGGCTATATCAACTAGATTGATCTAACTCGACTTCCAACAACAGTCTTGTGTGATGTTTCCAGCATCGGCATTTTCTGTGCGAAAATGGTGCCCATATGCCCACATAGATGGAAAAAAATGCACCTATTATAAAAAAGTTAAAAAATCATAGTGTCATGTGTCTTATAACAACCCAACAGTTAAAATATGAAATATAGATGTAATTACATTTGAAAGGTGCATTATTAAGTTTCAAATGTACATTTAAATTAAATATATTATTACCGAGTTACTGCACCCAATCCCTACATTTAGCGCATCCTCTTCAGAACGCAGGTAATGACAGATTACACCCTATTTCTCTCTGACTTGGACAACAACCCAACTATTGGGGCATATTTTTGGAATATTTTGTTTTAAATGATCGGGATAAGGCACACTTCTACCATTCAACCGTCTGAATTCTTTCCTGTCACTATCCCATTTCAACCTCTTTTTTTCGTACAATGCGGCCCACGGTTGTGTCGCTTCAGAATTGTAAAGAACGAATTTATTGATTGCTGCAATTTAAGCATTCACTAATGAAATAACACCAACATTATATAGTACATAGAGATCAAAATATACATTATATCGAAGTTCAACATGAATATTTACTTTTTGTAAATTTGAAAAATTATAAGTTGCTTACTCTTTATCAAGCGCTTTTTTCCACTTGTTTGGAGCAACTCCCCTTCTCTTTTGTCCTCATCCCTTTCATCGTCCCAAATCACTGCACCTAGTCTGTTGTCGACCTGTTTGATATACTCATTGGCATAATAGAAAGACTCATACGATATGTACCCCTCTACCATAGACCCCTCCGGTTTTTCCCTTTGTCGAACAAAACCTTTCAATTTCTTCATGTACCTCTCTAAGAAGAACATCCAGCAAAAAGAAACCACCCCAAATAATTCAACCTCATCTACTAGGTGGATTAGAAGATGAACCTATAAGTCCATGAAACTCATCGGAGGTTCCTTCTCAAACATACAAACAATCTCAACTATCTCTTGATGCCACCGTGGAATGCTAGCCACATGAATCTCCTTTGCTACGATCTAATGTACAAATGCAGATAATTTAGATATGGCACGTCCTAGGTCTTGAGAGAATTCATGTTTCACACACCCACGCAGGAATGAAGGATAATGAATCTGCAAAGTTATAAACACGTGCAATAATATATGAAATTATTTATGTTTTATGATCCCGACATGGGATAAAATTTATTAATATAAAAAATAATAAAATCATGCCTTCAAAATAATACGTAATCTTAGAAGATTCAAATGGTCATGCAATTTCAACCCCAACAAATGGTCATCCACGGTGAAGCAGCACCGTAGTGAAGACCCGTATGAAGATGACACCGTCACACCCATTATAACTTCCTTTGCCAAAGAAATATCATCTTTTTTTAAAATGCATGGGACACCACCTTCTTTGAAATACCATGAATTAGAGGGACCAACGCTTACCTCTGATCCTATACTTTCTAATCATCTTGGCCAATGTTCCTTTTAAGTTTTTGAATTAATAAGATCTTTCCTAACAACCAATGTGTCACTTTGTTTTGATGATATTTTCCTCCATAAAGAAGATCAAACATTTTAAAATATATGCATGGGAACTAATAAGTGGGTAATCTTAAGATGCTCCCAATATGGGAGGTTATAAAAGATAGATTTCCTTTTCATCCCAATGGGAAATTTCTCAACATAGGTGTTGAAGAATTCTGGATCATTGAACATAGGCTCCCCATTTGAATCAAACATTTCTATGAACTCCTTCCCTTTCTCTCTCTTATATGCTCTAAGGCATTCACCTGGTGTCATTACTGGAGGCCTTTGGGTTCTCTCTCATTTACCATTGAAAGCAGATGCTGATCTTCTATAAGCGTGTTCTTCTAGGAGGAATACCCTGGAGCAATCATACACTCACTTTCGTAGGTCCTTGTACCATCTAGCTTTCAAAAAAGGTCCACAACATTTACATCAAAAATACCCTTTTTTTACAAGACCTGTGAGATCATTGTATACAATTTATATGAATGACACGTTAAAGAATATCATGAAGATCAGAACAATTATAACGAATTAAATAAATAATATGCGAAAGAATATTGTTACGTATATAAATAAATCAATAAATTAAACATGTAATTTACCAGAGAAAACTCCTAAGCCTAGATAATCATGTGTCATGTAAGCACATATGCCATACAACGTAAAACTCCTCTCTGCTGTGATGGGTCTTGATACGTCGTATACATTTATCCCATCCCATAATTCCTTCAATTCATCTACTAGTGGTTGTAAGTAGACATCCATATTCTTCACTTGTCTTCTACCAGGGACTATGAGAGCCAACATAAGATGTTCATTCTTCATGTCCAACCATGGGGGGATATTGTTATTGATCACTACTATAGGCCAAAAAAATAGTTGGTGCTCTGAAGGGAATATGGGTTGACGCCATCCATGGCTATCCTGAGTCATAGAATTCGTACTTCATCCTTGAATTTTTGGGGCCATGTATCCTCTATATGCTTCATGGATATTGAATCAGTTTGGATTCACATAACTCCCAACTCACATCTGTGTGAGGCATGCCATCCCTACAACATAGCTAATTCTTTGCAACGAAAGAGCCTTTGAATCCTTGGGATTATAGGCATGTGCCTCAATATATTAAAAGGAGGACCACTTGATTTACCATTCTTTTTTTATTTATCATACCTGTCATGCCCACATTTTAGACATATCTCTTTGTCTACATATTCTCCTCTATATAGAATATAATCATTTGGATATCCATGATATGATATGTACTCAAAACCCAACATTTTCAAAAATAAAATGGCCTCTTCGCAGCTACTGGGCAAGACATTATCACTTGGAAGAACCTTATCTTTGAATAACCTATAGCTGGTGATAATGGAAAATATTATTAAATGTACATTAATGCCAATATAATTATTAATGTTCATAAAATTGACCATTTGTAATGTTCATTGTGTGCTTATTATAGTTCTTAAATTTATATAAGGGAGGAATTTATGGTAACTTACCTCAACGTTTCCGAGAAACATGCAGTCGACAAGCCAAACTTTGCTTTCAAGTTGTATAGTAACATCCTTGTCCCCAACTGGGTAGACTTTGACTGACCACCAGGTCCAAAGAGAGGGGTGGTGGAAGCAAATTTAAGGCTTTGAAAAAAGGTGTCAGCGATATGAGCATCAACCCCTATCCGATCATCGTTTTGGAATGCATCTAACAACATTGTCTACATGGCAGTTGTATCCCTTAAGTAATCATCCATACAAAACTCTATTTGATTGCCTCCATTTCCAACTTGTGAAGAACTACTATTGTTGTAGTCATTCCTAATTGGTGAATCTGGACATAGCGGGAATTGAATCAGTGGTTTGTTCAACCATTCTTGGTATTGTTCCTCTCCGATTTTTTCTCTTAATTCAGTCTTGTCTTGATTTGACATTGTCGTGGTGTGCAACGAAATATAGTAGGTAGGTCACTCATCATCACTAGAATCCTAATAATAATAATAAAAAAAAAATGAACATGATTAGTACAAAATATATGATATCAATTAGCAAGCACATTGACAATATTGCATGATTAATTGGTTTGAAGTTGAAATAGTTACATTAATCAATATACCAAATAATTATAATTATTACTGTGATTATCCTAGGATTGTGGCTAGAATATGCAATATTGTTACAATTGACAGGGTGAAGCGGTTGTCCATTTTCATCTACCAATTGCGCCTTGCGGTCTGTTGCTCCTGATAAGAGCTTCCGACATTTTGGAGCTGTTTGAATATTTTGTGGATCTGAACTGGATTTTGAATCTGCATGAACCTGCAAATTTGTATACATTATAAATTTAATTAAGTTGTGCATGAATGAAATGGATAAAAAACCTAAATTCAATTAGATAATGAAAATTTAAATAAAATCTGAAGTAAATATTACATCTCAAGATGGATAGGGAGAACTCTGTAATGGAATTTGAGAAATATTATGGAACGTGATGGATTTTGAATAATTTTCCATTCGATATAATTATGATATTTTCTCCCTGAATTTGAGCAAAATCAACAATAACTTTTGGTGTGCACACCTAAAAGTAATTTCGGTGCCTTAAAAATGGACTTCTTGTTATCATTTCTAGTGTATAGATAACCGCACTGGTGCGTTTTAGTAAATACACACCAGTGTCATGGTATCAAAGGACGCATCGGTGCGGTGCTATTAAGTGACGCAGTAGTGACAAATAACCGCAAATAAAAAAAGTGAAACTCTTTTTTTTAAGTGAAAAAAAAATGGTAAATTGAAAAATGGGCGAAAAAATATTTTTGAAAATCTAATTTCATAAAAAAATTCTTTAAATACTAAACACTTTCATTATTTCACTATTTTTGCAAAAAATTTCAGCCATATATTTGCAGGAGACATACCTGGAGCAAGAGAGCACGAGAGCACTGTGGAGCAGCAAAATACTTTTGAACAGAAGTATTCAAACAATCAGAAGTCCAAACATCTGGTGATTCAAACCATGTAGCATAGAATTTCAAATGATCTCGTGATTAAATTTTATTGTTTTTTTTTACATTTTCTACAGTTTTTTTTATGCACTAAGTAAAAAATTTCAATTTGTTATTCATTTTTAGAAACAAAAAAAATCCATTTTTACCCCAAACCCTTCATTCTTTTTGTTTCTGCCCTTTCTTCTCCCCATTTCTGTGATTTCAGAATTAGGGATTTTCATTTTAGATTTATAGGGTTTGCATTGCTATATATAGGTCTATGAAATCCAACCCATGGGATGAATTGCATAGTCGGATCCCAATCCATGTCATCCCTTGCATGAATTTAAAAAAAATAGAATATTTTTAATTGGTGTGCCCGACGTAACCTAGCACACCAGTGCGCTGTATTATCCAAGCACACCGCATACATACTGTTTAATAAAAAATTTAAAACAATTTTTTTTAATCCATGCACCATATGTAAAATAGGGAACCAGTGCGCTATTTCATTATGGTGCGCCACGAACATACTTTTTCACCAAAAAAAAAATAAAAAAAAATAAATTATTGTGTTAATCGGTGCACCACGTAACATATAACATACCGCACCGGGTATTCTAGTTGATGGAGAGCAACTTACGATGGTCCCTTGTTTTCGCCGGGTGTTTATAAGAATAGGCCACACCAACTCCTCCACGACACCATATGATACAAAAACTAACACTAGACTATTTTTATTATTTTGGCTGTTTTAATCGGTGCGGTGGTTGACATGTAACGCACCGGTGCTCCTTGTTGCAATAGAGCACCATACAATGTTTCATACTATTTTGGTAGTGTGTTTATAAGACCACCACACATTGACTTCGGTGGGTACACCATGAAAAGCACATTGGTTTCTTGATATATATAATTTTTTAACTTGAAAATTTGACAATTTATTTATAAAATATATTAATGAATGATATGGTAGAAGTTTCATATTGATAAAAAAATGGCGGACAAGAGATCAAGTAACAAAAATACTGATAACACATCAAGAAAAGAAAAAAATAAAAGTTCTTTGTAAATTATTTTCAAAAAATATTATTTTTGAACTATATGTAAGTTTAACTAATATGCATTGTTTATTGTGTATCATGCAGAGCCACAAAATGACGATGCTCGATAAGATTATTTTTTATCTAGGACTAGAATAGCGTAAAATCTTAATGGAAAAATTGCAAAAGGATGAATCAGGTGAAGGAAAAAATACTATCGATTCAATATGAGTTTCTTTTTTAAATTTTCATTAATAATATACTTAAAATTATTAGATAACATGTTTCAAAAAATCTGTTAATTCACATATGTTTAATGTTCTACAGAGACCAACAAATAAGAAAAGGAATGTTGCTCTAAGAAAAGAAAAAATATATAACATGAAAATGAAAATGAATTGCTCCTTAGCTCATCTGGAGTGGTGCTGGAGGTTAATGAAAGGGGAAATTTTTTTTACAAAAGTTTGAGGGAGCTACTGGAACAAATGTATAGACGTTCGTTCCACTTACAAAACAAAAATCAATCCAATGATTCCAAGAACCAAATTTATCTAAACTACAGGAAGATTTTCCAGAGAATTGGTCAATGAGACATGTCAGACTGTTAATCGAAAAAACATACAACAACAAAAAGAAGGAATGAAAAAGTAATATTCCTTTAAACCTTTTTCTAGAATTATTTATAAATATCACTTTTGTTATATTTACTTTTCATATATCAATAATTAAATACTTTATTGTCATGTTAAATTTTTCAAGAAGATTATGAAAATCTCAAAAGATGAACGAGATGATATCAGAAATATGCCACTAGGAATGTCCAAAAAGGTGTACAAGGAGATGGCAAAGAAATGGACAAAATTGTGTCGTAGGAGGAGCCATCTCAACAAAAACATGCTTCAAATGTAATATGAAATCATTGAATTTTTTCATCATTAGGTACAATAAATAAACAATTTAGCATTAAATATTAATTTCAAGTATCTTCTTGCTGAAAATAAAAGAAAATGGAACTCATTCAACACATAAAACAGGACGACAAGGAAGAAAAGGGTTGATATCTAAGTTTGTGAGTAATTGTTACTTCCTTATAACAACTTAAAGAGATTTCAATTTTGTATTTTTTAAGTTTCTTTACAAAAATCATCATTAAATGTCTTCAAATAGATGCTAACATACAAAGAATAACCATCAGATGAATTGATTGAGAACAGGTTAAATATGGGTTGTGAGTATATGTTGCCATATCAGAAATTAATTGTGGAATTTGTAAGCATCTATCGATCTTCTTTTACTTAGCTCTGTCTATAATTAATAGAACAATTTTTTTTTATATTAAATATATGATTTTTTATGGGGTATACAACTTGCAAGAAACAAAGTATGGAACTGTGCCAATAGATGAAATCTTGAAAGATGGCATACTACACGGTTTTGAAAGAATGTGCATAGTTCATGAGTCAATTGTTGCTATGGTACGTCATTTATTTTCGATTTACATTTATGTATATTATTTAATATTTCAATTTTCATTATTCTCACCAATGTATATACACTCATTACAGTTTATTTTTATGTTTGTAGATGGAAGGTGAAGAAGAAGACAATCAACATCGTGAACAAAAAATTCCTGAAAAAAACCCGAATCATGGAAGTAGCTCGAGTAGTGATAGCAGTTCAAGTGAAGAATGATGATCATTATGTTTGGATATCAAAGTAAGGCGTCGTATTTTTTGAAATATTTGTCTGTGAAATCAGACATTTTGTTTAATGTAATATATATACTGTCTTATATATATATATATATATATATATATATATATATATAAAATATGTTTTAATTTATTCTATTGCTTTCTCCATTATTGCTGTGAAATGTAACAACACTGATTAAATTTATGGATGATTAAATATTATAATGAAGAGATGTGAAATCTGATGATATAATATAACAAATTAATCCAAACATCACATTCAAATGCACTAATAAAAATTTAATTGATATGAATACTGTTATAATATATGTGTCGTCTTTTGATGAATAATGAATTTTAAAAAATCACAATAATTATGATATGATATAACAAATTAATCCAAACATCACATTCAAATGCATTAATAAAAAATTAGTTAATATGAATACTATTATAAGATATGTCACTTTTTGATGAATAATGAATTTTTAAAAATTACAATAATTGCACTGTCACAGGTCGATGTTTCTAAGAAATACAAAATGAACATCAGTGCATGTCAGTTATTGTACACCGGTGCGTTTGTATGACCTATAGGCACCGCACAAATACCAATACTAATTATAAATCTCGGTGCATTTGTGAAATATTACGCATCAGTTCTTTTATGTGAGACTGCACACCAATGTGTTTGAGCGACCTATGGGCACTAAATAAATACCAATATGAATTAGAAAAATCAGTGTGTTTGTCTGATACTACGCATCGGTGCGCTTCTATAAGACTACATACCAGTGCGTTGATACGACATATGGGCACCCCACAAATCCCAATTACAACGACCCCATGCATTGTATCACCTACAGTGTGCCTGATGCGGTTGTATACCTTTACTACCCGGTGCATTCATCTTCGACCGCCCCGTGGTGACCGTCTATATGACATGCACTGGTGCATTGAAACTTTAGTAGCGCACTGATGAAAAAAAGTCTGTAATAACCTTCGGCCGCCCAGTTTTTTTTAGTTGTGTTGAAATTCTGTTAAAAGCTCCGGCAAAACCTCTGTTACCGAAAACAAATGTTGTAGCAAATGTTTTTTTGACAATTTTGGCCACTTTTATAACACTAAAAACCTCCTTTATAACCTCCACTAGATGTTCTTTTCCTTGTAGTGAATCATCCAAATTTTAGGGTGGTGTATGCAGTCAGGGGAAGGACTATGATGGATTGCGTATTGATGGATGAGGAATTTCCATAATTAATAGGGGCTAGTTCCCAAGGAAATAAGGACTTGGGTAAGCAAAAACTTGGTTAAGTATTGGCAAAGGCTTGAATAGGGAGTAGTGAGACAGATAAAGATATTAGAGAGGTTGTTTGAGCTCGAATAAATCATTGTAATATTCTCATATTTTTTAATAATGCAATATACAGGTACAAGATTTTTAGCTATGGATTTTCCTAGGAAATGATTGTGTAATGTGTTGATTGAATTATTTCTCTTGTATGCTTTATGATTTCATGATTTTTTATTATTTCCTCAATTGGTAGAGTAGATTCAAGTCTATTATTTTAGTAAATTAGAATTAGAAGTTTAAATCTACAAGGAATTTCTACATGGTATCAAATCTGAAATCAACATATAAGAGAACAATACCAGTATGTCTTTGCAGGAGGAATGAGTTTTGCATATATATTCTTCAGAGTTAGCAACAGGGTCAAGATGGTGTTCTATGGTCTTAGGTTCAAGTATGCCCTTGAGGGTAGCATTACATTGGTTGGAAGGAACAAATGGAAGTAGTCATGGAAGATAATGGGTTCAAAGAATACATTGATAGCTATATTATGAAACAAGAAGTTGTGAATGCATAATCTCTAATAGAATGGAAGAAGAATGTAACCAAGGAAAGAAATATCTTACTGGAAGGATTTTGAGATCATATTGTCTCGAACCTCCATGGGAAGAAGACTCCATACGCAATGTGAAATGCCTTAACAGACTTGTTAAAAAAAAACAGTGACAACAGGAAGCTATCACTGAAGGAAAATATTTGAAAAATCAAGATGTAAAAGGGAAACACAATACCACAGTACTTGAGCAAGTTCACCCAATGTCGGGGTGACCTTGTGAGTGTTGGTGTTATAGTTGTTGGATATGATATTGTTAGCCTAACACTTCTAGGCATTTCAAAGAGATGGTACAACTACTAGGATTTGGTAAATGGGAGGGAGAAGCTACCAGAGTGGGAGAATTTGTGGTCCAACTTGGTACAAGAAGAGATAAGGAAAAACACCATAGATGGATCCTCATCCAAGCATGATGATGAGGAGAACTGTGCCTTGGATGGAAAGGTAAATAAAGGGAAAGGGAATAAATACTACTCTAAAGGATATTTTGCTGAGGCACGCAAGAAGAAGGACTTATCAAAGATTAAATGTTTTCACTGTCATGAGATGAGACACTATGCCACAAAGTGTCCCCACAATAAGGCTGACAAGAATCCCTTGGGAGGAGTGACAAGTGAAGCTCTTGCTTTAGTATTCAAGCTAGATTTCACTCTCATTGCATGCATGGTCATATCGGTGAAGGTTAGTGTGTGGTATCTATATAATGGAGCCTCATTCCATATGACCGACAACAAAGAATTTTTTAGCGACTTGGAGGAGCAGTACCTACATATGAACATCGAGATGGGATATGATGGAAGGTATAGTGCAACCAACATCGGTATTGTTACTTTTAAGAGGGAGCTTGGTTCTCCTCTCACATTAAAAGATGTCATGTATGTTATGGGTCTGAAGAAGAATTTAGTTTCGGTTGCTATGTTGGAAGAACGTGGTTACGATGTGATATTTAGAAAAGGAAAGACTTTATCTTGTCACATATACATGGGACATGTGAAGCAAATCAGGGTTTGGGTAAAGAACCTCTACAAATTGGATGTAGAATACTGTGTTTCTTTGAGCATGAAATCAGAGAAGGTGCAAAGCTGAGAAATTGGTGCATTATGGCATATGAGACTTGGTAATTTTCTCCATAGAGATTTGAAGATCATGCAACATATTTCTACAGGACTTCCCGAGGGCACACTAGATAAATGTGATACATGCAAAGGGTGCACATTAGGGAAGTACATGAAACCACCTTTCATGATATGGACAATGGAGTGCAAGCGATCCTTGAAAGAGTTCACTCAGAAGTGTGTGGACCATTCTTGACAGTCTCTGCGACCAAGCACATGTATTATGTGATCATTGTGGATGATTTCACGTAATTGTTGGATATTCTTCATGTAGAAGAAAGACTAGACATTTTAAAAATTTTATGAATTTAAAGAACTCGTTGGGAATGACATAGGTAGGAGAGTGAAGGCTCTTAGGAGCAATAATGGTGTGAAATATGTGTCGAATGAGGTCAGGATATTATGTGCATCAGAAGGAATTCAAGCACCTCATATCCCACAACATAATGGGGTTGCTAAAAGGTAGAACATAGGTATTATGGGAGCTACACGGGTGATGTTGCATGATCAACTCCTATCGTTGCACTTGTGGGATAAATCATGCAATACAACGATATATGTGTAGAACATGAGTCCTCATCGGATTATCGGGATGAGTACACTAGAAGAAGATTTTTTAGGTAAGAAACTAGATGTGGTACACTTCAAGATATTTGGTTCTTTAGTTTATTGTCATTTTTCCAAGGATGCAAGGAAAAAACTAGAACCAGCAATTGAGTTGGGCATATTTGTGGGGTACATTAATAAACCTCACAACTATTGGGTGTCCCTTCAATCTCGTAGGATGACAGTTGTTCACAGAGATCTGGAGTTTGATGAAGAGGAGGCCATGAGATGTTCCCTTGAGAGGGAGCTTTAGTTGCATGCAAATGAGAAAATTTTAGCTCCAAAAAAAGAACCCCAAGATGTTGCAGAGAAACCACAAGCATAGGAGTAGAGAGTGGAAGCACCCACTCATGAAGAGACATCCAGAAATGGAAGGAAGCACACCAGAGAGGTTGAAATATTGATGCATGATGCTAGAGATAATGTTGAAGTACTCACATCACATCACAGGAAGAGGAGGTAACCAGATTGGTACATTGGCTACATGGATCTGATCAATGAGAGTGTACAAATTGAGCCATCCTTATTCTAGGAAGAAGTGAAACAACCAGAATGGGTTGATTCCATGGTATAGGAATATGATTCCATTATCAGGAATGATTTTTGGGAATTTTTCCCAAGGCTAGAGGACAAGTTAGTGGTAGGTTCCAAGTGGATTTACAAGGTGAAGTAAGCAACAGATGGGAGTGTCAAGAAACACAAGGCTAGATTTGTGGCTAAGTGGTTTGCTCAGGTGTAGGGAATTGATTAGGAGGAGACCTTATCTCCAATTTCAAGGTACTCTTCATTCAAATAAATTATAGCACTTTCAATGCAGATGGGATGGAAGATACATTAGAAGGATTTGAGACAGGTTTCCTCAATGGAGTGATTGAGGAAGAGGTGTACATAAATCATCCAGAATTATTTTGTACCTTCGACAGAGAGTCGAATGTGTGCACACTCAAGTGAGCGTTGTATGGATTGAATCAAGCACCCCGTGTTTGGTACACCTGGATCGACAACTATTTCACTGGGTCAGGCTTCACCAAAATTGAAGAAAATGCAAAATTTTACTATATTGTGGTTGGAGGTAAATTATTGATTATAGTATTATATGTTTATGATTTAATTCTAAAAGGTGATGAGAAACTGATAAAAACTTGAAAAGAGGATTTGGAAAGAGAATTCGAGATGAAAGACATGGGGCTCATGCATTATTTCCTTCGTTTGGAAATTTTGCAAGGATATGGGGAAGTGTTTGTCTCTGAGGGAAAGTATTCCAATGAGATATTGAAGAAGTTTCACATGGATAGAAACGAAACCATTGAGAATCCTCTAGAATGGAATTGGAGGAATGAAGATGCTACTTCAGGTAAAGTGGTAGAAGCTGCCACATACAAGAAACTTGTGGGTTCACTCATGTACTTGGTGAACTCATGACTCGACATGTGTTATGTAGTTAGCGAGCTTAGTCAAGTAATGGTTAAGCCAACCAAAATCTATTGGAAGGTAGACAAACATGTGTTGAGATATGTCAGAGGCACCACTAATTTTGGTATTTGGTATACACAAATAGAGGGATTGAAGCTTCAAGGATTCACAGGTGCAAATTTAGCAAGGATTCCATCAAATAGGAAGAGCACATCAGGAGGAATCTTTAGTATTAGGCCAACAACATTTTCTTGGTACAACAGGAAGAAGAGACTAGTTACATTCAGTTTAGTAGAAGTACAGTACATGGCTGCTCGTCAAGAAACTTATGAGGCTATATGGATGAGGAAGATCCTTGTTGGGTTAGTTTGTCAGCAAATGGATCGTATAGTGATTTATTGGGTCAACAAGTTCAAAAGGCGCGTGAAAATGCATGGTATGATAGACACATCAAGCAAAGGGTGTTTAAGGAAGATGATTTGGTCTTGTTGTATGACAACAATTTTGCGCGACTCCCAGGGAAGTTGAAGATGCATTGGCTAGAGCCATAATGTGATAACAAGAATTATTTTCTTAGGGATGCAATGCTACTTGCAGATGATCCTCTCGAGTGCTATGTCAACCAAGCCCATTGATCATTATTTCATTCATTCATATTGCTTCATAGCTTAGCTCAATCATTCATTCTCATGGCAACTACCTTTTGTTTCAAACATATTACTCTAGTTTTTTGTGTCATTGCTTCAGAGCTTAGTTGAATCAATCATTCTCATGGAAATTGTTTTCTGTTTCAAACATATTACTCTAGAATTTTTGTATCATTATATTATATTAACCATAAAATTATCTTTGTATTAGTATAAATTTATTTGACTCTCAAATTTAGGAGAGGATTTTTATGGGAGGATGCAAAATGGATTAGAATTTGTAGGCTTATTTATTTTGATTATGAACATTTACAAAAAACAGATTTATTTTTACATTATATTATATTTATTTTTATATTATATTATATTTTTTTAAGTTGTAAAATCTCATTAGAAGAATTGGTTCACGATGGACTTGGTGAGCAAGGCTACCCAGGATCAAACCTTGAAACCTCACAGAGGTGGTTGTGCCCTGTGATAGGAGAGAATACATGCTAAAAAATCTAGTTGGCTAAGGGACATGCTAAAAGATCCAATTAACTGGTGTGGCCCTGTGCAATCCCAGATGACTTTGAGGGCTGAGAGGCACGTGGATCAATCCCAGGTGACTTTGAGGGCTAAGATGCACGTGGGTGGCTGCTCCTCAACCCACAAATCAAGCTTGCCTGCACGATCATTGCCAACTTAACAAAAAAAAGGTTATAATTAATTATCCTTGTAAAGAATTTTTTATTTTTATTTTTTAAATTATAAATTATATATATATATATATATATATATATATATATATATATATATATATAATAATTAATTAGAATGTAATGAATTAATTTAATTTAATTTTCATATTTTTTAAATTATAAATGAGCATTTTAACTTTAGATTTATTAAAATTATATTAAACATATATTTTTGAAATGTAGAATTAATAAATTTGTAAAAATAAAAATAAAGCTGTTTAGAAATTTTATAAAATTAAACAAAACTCTAGGAGTAAAGTGTGCATGCTTTATTGGACTTAGCAGTCAAATAACTACCCAAAAGTAAGTCTCTTGTCTCACAAACAAAGGTCTAGTGCACTAATTTGATGTTAGCTTAATGGTAATCTTAAAATTAGATAATAATAATAATAATAATAACTACTGATTTGAATCAGTTTAAAATCAATTTAAATTAATAATAATCAATGAACCATAGTTTGATAGTGCCCTTTTTTGTTTTCAATTAGTATTTCACTGAAGTAGGAGAACCTGGTTTAAAATAAATTTAGATTGATAATAATCCATGAATCTTATTTTAACAGTGCCCCTTTGTATGCTTTCCATTAGTATTTTACTAAAACACATTTAACATGGTCTACAAGATGCTTATAAAAGGAGGTTTGAACAACCAAAAGAGGCTGTTATTAAACAATTGAAGAACTCTAAACTGACAGCATTATCTATGATAAACACCAGAGCGATGGGTGGATTACAGGTTCTTTCTTCAACAAACCCATTACACTTCAAATAAGTTACTCCATTCAAGAGAGTTGCTTAGACTAACACATTTTGAGAACTGATGTCGGTGTAAACTGTGCAGAACATGGAGGAGATGTTAAAGCCAAAGGCCCAAGTGCCATGGGGAAATCACTTTGGTTTTTTGCCAGTGCAGTACCTCTAATGGGAAACCTGGAGAATCCCCTGGATTTTGTGAAAATGGCAAAGCAGAGAATTGACAGACATAAAATATCCTTGGGAGTCTTCCTCATTGCCAAACCACCCAGATTGATAGTAATGTTGAAAGGACAACAGGTACGTTCACTGGATCAATTATAAAAAGTATGAAATTGATTGAATGTTGTTCATTGTTAATTAATGTCAAATTATTTATACAATACTCTATCCAATACGACAATGATGTTATCAAACATGATCGGCTCAATGGAGAAGGTAGCAATTTATGGGAATCCAATAAAACGTTTTTCTTTCTTTGTAACCGGCTTACTGTTCCCATAATTTTTCTTTACTTGAAATCAAAGTTCTCTGTACATATCTCTTTCTGGGCTTTTATATAAATGAAGAGTTTGTTGTTGCAGACGCTGGGAATGTTTATTGTGAGCTATACGGACTTCGTTCTGGTGCAAGTTCATGCTCACAAGGATTATGTGGACGCTGATATCCTAGTCAAGTGTTTCAGGGAAGCCATGGAAGAAATTAAGAAATCACAGTTTCATTACGCCATAGAGACGTCAGGGCTTATGTGATCATTGTGATCTTTTGAATAATACATTAGTTTAAAGAAGTTTTAAAGTTTATGTGGGTTAGAGATGTAATTCCCTGTTGTTTAGACAAGGAAGTCCTTGATATGAATGCTATGAAGTCAAATATATTTTTATTTTTATTATTAGGTTTAATTATAGATATTAATATATTTTTATTATTGGCTTTAATTACAGATATTTAATTTGATTAAAGGGTATGTAAGTTGTTAAAATCACTTGGAGATGGTATTCAGTTTGGGGCATACCAGCCATTATAATAATTGGTTTTTTTTTTTGCTTTTAAGAAGATTAGAACTAGTAACTTTTTCATCATCTTTTCATCAAAAGTGTTTTAACACACTCTTCAACTTTAAATCAAACCCATTGATATATCCTATTTTTTTAAATTAAATTAATTTTAAATTTAATAATAATTTGGATTGTAAGTTTGGCTATATATTAAAAATTTTCAAAATATTAAATTTATTTATACATTCACTGAAATTTCAAATAACAAAATAACAAAAAAAAATCTCAAACTTAAATACTCCAACAGTTACTGACCTACACTTGACCATATCTCTGCGAAATTAAGCATTCATTTATTCGAAATGAATGATAGACATAAATAAAATTTCCAGAACATAAAATACTCCAAAAGCTACTGACATACACTTGACCATATGTCTTCAAAAATAAGCATTCATTTATTCGAAATGAGATGATACGCATCTATGTCTGCGACAATAAGCATTCATTTATTCATTCGAAATGAGAAGTCAGATGACATTCATTTATTCATTCGAAATGAGAAGTCAGATGACAGATTTCTTTTAATGCAAAGTTAACGCTGTGTTTTGGTATCTTTCTCTTCGAAATGAAATGTCAGATGAAAGCTTTTTTCAATATATAGACACAGAGCTTACAGTAACTTTAAAGATAACGCTGTGTTTTTTCATCTTTCTCTTCGAAATGAGATATCACATAAAGGTTTTTTTAATACAGACACACAACTGACAATCTGTGACTGACAATTAATAATTGGAGAGTCCTTTTTTCGTCTCAATTAAATGAAAAGTCTTCTTTACATGATGATATGAAATATTATTTGCAGTCACTTATATATTAGGTAGGTAGGGTTTAATAGGTAGGAGTGAGACGATAATTATTTATGTTATTTACGAATGCAAAGCTATTTAAAATTATTATTTTGATGGTTAGTGAGGGGTAAACTTTTATTCTTTCCCAATGCTTTTAGATATTAGAGATTAATTTATTTATAAAAAACTAATTTTTTACCTAATAAAATCAATTTTAAAATATAAATTTTACACTCTTAATCTACTAAATTATATTTTTCAAAAAAAAAATAAACACTCTATATATATATAATTATATAATTTTGATATTAAATAAATATTAAATTTTAATTTTCAAAAATTAAATAAACATTTTTTTAATTCAACCATAATACTATAACATTTTCAAAATAGCAAAAGTAAGAAGCGATGGTATATATTTAAAAAATGTTTAAATACTTCCCCCACATATATATATATATATATATATATATATATATATATATATAATTTTCTTATTAAATCTTTTTATATTTAATTATATATATAATTTTTTTATTAAATTTTTTTATATTTAATATATATATATATATATATATATATATTATATATATATATATATATATATATATATATATATATATATATATATATATATATATAAAATTGGTTCATCTATAAGATTTAAATTCAAAACTTCTAGTAATTAATTCTTCATTATCAAATCTAGGCATCCTAGATGTAGCTGCCACTTGTTAGCATATATATATATATATATATATATATATATATATATATATATATATATATATATATATATATATATATATATATTTTTATTAATTAATTTTCATATTAATTTTTAATTATTTATTATTTAAAATATGTTAATTATTTATTTTTATATTTTTAAATATATGTTATGGTTATTTTTAATTTGTTTCTTGTAAATTTAAGAGTAATTTCTAATTTTATTAGAAACTTGTATACACCTTCAAAGCTTCTCCATTTTAAAAACTCTTATAATTGTGACTTATTATGTGTTATCTAAAATAACATTGGTAAAAGTGTCACAAAGGGAAATGAGAAATGAGAACTAGCTAAAAGTATTTAAATGGAAGATGAAAATTTTATAAATGTCTCAAAGGGAAATGAGGACTAGCTAACCAATACTAAGAAATTGAATAAATACTCTTTAAGCAATGTAAAATAATATTAAAGAAAATAATATTAAAATTAAATTAGGAGGAAGTATACATGAGTCATGACATTTTTAAATAGACACTTCACTTATATCATCACAAAAATTTGAAATTATATGAGAAAAGTGTTGTTGAAAGTGTTTAAAAGGAAGATGAAAATTTTATAAGCATGTGAAAATAGTATAAAATTTAAGAGTTTTTAATTTGTCGATTAATGACTTGTATTAATTCGTCAAAAGCTTATAGTATGCTTGTATAAAATTCAATGTTATTCTAGCCTCACTTTAACTAGATTTGTTGGCCAAAAGAGCAACAAAAATGTTGTTTAAAAAATTCCAAGAGTTTACTAAAACTCAAAACCAAAAAGTCCAATATGCCTAAAATAATACTATGCTAAAAACACAGCCCACAAGCATCAATTAATAGGAGGATGATCTAGAACATTACTTGGAAGATTTGGAAGCCTAACTTCCCCATGAACATGAAATTTGACATGTTCCAGATGCCCCTCTATTTTCTCCATACACTCAGCTAGTCACCTTTGGCCTTGTCGAAGTCACGTTAGGTGAGTATGCATCTTCAATTGATTGTGATGCAAGTTGTTCATGAATTTTATAATTTTGTTGAAATCATCATGCCTATTTTGACTTAGTTGTTCCAAGAGCACAGTGACTTGCCCCAATTGTGCTTCCAAGATGTAAAAAGAGGTAGGAAGAAAGATATGACCAAGCGACTAATCATGGTTATGGGACACCACCTCGTCAAGCTCTGCATCCTGGACACCTTCTCCCTCAATTTTCACAAATTCTCTTCTACAATTTTTTCCCTATCATCACAGTCTTATCCCTCTCCTTTCTCTACCCCTCTATCTAGATATCATCACCACCTATCATCACAATCTTATCCCTCTCCTTTCTCTAACCCTCTATCTAGATATTATCACCACCCTTCCAGTTTTATGTATCCATAGCCAAACCTCCTTTGATTCACCACAAACCAAATAATCCACCAACCCCCAACACCCAACTATACAATTCCATGGTTATGAGAGCTGCACCTATTTTGTGGGCGACCACCTCTAGCAAGGGTGATCTCCAAACCATACTACATTACTATCATCGAAATACCACAATAGATCTCCTTTAACAATTTTTTCACCAACAAATCAGCTCCCAAAATAGATCTGGGATTCACAGTACCATGAGGACACCTCACCAACCCTAATTTCCAATGACTAGAGGAGATGCACCCTTTCTCTAGCCCTATTCTATGTGATCCCTCTCCTAACAACAACCCTTATGCATAGATGCACCACCAGAAAAGGTATCAGAAAACCACATCAGGTATTGTGTCCCCATCTCACATTGGTCTCGACTAAAAAGACCTTGAGAACTAAGGCCAACCTCCCACTCTAAATATTCTAACCCTGAATTCCAATAAAAACAAAAAAACCACCAACACTACTACAATAAGGAATGGAAAGCTCGAAATCCGAAACTACCCTTAGTAGCGAATTTTAAAATCTAGAGTCTAACACAACTATTAAAAACCTTCCCCTAAATACAGTGTGAAATCACACTATAGAAGCTAAGATACCCATTTTGTAGACCTACCAGGGTGTCTGAATCATCACACTAGATCCGTGTCTCCACTCTCATAAACCAATTATGTAAGCTCCTCTCTTGTGTCTCATTAACCTATCTACAACATAACCTCGATCTAAATTCCTCTCCAAGCTCCCAAACCTAATGGCGGTAGCCTGCAAAAAAGTGCCAAAGAATTTCTTACTTACTCACAACTTGTATCATCGAGAGCCACGATCGAAGAATTTTCTATAACTTAGCGACCTGCATAAACACTTCATTCTCTCTACCACCACAACTGCCCAATGATGCTCAAAATCACTAACAACATCAATTCACCTACCCTCTCACGTATAAATTAACACCATCCACAATGAAAAATCCATGTTATCAGTGCATATGTAGCACATGCCACTTGTACTGTCATTCAACTCTTGAGGAGGAAGCGAGGTGTTCCCCTCATAATTCCATTCATCCACCCCCATTATGGTTAAATTTAAGAGAATTTTATTAAAAGAAGAATTATTAATGAAATGAGTAGTACTAATTAATAAAAATACTTGTAAAGAAGATGAATATTGTAATTAAATTAAAAGGAAGAATAGATAACTCATAATTCAAATTTTCGATATTAGTTTTATTGAGACAATACTCTATAAAGATTTATAATTTTTGTGTAGATTTTCATAATTAGTTATAATGTTGCTTAAAACTTAAGTTTTATAGAAATAAAATTTATATTAATTTACCAAACATTCTATTTTTAAATGGATACTTAACCCATTATTAAAAAAATAAAAATAAAACTAAAACTACAGGATAACCGAAAGAAGATGATAACCCATAATTAAAAATAAAAATTAACAAATGGTTGTATGTGACAACTTCATTAAAGATAACTATTGTTAACTAGTTACAAGACATTTATTTTATTTATTTTGTCAAGAAAAGACTTAAATTATTATTTTGTCTAGAAATTTATTTTACTAATAATTAGTTATGAATAATAAATCAGTTGAGAGAGTTTCTTATGAAAAGTAAAAAGCTGATGGTAAATGTGCCAAGAACTGGAAATGGTTGGGGACAGTTGGAAACAGTTACCTACTCCTTTGGGGATAAGAGACTAATCCCAGTGAGGAGTAGGGGTTCTGCTCAGAGACAAAGGAAGAGTATGAAATTCCAGACCTGGTAGAGACCAATGGAAAATACTCAAAAATCCTTGAGAAAGAAATTATTTTCTGGTACTGACTGGACTGGGCATCTTGAGGTCACAGTAGAAAAGTAATCCACTGTTAACACATACCATCCAGGATTGGGCTCAGGGGCAAGAAGAGGACGTAATTACCTCTCTTGATGGTTGGGAGGACCACAACTTGAATATGCTAAACAGATAAGTATTACTGTGAATTTTGAGTAATTTAGTACTGAAATGGAAATTTGTTCATAGTTATACAGATGTTTAGATACTGTCCTGTTATATATATATATATATATATATATATATATATATATATATATATATATATATATATATATATATATATATATATATATATATATGAAAGATAGGGAAAAAAAATTAAACTATTATTATTCTTCTCCTCATATGAATGTTTAGTTACGTAACAATCTGTGAGTAATATTTATTTTTCTCTATTGCGAAGGATGCTAGAAATAGTAAAATCAATATAAATAACAATAAGCGACCAAGGCAGATCCATTAACAATCACATAGAACATAATGAACAAATAAAAAAAAATAGGAAAATGAAGTACATAAAAGTTACACATATACATTCATATTTATTGTTGTTTATGACAATTACAGTTATACTTTTATAAATAGAAATAAGTTATTTGTTCTATAAAGAGAAAATTGTATCTTCTATTTATGCCTAAAATAGCCAGAATAGAATGTTAAAAGAGTCATATGGACTGTTAATCTTAGTTCTGGGTAAAACCCAAACCCAAGATTCATCGTCCGCAACCATTAAAATTTAGCCTATACACAGACTTAAGGATATGGTGGTCCGAACACCAAGTTAATGTTTGGGATACATAAATGCAGTAGAAAGAATCTACATAAGGAAATATATAGCAAGATCAATCATTTTTATCATTAAATTTTCAACTCAAACCATTGTATGCATGGAAATGAGAAATCATATAAATGCTTTAACAAACCCTTCTATGTCGAATAAAATAAACAGCTGGAAAAAAAACTCTCATGGCATTAGCAGGCTGAGGGTTTCTACCCAATAGACATAACAGTTTTTAAATAGAGACTGGTAAATATTATTTCCATTAAGATAACCACGGATGAAGGTCGTATATAAGAGGCTAGAGAGCCATGTTCAGTATAAACATTTTCTTTAACAAAGTAACAACATGATATAAAGAAAATGTTTTTTTATGCCGTATTATAGGAAACCACAAAATGGAGGTGCGAACACACAATCCAATTACAAGTCAATTTTTACATTGAAAATTCCTTTGTGAAGGAGAAATAAATGGGCTACAGAAACTCTGTCTAGTTTAGAAATTCCTCTTCACAATAGTCATATGTAAATAAACAAACCGGTCTGGATTCCTGCTGAAAATGAAAAGATTCTATCAAGATTTAACCTCTAGAATTCCATGAGAAACAGGAATGAGCTCTAAGACGATTAAGGCAAATGTATCAGTATAAAAACCTAGAAAAAGATCCATTATCGTGATGGCCGAACCCAAGTAACCGAGGTTGCGGAACTTCAAATCTTTTGCATGCTCTTTAACCAAAAAGGTAAGAGTTGTTTAGCGGAGGGCAAACCCGTTACCTTGCGTCGAGGGTGAAATAGAAAAACAAAAAGGAAGTTTGTTAATGGATTTGCCTCAGATGAGAATCCAAGTTTCATAAGAGTTCGTAGATAGTACACTAAACAAATGAAAATAGAGATTTAACCATTGTTCTCAGTAGCAAAAGAAAATAACAAAGGAATACTTGTTATGTAGAAGTCGAAACCAGTAAAAATCTGTGTAGTCAACAGCGCAAGACAATCATAATCTTTCAACTTTTCCAACTCAAATAGGAGGAGTTTGACATGCAGAAATGAAACCCGAAGCTCACACCTTGGTGGAATGTGTAAGAGTAATGGAGGTGGAGCCATGTCTCTCTCAAAGGAGTCGAGAGGTATGCGAAGCGGAAAACTCAAATAAAATGAAATTCGTCACATTCTATAAGTATACATAGCCATATGCGAGAAAGAAGCTAGGGTTTTGGCGAAGAATTCAAGACAACTCCCGCCCAAAATCTCAGCCGTAGATCGGGTCGAAACACATGGTGGAGATCACAGGGTAATCACACCAGATTTCGAAGAAATCTCCCAGCTGTACTCCGAAGTTATTACCCAGTACTCGACTCTTAAATTTAGTCAGAGGTGCCAGTGAAGTTAGCGGTGGTAGCTGGGAATGTTTATTGCAGTAATAAAAGAAATATATATATTGTCGCCATGTGGCATAAATTTACACATATTCATGCAACCTTAGTATTGAATCAAACATAAATAATAATGCAAGTATCAAAATAATTCAAGCCGAATGATAATTGAATGATTATTACCATTTATGAAAGGTTGTAATGATATAAATGCGGAAAATTTAACATAGAACTATGTGAACAATTGTAAAGTCCATATTTGTATATGGTAGTTCTTAACTCCGATAGTAGGTAGGTAAAAAAATTTTATGTGTTCATATTGGTGTATGTGACATTGTAAAATAACATGAAAACTTAAATTATATTAAAAATTAATAATTATTAATAAAATGAATTGATTCTTATTAAAGAAAGTCATCCTAAAGAGATAAATATTGGAATTAAATTAAGAAGCATATTAATATTATTGGTTACAATAAATATTCGATTAACATGTGACCATCATGATAAAAATAAATATCCGTGAATTCAATGAAGTTAGATCAATAACTCTTTTTGTATGTGTAAATATTTTTTTTTTAATTTTAACATTATTTATAAGAAAACAAAAAATTTTAAAAATCTTTTATAAAACGTATTTTGTAAAAATGAGAAAAATATTAAAAAAATATCTTCAAATTATTATTATAAAAAATGTAGTTTTCATTGTTGGTAACTTGATATCCCACATATATCTATATATATATATATATATATATATATATATATATATATATATATATATATATATATATATATATATATATATATATATATATATATATATATATATATATATATATATATATATATATATATATATATATATATATATATATATATATATATATATATATATTATTTCTCTTCTTTATATATTAATTATAATAACTTTTTTTTCAAAACATTTTATAAATTAATTTAACAACCTTTGTTACCGGAAATGAGACCAGAGTCACTGTTCGTGTAAAAAAATGCACTAGAAACATGACAAGATGGAAAATGGTTTTTTCTACATTCATTCTAGTTGTCATTTTTTGCGCTCATAAATTTATTTTGCATTCTTTTTGGGAGGTACCTTGGTCTGCATATATTAAAGAATGCACAAGATGTGCCTAAGGAAGAATGTATAAATATGAATATATGACCACTAAGAGAAGGTATTTAACTCCCTTGAACTCTTTCCTCTCCAATTCATCTACCAATCGACATTATTGTAATCTGTTAGCGAGCCCTTGACCGGAGAATAATATATTAGAAGACTAAGAGAATAAGATATTAGAAGACTAAGAGTGGGTAATACATGGTGGAGCGAGTATTTCCTTGACCAAGGAATATGTGACCGAGTCTTTCCTTTTACTGCTCTAAAATCAGTGATGGAAATTCATTCATACTTGAACACGATAAGATTGATACATTACATTATCCTTCACCTGGAAAAAAAAACCAAGCTTATCATAACCTTCCACTCCTTCAAATTACAACAACTCATCCACTTTTCTTTCCTAAGACAATCTTAATAAGAGCACATGCTTCCAGGTATGCTTTCTCTAGGCTTTCATAGATATTTAACATACTATGGTTTACAACAAAGTCCTTATAAAAACCTTACCAACCTTAAAGGGCTCCCTTTATCATGGTAACTATGAATTTGCTCATTTAAAGGTGGTTCAAGCTAACCCTCAAATTCATGAGAATACAAAAGGTATAGTTCGTTTAGCACAAAGGTAATGTGAGTATGGAGGTTTTTTCTTTGAAGATTATCAACGTAGACTTGCAAATGAGTAACACGCCTCTACATCATTTACCAATTTAAACTTTTGAAATGAATGGTAACACATGCTTTGATTAGAACAGACACCTGTGCACATATATTCTTGGCTTCAAAGACTCAACAAAATATTTCTAGCTAAGCATATACATAATATTGTTAGAATTTGTGAAAATTTTACCATCTTAACTATTAAGAAAACATGTTACCTAATCCACTATTGTTAAATGTGATTATTGAAATTTCAGCTTTCTAAACGATGAATGTTTTGCTTGATGTTTTCCATATTTTTCTTATTTTTCTCTCTCCTCGTTTCTTGAATGTGAAACCTCCAAAAATCTGTTTCTCGTCCTGTTTTCATTTCCTGTCTTGTTTCCTGTTTCTCATTTCTGGTAACATAGGATTTGAAATAGAAATTCCATGGACGACATGGTTTCAAGCAATGCCATTCTTTATGAACCGCGAGAACACCCAAAACATGTTATTGTCATCAAGGCAAGCATTCATGCCTTCTCCTTTTACATATTTTTTTATACTATTAAATCCCTTATTAGAGAACTTTTGAGGTCTAAAATGGGCATCCTAAGAAAAAATTACAACCAAAATAAAATTTATAAGAACCAATAGGATTCAAGATGATGATGTCAACCATGGGGGATGATTCACCATTTTTGGGGTAAAAAAGTAAAAGATTAAAAAATAATAAAACTACTTTTTCAACTTGTATTTTAAACTTATCTCCCTAAGGTTTTACTCAAATTTCAAGAAGGAGTACTCATTGGATGAAAAATTGAATTCCTCATCCAATGAGTACCCATGTTGCATACTTTCGATGGACCCTGCTACATGAAAAATAAGAAATACATGAAAAACGTGATTGCAATCACGGTTTTCATGTATTTCTCATCTTTCGTGTAGCGGGGTCCATAAAAATTATGCAAAATGGTTACTCCTTGGATGAGGAATCAAATTTTTCATCCAACGAGTGTTCCTGCTCAAAATTTGAGTAAACCCATAGGGAGATAAGTTAAAATATGAGTTGAAAATGTAGTTTTTTCTTTTTTCCTTTTAAAATTCGATGATGTATTATAATCTTATTTTATTATTTCCACTATTATTTTATAATTTCCTTAGGAGGGCTATTTTAGACCTCCAAATTCCCCTAATGATAATATGTTTTTAACAACCCTTAAAACCCTTATCTCCTTTTATTTTTCTTGAAGTATGTGCCTTACAATGGACACATGAAGAGATCCATGCATGAGTACATGTCCAAGATATTTATTGGAGGAAAAAACACCCATGTAATTCACAATACATGTGAAGTTTCACTTCTTGTAGCTCCTATGACATTAAACTTATTTTTTCTCATCAGACTCTATACCAAGATTCAACCTAAAACAGAAGGTGAGGTAAGAGTTGGCAAGAAATGAAAAACATGGAGCAGATATTTCTCTTCTCAATATTACGAATTACTTAAATAATGTTACATTGGAGACATGAACAATAAATGATTGAAGTGAGACTGAACTGAGCAGGACTAACTGAAATTGAACTAGGACACTTGGATGGATAGTTTTGACACCTAGAAAAAAATGAAATCAATTGTGATGACACATGGATGAAATGAAAATGCGTGTCAATGTGTTTTCTATTTTTGTGGAAAACATGATTTTTTGATCAATAAATTGCTAAACTATTGTCACAGTAAATAGGAGTTGTCTCCTTATGAACATTTGAAATATCTTGCAATAATCTTCTCAACCGCACTACTTGACAAGATACTAAATTTGTTGCTACATATTCCTCCTCTGCAGAAGATATTGAAACAATTTAATGTTTCAAGGATTCCCATGAGATTATATTGGTTCCAAGAATAAAATAATACCCTTAGGTGCTTTTGAGATCATCTAGTCTCTCTGCATAATCGTTGTCTGTATAACCTGAAAGTAAGAAATCTTCAGATTGAGTGTAAAACAAACCATACTCTAGGGTCCCTGCAATATACCTTAATATCCTTTTTGAAACCTTCTGATGAGAAATATTAGGTGACTACATAAACCTAGAGACAAAACTTGTTGCAAACGAGATATCGGGTCTAGTTGCAGAGAGATACAACAAACTACCAACTAGAATTTTATACAACGTGGAATCAACTAGTGGATCTACATATTCTTTGCTAAGCTTGGTTCCTTAAGAATTTTTTGTATCAACTGGTCTGAAATTAGTCATGCTAAACTTTAGGGTGATATTAGTGGCATTTTTTGTTGACCAATAAAAATCCCATTAGAAAATTGATGAATTTTGATGCCTAAGAAGTATTTTATAACCCTTAGATTAGTCATATCATAGTTTGTTTTCATTGTTTCGTTGAAATATTATAACAACATATCACATGTATAAAGAATATCATCTACATAAATACATACAATGATAATATTACCTTGATGAGTTTTAGTATACAAAGTTGGCTCATGACTGCTTGCAAAAACCACTTTTCATGAGATAAGTGTTGATGTGACTGTACCAAGCTCTTGGAGCTTGCTTCAATCCATATAAAGATTTATTCAATATTTATACCTTATGCTCCTGTCCTAGAATTTTAAAGCCCGGAGGCTACTCTACATAAACTTCTTCTTTCAGTATACAATTTAGGAAGGAAAATTTTACATAAAAGAGATAGACTTTCCATTTGTGCTGAGTTGGTATGGATAAAATGGTTATGACAGTGTCTGGAGATCAGCTAATTCCAAAGTCTGGTTCTTCTCTATGGAAACATTTTCTTGGTTCATTGCATCAAACCAATGTTTTTCTTTAATTACTTCTTCAAAATGTGTTGGTTGAGATGAAAGAAATGCAAACACATTCTCATGGCCAAACTCATGCTCCTGCTCATATATTTCTATAATGCTTATTGTTTTCTATTTGTCTTATGAAGATATTGAATCATGGGTGAATTCATTGCTTGAAGATGTACCATTTATAGAATGGTATGGCTCTTCTTCAACCTGCAATCTTGGTAGCTATGGTGGATCAAAAAACTGATTTGAAGCATCATTAACATGATCATACCAAAATTTATTTTCAAAAAAATTAACATCTCTGCTTAAAACAAACTTCTTGGTAACTGGATTGTAAATTATGTAGGGCTTTGAGTACTCACTATATCCTATGAAAATGCATCTTTAACTCCTATCATTAAGCTTCTTTCTTAGCTGCTCAGGAACATGTGGAAAAGCTACCGATCTAAAAATTATAATGTGAGATACATTTACCTTTTTACCAAGCATGCTTCATGAGGCACTGCATCTTGGAGAATGGTTGTTAGAAATATCTTGAGAACATACACTGCTATTGAGACTGCTTGAGCCCAATAATAATTTGACAACTTCTTCTCACGAATCATACATCTGGCCATGTTCATGATTGATCGATTTTTCATTTTTTCCACTGCATTATGTTGTGGAGTATATCTTGTTGTGTTCAGCATGATTATTCCTTGTTTTTAAAAAGGGCTTTGAAGTCATTGGAGTTGTACTCTCCTCCTCTCTCTAACTTGAAGAATTTTAAGGGCTCTCCACTCTATGTTTTTTCTTCTACTTTGAATTGTTTGAACCTTGAGAATGTATCTAATTTATTTTTGAGAAAATACACCCATATCTTCATGCTATAATCATCGATGAAGGTCGGAAAATAACGGATGCCACCAATGGAATGTTTCTGCATTGGGCCACATATATTTGTATGGACTAGCTCTAAAGTCTCATAAGCTCTAGAGGAAGATTTTGGAAATATATCTATTTTATGCTTTGATAGAACCCAAATTTCACAATTATAATCTTTTTCATTCATGTAACAAGGTGACCAATGAACATTGATTCTTTGTGAAGAAGAATTAGACACTTGAATGGGATGTGGCCATACCTAGAATTCCATAGCTAAGACTCATCTATACTTGACACATTGTGGACAAAATATTATGAGATATTTTTATTTCTAAGAGTTAGTGGAAACATCCCATTCTCGATTTTTTCAGCCTTTTCTATCAGTCTTCTATTGGGTGGTTTTTCATAGATATAACATTTGTTCCCTTGGAATATACCATCATAACCATGTTCCATCAATTGACCTACACTAATGAGTTTATGCTTCAAATGTGGAACATAATAAACATTAGGTATGTATTTATGCAAAAAAAAATTGGTAAGAAAAAAACATTACCTTTCCTTTCATCTTTAATGTAGGAATAGTCTCCAAGAGTAATTTATGATTTTATGGAAGCATCAATATAAGAAAGCATATTTTTGTTACCTGTCATGTGATTTCTGCAACCACTATCCAGCAACCAAAGATTCTCGTTGTGAGTGTCTGATGAAAGATGACAAGAAAGAAACATTGTCTAAGAGGATTCTACTTCATTGTTGGAGAGATGGGAACTTCCTCTTTGTTGATATAACTATTTATTTTTTCATTCATGTACATAATTCTATTGCAGTAATAACATTGAACATTAGATTTGTTCCATTTTTTGCTTCTCCGTGTTTTGTTTTTTTGAGGTCTCTACTACTTTGATGCATGATGATATTATGATCTGCCTCTAGCTTGGCCTCTGCCTCACTTGTTGTCACCTCTATATCCTCTACCTCTACCTCTTCCAAAATAGAGTTTTGATTTGAAAGCTTGTTCCATGGAATCTTCTTCCAAGTTGAGTCTTGTCTCTTGTGATAGAAGTGATCAAGTCAATCGTTCTACTGAGAAAGTTGTAAAATATTTGGATTCCAAAATGGTTGTTACAATCTTGTCATATTTCTTGGGCAGAATTTGAAGGTATTTTTCATCAATATCTTGATATGTAATGGTTTCACTAATGAGTTTGATCTAATTTATGATTCCTATGGATCTAGTCATGAACTAATCCACATTCTTAGTTCCAGTCATCTTTAGGGTTTCGAATTGTGCTCTCAATGTCAACAATTTAACTATATTCACTATATCATTACCTTGATACACAACTTTCAAAATATTCCAATATTATTTTTCTCTTTCTTTGACTTTCCTAACCTCTTCGATTCTCCCATTTCTGCATGGTATTGTTGAAAATGACACCAAGAAAGATTCTAATTTAATTTTCCCTTGAATTAAATTAGAAGAAAATTGTAATTCCACATCTCATGATAACTTGTACAACTTAACTAAGTTAGTTTGACTTAGTTGGTTCAATTAATTCTATTATAAGACCTAGCTTGAGTCATGTAGAGTGTCTCCTACTTTATAGGAGCCAAGGTTGAGTTTATTTTGAGTGGTAATTAATTAATTCAATAAAACTGAGTTAAAGTTGGTTAAACTAGTTCCTACTATTGGATGTGTTAGTGGGAGGTCACGTAGTGGAGTGTGCAATATGTGATCAACTAGTTAACTGATAAATCATCCATAAATAACTCATGTATGCAATATCTACGAGTTACCTAATTGAGATTGGAGTTCAATGGCAGTGTATTATCAATTGTATAATCATCCAAATTTTACAGGTGGTGTTTGTAGTCAAGGGAAGGCCTATGATGGATTACGTATTGATGGATGAAGAATTTCCCCAATTAATAGGGGCTAACTCCCAAGGAAATAGGGACTTGGGTAAGAATAAATTTGGTTAAGTATTGGCCAAGGCTTATCTAGGAAGTAGTGAGACAGATAGATATATTGGAGAGGTTGTTCGAGCTTGAGTAAATCATTGTAATATTCTCATATTTTCTGACTAATGCAATATACAGATACAAGGTTTTTAGTTGTGGCTTTCCCCAGGAAATCAATGTGTAATGTGTTGATTGAATTATTTCTCTTGTATGCTTCATTATTTCACGATTTTTTATTGTTTCCGAAATTGGTAGAGTAGATTCAAGTCTATTATTTTAGTAAATTAAAATTAGTAATTTGAATCTACAAGGAATTTCTACATGGCATAAAAGCTAAAATAAAGATAGAAGAGAAGAATACAAGCTTGTATTTACAGGAGAACTGATTTTTGCAAATCTGTTCTTCATAGTTAGTAGCAGGATAAAGATGGTGTTCTATGGTATTAGGCTTGAGTATTCCCTTGAGGGTGGCATTACATTTGTTGGAAGAAACAGATGGAAGTATTCATGGAAGATAATGGGTTGAAAGAATACATTGATAGAAATATTCTAAAACAAGAAGTTGTGAATGCATAAGCTCTAGCAAAATTGAAGAATAATGTAACCAAGGAAAGAAGGATCTTACTGCAAGGAGTTTGATATCATATTGTCTCGAGCCTCCATAGGAAGGGGACTCCATATGCAATGTGGAATAACTTAACATACTTGTTTTATAACAACAGTGACAACATGAAGCTAGCACTAAAGAAAAATATTTGAAATATCAAGATGGAAAAGGGAAACACAATACCACAGTACTTGAGAAAGTTCACCCAATGTCGGGGTGAGATTGGGAATGTTGGTGTTACAGTTGTTGAAGATGAGCTGGTCAACCTAGGACTTCTAATCATTCCAAAGACATGGCACAACTACTAGGATTTAGTAAAGGGGAGGGAGAAGCTACCGGAGTGGGAGAATTTGTGGTCTAACTTGGTACAAGATGAGATAAGGTGAAACAACAGAGATGGATCCTCATCTAAGTATGATGATGAGGAGAAATGTGCCTTGGATGGAAAGGTAAATAAATTTAAAGGGAATAAATACCAATCAAAAGGATATTTTGGTCAGGCACACAAGAAGGAGGAGTTATCGAAGATTAAGTTTTTTCATTGTCATGAGATGAGACACTATGCCACAAAGTATCCCCGCAAGAAGACCGACAATAAGCCCTCGAGAGTAGTGACAAGTGAATCTCTTGCTTCATAATTCGAGTTGGATTTCAATCTCATTGCATGCATGGTGATATCAATGATGGGTAGTGTGTGGTATCTGGAGAGTGGAGCCTCATTCCATATGGCCAACAACAAAAAATGTTTTAGCGACTTGAAGGAGAAGTACCTCCACATGCACATCAAGATGGGATATGAAGGAAGGTATAGTGAGACCAACGTTAGTACTATTACTTTTCAGAGGGAGCTTAGTTTCCCTCTCACATTAAAATATGTCATGTATGTTTTGGGTCTGAAGAAAAAATTAGTTTTGGTTGCTATGTTGGAAGAACGTGGTTACGATGTGATATTTAGAAAAGGAAAGGCTTTCCTTTATCACATAGCCACAGGACATGTGAAGAAAATCGTGGTTTGGGTGAAGAACCTCTACAAAATTGATGTAGAAGACCGTGCTACTTTGAGAATGAAAGCAGAGAAGGTGCATAGCTGAGACATTGGTGCACTATGGCATAGGCGACTTGGTCATTTGCACCATAGAGCTTTGAAGATCATGCAAAAAATTTCTACAGGACTTCCCAAGAGTGCACTAGAGTAGTGTGATACATGCAAAGGGTGTACATTAGGGAAGTTCACGAAAACCACCTTTCATGATATGGACAATCGAGTGAAATCTATCATTGAAAGAGTTCACTCAGATGTGTGTGGACCATCCTTGACAGCCTCCGTGACCAAGGACATGTATTATGTGATATTTGTAGATGATTTATCACGTAAGTGTTGGATATTCTTCATGCAAAAGAAAGACTAGACATTCTCAAATTTTTGTGAATTTAAATAACTTGTTGAGAAAGACATAGGTAGGAAAGTGAAGGTTCTTAGGAGCAATAAGAATGGGGAATAAGTGTCAAATGAGTTCAAGAACTTATGTGCATCAGAAGTAATTCGATGGGAGTTAATAACATGTTGTACTATACAACATCCCCCATTTATTATTATAATAAATGGGGACCCTTTAAAAAATAAATAGAAATTTAGAAACATTATTTCATTTAGCGCTAAGTTTTAAACTTTAGGAATAAAAGTTTTTTTTTTTCTTTCTGCTTTTATTTCATTGCTCTTAGCGCAAATCGCAAAGCTTACAACTTAACAAAGTTAAAAACATTTAAAAATGGTGAATTGCGATAAGCGATTCAACCTTTTTCAATTATATGAAATTCCCCGTTGAAAAGCTTAGAAAACCATTAAAGTTATAAATCACGTTGCGCCTCCTTTAAAAGACAAACTTATATCATTTCAAAAGAAATTGTGATAAGTCAGTCTCGATAAGACAATAAACAAACAATTAAATGTATCCATAAAATCTGATAAAGTGCAATACTTTGAGTCTTTAGCGCTTATCACATTCCACATCATTAAACCAAATAGAAAGTTATTTCCACTGTAATAAAGTGCAAATTGTGATTTGCGCAGATCGCATTTCGTAATTCACCGACAAAAAACATATAATTTGGTATCTTCGAGAAAGTTGTGATTTGCAATATAACATTTATTATTCAAGTGCTTGAAGTGATTCTTAATCAATCAATTTGTTATAAGATCTAATGACTTAGATCGTTGAAATAGACATATTACGTAAGGCATGTAAGAGATTTGATAAATGATTAAAGGGTTATTAACAACACTCAATGGTTAAAAGGTTCAAAAATATCGATATCTTATTTGAAGCGTGTTTTAAATTTCAAACGTTGGATTTTTATTTAACTCTATTCTCTATCCTTTTCTCTCCTCATCTCAAATATGAATTTACTCATTTTTCTTGAATTCAGGAAACTACCTAAGGAAGCAATATCAACAGGAATGACAAATAAAGGTAAATCAATTGCCCAAGAGTCCATTTTTGAAACTACAGACATGCCTCAATTATTTTCAGACACTGTGTTCAATAAGGACGGTGGATTTTTTTCTTGGGAAGCCATGTATAGCCTGTTTGAAGAAGAACATCCAAAAGAACTAAAGAAAATAGCAACGACAGATAAGGTTGTTTCATCAGAACCTTCTTACTTTGAAGTTGCATGTTCGTTTCTACATAGGATAAATACGAGGTCGAAGATCTTACCATACACTTATATGGTAAGATGGGTCATTAAAAATCTCAACATTTCATACAGAACATTTAAAAATTCCAAACTAGAGAACATGGGTTCATTCACCGCCAAGGATTTGAGAACAATGTATCATTTGCTTACACCACAAAAGATTTATGATAAATATTTCAAGTAACAATTCAAACCTAATGAAAGTGGTGAAATGATGGAAGGAAGATCAAGGCAAGATAAAACTGGATAAACTTGGTATGTATCCAATAACACAATTTCCATCACCTTACTATTTTGTAGCAGGAATGTTGTGTAGATTATTTGTTACACATAATACCACTAGATTGTCCATTGAGTGGGTTCCTTTAATTGATGCAGTCGTCAATTCCAGTATCATGAATTTGTCAAACATTTTATCTGATAACTTGGCCAAAACCATTATGGATTATAGAACCAATAGAGTCTTTTCCACTAGGACAATTCCTCCTTTTTACATGAACGCATATATCATGGATGCTATATGTTTCTGCTTGAGTTTTCCTATTATGGTTTGGAAGTGGAAAAGCCAAGACCCTAACTCGATTCATATTTATCATAAGGCCCTATGGGAGTCTAAATTTCATTTACATTTCTACAAAAAATTTCATGGATTTATGTTTCCCATTTACCACATTATTTTTAATGAGAGAGCTCCTATAATTTCCAAAGAAGCCAATGTTGATATTTTACCTGTGGCCAGATGGTTTGGTGAGGAAAATTTTAGTTATGTCAGAGTTTTTGGGAGTCTTTCTTCCCTCATTCCCTACCATACTATGTTCCAGATAAACTCTTGGCTAGAGAAATTGCATATCAGACTCTTGTAAACAATATAACCAAGAAAATCAGAGATTCCAATAAAGCCATCTACCCTACCTTCTCATTACAATGTGGTACCTTTGCCATTTTTGACATAGGTCATGCAACTAAAGAAATTCTAAATATTACTTCATTGAATCTAACTTTAATGCCAGGGAGACAATATGATCCAAATGATGTGGTACAAAATTTTACCACTAATCTTAAACTCATACCTTTTATGAATGAAAATGATATGTTTGATGATTTATTTGAAGGTGTAGAGAAGTTATAAGATGTGTTAAAAACTGCATCCAATAAGCTCAGTGTGGTAGACCTTAAATATTTTCATCAATACAGAAAAAAGAGGTTATAAACAGTCCCATTGGACTTGTTACTAATGGAAGACATCTGAAGACCAGATCCCAACATCAGTTTAGATGATGAAGCAAAAGATATGTCAGAGGATGAATCACAAGAAAAATCAATTCTAGATTCATAGCATTCACAACATCAGTCTCAAAGTTCAATCATTCTAATAATGAATTTGAAAGAAAAAATGAAAATCCTGAGAAGATAATTGAATGTGTGTAAAAAATTTTCGGTGAAAATCACATAAAAGAAATTTGTGTCGACGCGTTTCAAACCAGCCAGTGCGGTTCATCATTAGGACAAGATGATTGAAATCGTAATTAAAGGAATTAATATGAAATCTGAGAAAGAAACTTGCGAAGCTGAATCATCTTCAAAAGAAGTTCAACATGTTCAAACTACACTTGAGAAAACAATAAAACCTCAAACACATGATTTAAAGATAGAATGTTCAAAGTTTACTAAAGCACTAGAGACACCAACACTACCAAATCCTAATCCAAAAGGATCGAGAGGTTTTCAAAATCCTGAGAAAACTCAGAATATAGTATAAAACGCAATGCCACTTTAGCAGGTGCCAAAGTTTCAGGAACAAGAGATCATCTCGACCTACCCAACAGAAGAAATCATTTTGAATATTGAGGAAATACTTCCACTAGATGTTTTCTACAACCCAAGTCCCAAAGATGTAGTCAAGAGGAGCAAAAGAAGAAGAATTGATGAAACATTGACTGCTCTCAATAATGAAATAGTAGATGTTGTATGGAAAGACTCTTTTGCCAATCCTAGAGAACATCTTACTAAACTATCATAGTTTGCAGGTGCATACACAACTGCCATAATTGATAGAGTGGTAGAAGTGAAACTTCTGCTAAAAAAAGAAGAAGATAAAGTTGAAGAATTGGAAAGAAGACTAGAACAAGAAAATATTAATGCCAATAAGAAAATTGAGATGAAAATGTTGCAGTTCCAGAAAGACTTTCAAAGATTAAAGTTGCAACACCAAGTATAGATTTCAGAGAAGGAAGCACAAATAGAGGCATTGGTGGATAAGCTGAAAAGATAGCGTCAAACAAAACAGTTTATAAAAGAGGCACTTGAATGGAATGAAAAATTGAAGCAACAACAGGAGACTTTTTGTCAGAAAATATCAGCTACCAGTTCATATTGTGAGACAAGCAAAATTTGATTCAACAAGTGGCGAATAGAAGACTGGAATGTGAAAAGTTTCAAAAGAAAAATTTTGAGTTAATCCTATGGAAATAATTTGATGGAAAGAAAGTCGATCTCCCTAAAATTTATAATTTTCACAAAGATATTTTATTTAACTGCCGGGAAAGTAAGTTAAAACAGGTAGAGAAGGCAACATCAAAGGCATCAAATCTAACAAATGAGATCGTCGAGTATATTAATGGACAAATTCTAAATGCTGAAATTATTAAAGAATATACAACTGAAGTGCTCCCAGAGCTTAAACTATTGGAAACATAGTGGAAGGAAAGCATAGAGACACATACAGAAGCTATTAAAAATATAACTAAGTTAGATCAAGAAAATTACTAGAACTTTTTAATCAAACCACATCATCAGTACATGACTCTACAATCCTTAACTGAATCCACTAAGAAATCATTGCCAACAATTTCAAATGTCATGTTTAAAGGCCAAGTTAGATCCAAGATCACAAAACCAACTCATTTGAAGCCAATTGTAGATATTTTCCACCTCAAAGATCAAATGAGAAAATAAGATCATCCCACTAAAGCATATTGTATCTTTATTTCTAGATTGTAGTTTAGTTTACTCATTACGAGGAAGGTTGTTTGAAATCTCCTCAAATTTTTATGTAATAATCTCTTTTTGAGATATTTAGTTTAGTATTTAAACCCTTCTCATGCATTTAGAAAAAGGTCCAGAAATTTGTCAATTTTTTTTTTCAAAGGAATGGACTTCTATATGTTTGTGAATGCCTTGATGAATTAATGGAACATAGTCTGTTTTCTTTTGATATTGAAGTTGTTTAACTGAAGTTGCACTTTTTTACTCATGAGTTGCTTTAACGTGAAGAGGAGCATAATACTACTGTTGGTTTGAATGAGTAGAACCTCGTATATATGGTATTTCTACACATTATATTAAGTTTTACTTCTTGAATTGACAACCATATTTTATCTGTATTATATATGAAAACTGTTATCATAAGTAAATGTTAAATTCACTTTTGTATTGATATTTATCTATGGTTACTTGTCTGATATATGATCAAACTTATGAATGCGATATATATTTCACAATTTTTTTTATTAAACTATTTTGTCAAAATAATTATTTTTACATAATTTTCATCTCTTTCAACTATTGAATCATCTTCATTACCAATTATTGAAATATATATTTCTGGATCGCATTGAAGAATGAATACTCCTAGGTATATAGTATAATAGATATTTAGTCACTGCATATGATAGATTAAATCATTTTTCCATTTGCATGTTATAAACAAACACACCCTCCTTATCCTTATTCAGAAATTGGTCCCTTTATCCCAGTCAGAGCCACTACACCAAACAGAAAAGGAATTGCTCTAAGGTCTGGACTGGGTGGTTTTCCCCCATGTTGTTGTAAGAGAATTATGAGGCTTCAACATTTTTACGCTAGAAGGAGGGCCATCATGAATGGAAAAAAGGTCTGATCAATATAAAAGCCAATATAAGAGTTTCTCTCGCTCTAGATCCCCTTCAACTTCTAGACCATTATCTAGATCTAAATTATTAAGATCTGAATTTGAACATCCCTCTCCTAAGTCTCCTAATGAAACTCAACCAATATTATCTCCAGATTATCATCATAACTTGCCAGAAGTTCAATCTTTGATCTAAAAATTAGAGAGTGTATCCATTTCTGCTGAAAAGCGTGAAAGTTCTCAAACATCTAAAATTAGTGTTTCATCTTCTTTACAACCAAGACGAATATTAACTTGATCGGAAACTCAAAAGAAAAAAATCCCTCATTTTTAATTTACTACTGATACTTCTCAAAGGAAAATAATGAAGACTGAGTCAGATTCAACCACCAGTGAGGTATTATCCAATAATCCACCCATTCACCTCCATTACCTCCACTCATTTCAACAACTTCTATTCAAACAATTAGTGTTAGTTTAATTAGTTCCAATACCCAAACTAATACTCCTTCAACTAGTTATAGCACTCAACCTATCTATTCTTCAGCTCAAACTCCACTCATCACCTCCACTTAAGGCCCAATGGCAGGCCAACCATGGAATAATCTAGGTGTTGTACAAATGCCTGCTCCTCTTCATCCTCTTCCTAAATACCCTAAAATATGTTTACCTAAATTTAATCCTGATGATGTTCTCCCAGTTGAAGAACACATCCATCATTATATGTTATTCATCAATTTGAAAGAGGTGACTGAAGAAGATGCTATAGTCAGATTATTTACATATAATCTCATGGGATCCATAGGATCCTGGAATTTTTCATTGCTTGCTTGCTCTATAACTAGCTATAATATGTTTGAAGAACAATTCTTAGCTAATTTTGGAGATGACCGAACCATTGCATCGCTCATCAATGACCTATCAAATATTAATAATAAAACAAGAGAGAAAATAAAAGACTTCAATTCTAGATTTAATAAATTATTCAATAAAATCCTTGGTACATCAATTCCTGGTGTTGAGGTTCAAATTGAGTGGTATATTTATTCTCTCCCATCTAACATAGCCATTTTTGTTGATAGAGTGAAGTTAGCTACATTGGCAGAAAATATGAAAGAAGCTTTTTCAGTAGAGAAACGTAATATAGCTCTTGAAAAGAAGAATTCTCAAGAAGACATGAAATCCAAGAAAGTATATTTTAATGATGATTCAAAGAAAAAGACACCAAAAGATCCTTTTGATGTAGAAGGTCTTCATAAAGTACTAAAAACCATGACAAATGAAATGGCAGACATCAAAAAACAACTTGTTGAAAGTTATAGTACAAAGAATACTTGCAGGTACTTGCAGGCCCTTCAAGAAAAATTAGTCTTCTAATTCTCAAGTGCCCAACATCATATCTAATGTTGACCCTGATAAAGACACAGACGAGGAGAAAAGAGAAGAAGAAGAAACTGAAGTCGAGGAAGAATTCAAACTAAATGGCATGTGGGATTTCATCCTACCAAATGATGAACAACACAACAATTTACCCATTTAGTAGAAGAAGCAAGAATACCACTGATGTAATGCAGCCTAATAAAAAACAGAAGAATTCAACTTCTCAGTAAAGAAAAAACAGTAATTAAGAAGTCTACATCTAAGGCTACACAGACTAACCATGCTCCTTCAAATGTTCCAGCAACGTCAAAGATAATGGTAGTCTCTGACACCATTGAATACAATTTAGTGGAAGATATGAAAAAGACTAGGGATAATATCTCAATCCATGAACATACTAAATTAAAACAACAACAGAAGATTTTACTTAGAGATTTGAATGCATTTCCTACTTCATCCTTACCTACTCCGGTACTAGTTCAAGCTGCTAATCATATGGGTAAACTTCCTTCTCCTTAAACTAAAATATATGCCATATATCTTATTATGATAGGTGATCAATCCATCTCTCATACTCCTCCATTCCTTTTGACATATGAGATCTTTAATAAGAATTTCCATCATTGCTTAATTGATTCAAGGGCTTCCTATAATATGATGCCAAAATCAGCATGTGCTAAATTGAACATAACTCCTCAAAATTCTCCTGTTCATATAGTACAACTTGATAGAACAAAAATAGAGGTTGTAGGAGAAATAAATTATTTTTCCACTAGATTATCATCAAATCCAAAGGTTGCCCAGATAATTGATATTTTGGTAGTTGATATTCCTGAATTTTATGGTTTAGTATTGAGCAGAGATTGGTCTGAGAAACTTCATGGATATTTTGCAATGGACTTGTCACATATGTGGATGCCCCACAATGGAAAGTCAGACCAAATTCGATTAGACCATGATAAATTCATGAAGCATACAGTTACTGATCTTGAAGGAGTCAATGAACGAGTAGCATTCAATAATAATATTATTGGAAATTAGTCAGTAGAATCATTTATTGGAAAATTTAATGCCCAACCATCACCCTTCTTCGATAATGCGGTTATCTCTCAAATTAGAAAAAATTCCCAAACAAACACTTCTAAATGTAATTTTTTTAAAAATAAACCTGTAGTTAATTCTTTATTTTGGATTCCTTATTTTGATGGTTCTAAATCAGAATATGGTGCAGGAGTTGGCTCTATTTTGATAAGTCCTGAAGGAGAAAATACCATGCTGGCGTGTAGACTTGAATTCGATTGCACGAACAATGAAACATAATATGAAGCACTAATTCAAGGTTTGTATAAAGCAATTGACCTTGACATTAAATATCTACAAGTACTTGGAGATTCAAAAAACATTGTCAAACAAGTAAGAAATACTATCCATTGTCATTTTGGACATCTTAAACATTATCAGTCATTAGTCTAGTATTTGAATTCTCATTTATTAGCTTTAATTATCTCCTTTGTGCCCAGAATACAAAATTCTAGTGCAGTTTTATTGGCCAATATAGCATCTAAATTAATTCCATCTCAAGAATTTAGTCCTGATAGTTTTTCTATTGAGTTGATTTTTAGACCATTTGTTCCTGATAATATTACTAATTGGAGAGTCTTTAATCATGATTCTGATATTATATATTTCCTTACATCTGAAGGATATTATGATAATCAAATCCTCGATGAGCATGAACATGACATTCAAATAAAAGAAGAACAATAAGAAAATCTAATACCAAAGTCAATTGTCAAAGTTGAAGACCTTTATGATTTAAAAGATAGGTTCACGAGAGTTACTAATTATAAAACTCAAAGTTCAACTTAAATATTTGAGTTAGTAAATCTTCGAACCGATGATAAACCACAAAATGTCAACTTAGGTATTGGTCTGTCTTTTGAAGAAAGAGTATCATTTTTCAAGTTATTAAGGACCTACAAAAGTGTTTTTGCTTGGGATTATACTAATGTCAAAACATATGAGACTTCTTTTATTCAACACATTATTTCTATGATTTCAGATGAGAAACCAATACAACAAAAGTTGAGGAAAATTCATCCTAATCTTGAAAGTCAAATTAAAACATAGTTGAATAAGCTCCTCAAATCTAAGATCACCTTTCCAGTTAGACATTCAAAATGGGTATCAAATTTGGTTCCTGTCAAGAAGAAAAATGGTGACATTAGGATTTGCATTGATTTTAGAAATTTAAATAAAGCATGTTAGAAGGAAAATTTTCCATTGCTGACCATGGAACAAGTACATAAAACTGTAGCTGGTTCTGAACTTATGTCTTTTATAGATGGGTTTTCACAATATAACCAAATCCAGGTACACCTAGATGAAAGATTAAATACTACATTCAGGACTAAGTGGGGAAATTATGCCTATCAAAAGATGTCATTCGGGTTAATCAATGCATGTGACACTTTCCAAAGAGCCATGGACACAAATTTTATAGGATTCTGTTGGAAATGTTGTCATTGATGGCAAAGGAGGTAGCGCTCAAGCAAAGGAGGCAGCGCTGAAGCAAAGAGGCAGCAAAGAAGCAAATAAAGGTAGAGGAAACGAATATAATAGAGGCAGAACCGTTATCTCAGCAATAGAGGCAGAGGCAGAGCGACAGGAGCAGCAGAGGCAGAGGCAGAGGCAGAGCGACAGGAGCAGCAGAGGCAGAGGCAGAGGCAGAGCGACAGGAGCAGCAGAGGCAGAGGCAAAAGCAGAGCCGTTATAAAATTCCGAGAATCGCCCAAGCCGGCAGATACAGTCGTATGTATAATTCCGAGAATCATACCCCAAGCCGGGCGTTACGCATATAATGCAAAACCAAATTCCAGGAATCGCACACTCCAACTGGCGTTATAGATTTAGCATAATTCATAAACATTATTCCGGGAATCGCCTAACCCGATGGGCGTTACATATAATATATAAACCATATTCCGGGAATCGCTTAACCCTTTGGCAAAGTATACATATATGTCTGTTATATTATGGAGCGCACAAAACAAAAGTTTTAGATGGTGGGACCTCTCCCCAATCGCAATCGGAGATCGCAAGGGCAGCGGAATATCGCAACAGAAAGTTGTGATTGCGATCGAAGGCCGGACCCGATCGAGTTATATGACACAGTTTATGAGCTAATCGCATCCGAGATTGATCGCAAGTCTTTTGTTATATGCTCCGATCGAAGGCCGGACCCGATCGAGTTATATGCCACAGTTTATGAGCTAATCGCATCTGAGTTCCCAATCGCAATCGGAACTCTCCGATTAATCGCACGACTTTGTAATATGTTGCGATTGAAATCGCGGACCCGATCGTGTTATAAGCGGGAGTTGATATATGCAAATCACATCCGGAATCTCAATCGCAATCGGAACTCTCCGATTGATCGCACGACTTTGTAAAACGCTGCGATTGAAGCCCGGACCCGATGGGCTTATTAACTATGATTAACAAGTGTTTGAGTTCCAGTTCTAATCACAAATGGAAATTTATGAAGGCGCTGTTATATATAAATATATATATATATATATATATATATATATATATATATAGTTTGCGATTGTATTGAAAAGTGCCGCGTGGTCTGTGGACCCACGGGCCTCAGCTTAAGGTGGAGGGCGATTGTTTATATAAAATAATTGCTGTGAGATATATAAAACATGGTTGCGGTTGTATTAAAACATTCCGCGTGGTCTGTAGACCCACGGGCCTCAGCTTAACGGGAGGGCGATTATTAATGTAATAAAATTGTAATATATGTATGTTCCGGCCTGCGGAACTCGCTTCATCAACAAGACACTTGCTGCGTGTAAAGGATTGAATTACAGTCAGCAGATTCATTTATATATAAAGTGCTGGTATAAAAATAAAATAAAATGCAGTTCATAAATTCAGGAGTTACGCAGCAGCCATAAACAGAAAGGCATACAAAGAAGAGAAAGGGACAAAGAGACAGTTAGAGAAAAGACAAATGCACAGCAAGCCGAGAGACAAAATGAGTGAGCTGGAATTCACATTGTAATTTGAATGTAAATGTTTTTATTGTTTTTATTGTTTGTGATGCATTGGCAAGTCTCCGAGAGAAAACAAATTCCCACTGTAATGTTAAAATTGACACCTACAGTTATAATTTCTGAGTAAGCTAATAAAAGGAGTGAGAAGGCAGAAGGCAAGGAGACATGACTTTCCATTTCGAATTCCAAGCAGAATACAAATAGTCATGTGAGGAAATCTATAAATAATATCATCTTGATATGCAGAGAGAGTTTTTGAGAGCAAGGGAGAGAGCATATATAGAGAGAATGCAGAATATAGAAGGCAGAGAAGATTAAGAGAAGCTACAGAACAAAGCTGATATCTGAGGTAAATCAGCAAACATTCAGTTTTAGAAAATGAGGAAGTTGGAGCTTCCCTATCAAGTTGCAGCTTGATAGCTGTCAGTTGTAGCTAACTGAGGTTGGAGCCTCCTGTAGGTTGGTGCTTGCAGAAAACTGAAGGGAGTTGGTGCTTCCTTGCAAGTTGTAGCTTGCAGAATTGAGGTAGGAGCCTCCTGTAGGTTGGTGCCTGCAGAAAACAGTGGTGAGAGGGAGTTGGAGCTTGCCTTTGCATCACAACAATAATAAGATGTGGTTTTCTCCCTTTATGGGTTTCCACTTATATCTGGTGTCTCTGTGCATGATATTTATGTATTTATCTGATATGTATCATTTGCTTAATACCTGCTGCTCTCATATTAAGTCTACTTCTCTATTAAACTAATACTTTCTGATTACATTCTAAAATTACTCTCACATCAAATAAAGTTTGAAATGAAGGTGTAAATAAGTTTAATGAAAAGTTTAAGAGATCAGGAATGTATTAAACTGATTCACCCCCCCCTCTCAGTTTAATTAGAGGTTCAACAATTGGTATCAGAGCCAGTTCCTTTGTACAAGTCTAACAACTGAAAGGAGATCCTAGGTTCTCAAGATGGCTAGTAAAGAAGGATGCTCAACCAATAAAGCCCCTTTCTTCACTGGTGAAAATTATGCTTTCTGGAAAATCAGAATGAAGACATACATAATGTCTCTAGGAATAGAAGTCTGGGCTGCTGTGGAATTAGGATATGCCCCAAAGTCAACTGATACAGAAAAAGAAGCTAAAGAAAGCTTTGTAGCTAATGCTAAAGCCATGAATGCCATCCTGAATGGATTATGTGAAGTAGAGTTTATTAAAGTAATGCACAAAGACACTGCCAAGAAAATATGGGATACTCTTGAAGGCATACATGAGGGAGACCAGAAAGTAAAAACTGCCAAACTTCAAGTATATAGAGCCCAGTTTGAAAACTTAAAAATGAATGATGATGAAGATGTGGGCAGCTTCTTCTTAAAAGTTGCAAAAATTGTTAACAATGTGAAAGCTCTTGGAGAAACCATACCAGAAAGTATAGTTGTGCAAAAGATTCTAAGATCACTCCCATCCAGATTTAATCCCAAGGTATCTGCAATAGAAGAGACAACGAATTGGGAGACATTGACCATGAATCAGCTACTAGGAAATCTTACAGCATATGAGATGAGGCTCCCATAGAAGAAGTCAAGCACAAGGGAGGCAGCATTCAAAACAGAAAAGAAGAAAGAAGAAAAGGAAGACATATGCTCCTGCTCTGATGAAGAAGAGGCTAAATTTGTTAAGAAATTGGATAGAGGCTCAGGTAGATACAAAGGTAAACTTCCCTTCAAATGATTTAACTATGGAAGAGTTGGACATTATGCTGCTAAATGTCCTCACAAGAAAGTAAGAAATCAAGCTCAAGAATCAGAGAAAGACACATCAAAGAACTGGCAGAAAGGAAAGAAATTCAGTAGAAAATCCTATTATGCTCACCAAGACAGCAGTGCATCTGAAGACTCAGATGAACCCTCAAGTGAAGAAGGAACCTTAGAATTTATATTGATGGCCATAGAAGATCTTGAGGGACTCCTACTAGAAGATGAAGAAGAAGAAGGGGAAGTAGACCTTGAGGGGGAGCTAAGAAGTGCTCTGGAGGAGATTGACAGACTCAAACTAAAATGCAGAAAACAAAAGGAGATTCTCCTCAAATGTGTGAAAGAAGAACAAAATTCAGAAGTCCTCATGCTACTGAAGGTAAAGCTTGAAGAAGCCAAGAAGATAGAAGATATGTTACTTCAGCAAATCAAGGATAAAACCCAAGAACAAGAGAAGTTGGAGGAAGAAGTGGTAGGTCTTAGGAAGAAACTAGAAAATGCTCAAAGGACAGTGGTTATAAACTCTTCTCTAACAACAAGCTCTAGCAAGTTGAATGATATCCTGATTGCTCAAAGATCCCCAATGATAAAAACAGGAATAGGCTATGAAGGAGAATCGAGTAAAGGAAAAGAAAAGGAAGACAAAAATATAATTTTTGTAAAAGCAATGAAGACTGATGAAGAAGCCCAGACCATTCCTATAAAAGAAGAAACATGTAATAAGAATGACAGAGATCAGAAGAAATCTCTAGTAACAAGGAATATAATGAATACCAAGATGGCAGAAAAAGAATCATATGCCCCTAAGTATATCAAATTTGGAAGTCATCAGAGGAAATTCTTCCCTCCTATGAAGAATGCCACCTGCTATGTCTGCCACAAACCAGGACACATTGCTGCATATTGTTATGCAAGGAAGAGTAATTCAGACCTGCAAAAGATGCAAACAGTGAAGAGGCTATCTCAAACAAATAAATGGAGAAAACAATCTTACATCAGGTATGCAAATAATTTCTATGGTTATTGTTTTTATTGTAAGGAGTTTGGCCATAAAATTATTGAATGTAGAAAGTATGGACAAAGACTGATGTTCAATACCTCAAGGAGGTTTATGAGTCAAAGAAATTTTGTTCATGCTCACAATTCTGCAAAAACTATAATCAAATGTTGTATATGCAACCAAATTGGGCATATATCTTCCAAGTGTTCTCTAAAGGGATATAATTCATCACCTCACAAAAGATACCAAACAAAAGGGGGCCTCCAGTGGATAAAGAAGGTGAATAAATGTGACCTGGCTCTAACTGCTCAAGATCTGAAAAGCCAGTGGTACTTGGATAGTGGCTGCTCCAAACACATGACTGGAGACAGAAGCAAGTTTATAACTCTTGATGAAAAGAAATCTGGCAATGTTATTTTTGGTAATGATAAATCGGGAAAGATCAAGGGAAAAGGCTCAGTCAGCATAGACAATGGCAGAGGAAAAGCCCAAGAGGTACTATTTGTGGATGGACTGAAAGCAAATTTACTGAGTGTCAGTCAGATGTGTGACAAAGGCTGTGAAGTTCTTTTTAGAGCACAAGATTGTGTGGTCAGGTCAAGCACAACAGGAAAGACTCTGCTCAAAGGTGTTCGAACAAAGAACAATGTATACATAGTGAAAGAGGAAGATGAAGCCTGCCATCTTAGAAAACTTGAGGAGTCATGGTTGTGGCATAGGAGATTGGGACATCTCAGCTTTGACCATATCATAAAATTGAGCAAGAAGAAAGCTGTCAAAGACATGCCAGAAATAAAAAGGCCTTCAAGTACTATATGCAAATCTTGTCAATTGGGGAAACAGACTCGCACATCCTTTAAATCTAAAGAAGAGTTATCAACAAGAAGACCACTGCAGCTCGTGCACATGGACCTGTGTGGATCTGCTAGAACTAGAACACCAAGTGGAGAATCCTATTTCATGCTGATAATAGATGACTTTTCCAGAATGACATGGGTTGCCTTTCTCAAAAATAAATCAGAAGCATTGGAAAAATTTAAGATATTCAGAGCATTAGCAGAAAATCAAACTGGATGCAAGTTGAAATGTATCAGATCAGACAGAGGAGGAGAATTCACAGATTATGACTTTGTAGACCTATGTAATGAACATGGAATAAAGCAACAATTTACTATTGCAGGGACACCTCGGCAGAATGGAGTAGCAGAGAGACAAAACAGGTCTGTACAACAAATAGCCAGAGCTATGATGCAAGAGAATAATATTGCTCAAACCTTCTGGGCAGAAGCAGTACACACAGCAGTACATATCCTTAATAAAGCTCACTTAAGGCCAAGCAGTGACAAGACTCCATATGAACTATGGCATGGAAAGCCAACTTCAATAAAACATTTCAAAGTCTTTGGTAGCAAGTGTTACATAAAGAATAATGATGAAAACCTTGGGAAATTTGATGCAAGAGCAGATGAAGGAATATTCTTAGGATATGCATCCAAAAGTAAAGGGTATAGGTGCTACAACAAGACTCTTCGGAAAATAGTTGAATGTATTGATGTGATATTTGATGAAGAACTTCCAAACAATACAAGAAATACAGACTGTTGCAGTCCATCAGACAACCATGAAGAGGAAGACAAGGATGATGATGAAACAAGCAAGACAACAGATGATGCAGAGCTGAGCTCGAAAACCCCCTCAAGATACACTCAGAAGAATCATCCTGAAGATCAGATCATAGGAGAGAAGAAAGCAAGAGTCCAGACAAGAAGGCAGCTAACAGAACAAACAGAAGAAGTATACATTGCCATGTTATCACAAATAGAGCCAAAGAAATTTGAAGAAGCCAGCAAGGACAAGTATTGGGTAAAAGCAATGAATGAAGAATTGGACCAAATTGAGAAGAACAATACCTGGGAACTAGTTCCTAGACCTATTGAGAAAAATATCATTGGTTCAAAATGGGTATTCAAAAACAAAATGAATGAGAAAGGACAAGTAATCATGAATAAAGCCAGGCTGGTCTGCAAAGGATACTCACAAATTGAAGGACTTGACTATGATGAAACATTTGCACCTGTAGCCAGAATGGAGGCTATCAGAATGTTCCTGGCATTTGCATGCTATCAAGACTTCAAGGTATATCAAATGGATGTAAAGTCTGCTTTTCTTAATGGAGATCTAGAAGAAGAAGTGTACATGGAACAACCAGAAGGTTTCTCATTGACAGACAAAGAAGACTATGTGTGCAGACTGAAGAAGGCCCTATATGGACTGAAACGGGCTCCTCGTGCTTGGTACTCAAGACTGGACAAATATTTGCAAAAACAGGGTTTTAAGAGAGGTGGAGTAGACAACAATCTATACATAAAAGCGCATGAAAATTAACTCCTAATTGTTGTTGTATATGTTGATGACATTATGTTTGGAAGCAACAAAGATGAACTAGCAAAAGATTTTGCTGATGAGATGAAAACAGAGTTTGAAATGTCTATGATTGGAGAACTCAGTTTCTACTTGGGACTGCAAATTCAGCAAAAGAACACTGGCATATTCATTTCTCAAGAAAAATACTTAAAAGAAATGCTGAAAAAATTCAAAATGGAGGACTGCAAACCAATGACAACCCCCATGATCACGGGATGCAAGCTGTGTGCTGATGATAGGTCTGCAGATGTAGATCAAAAACTCTACAGATCCATGATAGGAAGCCTGCTGTACTTGACAGCTTCAAGACCAGACATCATGCTAGCAGTAGGACTAGTGGCAAGATATCAAGCAGCACCTAAACAAAACCATCTTCTGGAAGTAAAAAGAATACTCAGATATCTACAAGGAACCGCACAATATGGGCTTTGGTATCCTAAAGGCAAAAACTTCACCTTAACAGCATACACAGATGCAGATTGGGCCAGCTGTGTGGATGACAAGAAGAGTACAAGTGGAGGTGCATTCTATCTAGGAGAAAGTCTGGTGGCATGGCTAAGCAAGAAACAAACATCCATATCTCTGTCTACTGCTGAAGCAGAATATATAGCAGCAGCAGCATGTTGTACACAAGTCATGTGGATGAAGCAAACTCTTCAAGACATGAAGGTAAGCATTAATGAACCTATCTCAATCAAATGTGATAATACAATTGCTATAAGTATATCTAAAAATCCTGTGCTTCATTCAAAAACTAAACATATACCAATCAAGTATCATTTTCTCCGAGAACAAGTGGCTCAAAAGATAGTTAAACTGGACTATGTATCATCGAAAGAACAGATAGCAGATATATTTACCAAACCACTTGCCAGAGAACCATTCGAATACTTGAGAGACAAACTAGGGGTAGTATCTGTAGATACTATTCTCTAATATGAAGAGAAAGTACAGTCTCAAGGGGAGAACAAAACGAAGATATCATTCCAGGGGGAGAATAGCCAGCAAGATAAGCATAAAACAAGTCCACAGGATCACATTATCAATATTATCAGCATTCAGAAGAAACAAGAACCTGTCTGCAATCTAGCACATATTACAGGCACTACAAATGAATCACAGCTATAAAACATATATCGGCTAACTAAACCAAAGTGTTCTCTCAACAAGTCTCATACATCACTCTGGAGCAGCATAGTACAATTTCAGCTGAAGAGGACCTAAACGTAGCTCAGAGAAAGGAAATACAATGACCGAGCCCATACGGAGAGATGAGGCGTCGTCCTTTGCCATTGATGTCAAAGGGGGAGGAAGAACAAACAACAGGAGGAAGAGCAGGCAAACAGAAAGAGCAAGCAACAAGAGAAAGAGAAAGCAAACAGAGAAAGTGGATTGCCATCAATGCCAAAGGGGGAGACTGTTGGAAATATTGTCATTGATGGCAAAGGAGGCAGCGCTCAAGAAAAGGAGGCAGCGCTGAAGCAAAGAGGCAGCAAAGAAGCAAATGAAGGCAGAGGAAACAAATATAATAGAGGCAGAACCGTTATCTCAGCAATAGAGGCAGAGGCAGAGCGACAGGAGCAGCAGAGGCAGAGGCAGAGGCAGAGCGACAGGAGCAGCAGAGGCAGAGGCAAAAGCAGAGCTGTTATAAAATTCCGAGAATCGCCCAAGTTGGCAGATACAGTCGTATGTATAATTCCGAGAATCATACCCCAAGCCGGGCGTTACGCATATAATGCAAAACCAAATTCCGGGAATCGCACACTCCAACCGGCGTTATAGATTTAACATAATTCATAAACATTATTCCGGGAATCGCTTAACCCGATGGGCGTTACATATAATATATAAACCATATTCCGGGAATCGCTTAACCCTTTGGCAAAGTATACATATATGTCTGTTATATTATGGAGTGCACAAAACAAAAGTTTTAGATGGTGGGACCTCTCCCCAATCGCAATCGGAGATCGCAAGGGCAGCGGAACATCGCAACAGAAAGTTGCGATTGCGATCGAAGGCCGGACCCGATCGAGTTATATGACACAGTTTATGAGCTAATCGCGTCCGAGATTGATCGCAAGTCTTTTGTTATATGCTCCGATCGAAGGCCGGACCCGATCGAGTTATATGCCACAGTTTATGAGCTAATCGCATCCGAGTTCCCAATCACAATCGGAACTCTCCGATTGATCGCACGACTTTGTAATATGTTGCGATTGAAATGGCGGACCCGATCTTGTTATAAGCGGGAGTAGATATATGCAAATCGCATCCCGAATCTCAATCGCAATCGGAACTCTTCGATTGATCGCACGACTTTGTAAAACGCTGCGATTGAAGCCCGGACCCGATGGGCTTATTAACTATGATTAAAAAGTGTTTGAGTTCCAGTTCTAATCGCAAATGGAAATTTGTGAAGGCGCTGTTATATATAAATATATATATATATAAAGTTTTTGTGATTGTATTGAAAAGTGCCGCGTGGTCTGTGGACCCACAGGCCTCGTCTTAAGGTGGAGGGCGATTGTTTATATAAAATAATTGTTGTGAGATATATAAAACATGGTTTCGGTTGTATTAAAACATGTCGCGTGGTCTGTAGACCCACAGGCCTCAGCTTAACGGGAGGGTGATTATTAATGTAATAAAATTGTAATATATGTATGTTCCGGCCTGCGGAACTCGCCACATCAACAAGACACTTGCTGCGTGTAAAGGATTGAATTACAGTCATCAGATTCATTTATATATAAAGCGCTGGTATAAAAATAAAATAAAATGCAGTTCATAAATTCAGGAGTTACGCAGCAGCCATAAACAGAAAGGCATACAAAGAAGAGAAAGGGACAAAGAGACAGTTAGAGAAAAGACAAATGCACAGCAAGCCAAGAGACAAAATGAGTGAGCTGGAATTCACATTGTAATTCGAATGTAAATGTTTTAATTGTTTTTATTGTTTGTGATGCATTGGCAAGTCTCCGAGAGAAAACAAACTCCCACTGTAATGTTAAAATTGACACCTACAGTTATAATTTCTGAGTAAGCTGATAAAAGGAGTCAGAAGGCAAAAGGCAAAGAGACATGACTTTCCATTTCGAATTCCAAGCAGAATACAAACAGTCATGTGAGGAAATCTATAAATAATATCATCTTGATATGCAGAGAGAGTTTTTTTTTTTTAGAGCAAGGGAGAGAGCATATATAGAGAGAATGCAGAATATAGAAGGCAGAGAAGATTAAGAGAAGCTACAGAACAGAGCTGATATCTGAGGTAAATCAGCAAACATTCAGTTTTAGAAAATGAGGAAGTTGGAGCTTCCCTATCAAGTTGCGGCTTGATAGCTTTCAGTTGTAGCTGACTGAGGTTGGAGCCTCCTGTAGGTTGGTGCCTGCAGAAAACTGAAGGGAGTTGGTGCTTCCTTGCAAGTTGTAGCTTGCAGAATTGAGGTAGGAGCCTCCTGCAGGTTGTTGCCTGCAGAAAACAGTGGTGAGAGGGAGTTGGAGCTTGCCTTTGCATCACAACAATAATAAGATGTGGTTTTCTCCCTTTATGGGTTTCCACTTATATCTGGTGTCTCTGTGCATGATATTTATGTATTGATCTGATATGTATTATTTGCTTAATACTTGCTGCTCTCATATTAAGTCTACTTCTCTATTAAACTAATACTTTCTGATTACATTCTAAAATTACTCTCACATCAAATAGAGTTTGAAATGAAGGTGTAAATAAGTTTAATGAAAAGTTTAAAAAACAGGAATGTATTAAACTGATTCACCCCCCCCCTCTCAGTTTAATTAGAGATTCAACAGATTCATTAACAAATCAGTGGTTACTTATCTACATGACATCAGAGTCTTTTCTAGACAAAGAACCAATCATGCAAATGACCTAAGACAAGTCTTTGAGCGAAATATGGAATCTCAATTAACCCAAAGAAGTCCTATTTTGGTTTAGATGAAGGAAAAATTTTAGGATTCATCGTCTCTAAAAGGGGTATTTATATCGATCCTGAAAGAATCGAAGAAATTAAAAGAATTACTTTCCCTCATAATAAGAAAACCATTCAGTCATTTCTTGGACAGATAATTTTTTTAAAGAGATTTGTCCTTGACTTTTCGCAGATAGTTTTACCTTTACAAACAATGATTGAGAAAAATTCAGTCTTCAAGTGGGTACACAATGAAAGGGAATCATTTGATTTAATGTTGTGTAATCAGCTCCAAAAAGAGAAGAAAAGAGATATCAACGCCTTAGAAATGAGCCACTTCGAGGGGGCAACCTCCAATACATTACATAAATGAACAATTCTTGGATGATACAATTTACAAAACCTCCTTTCTATATATATGAGTCCATGGGGCCATAATTTAATCCTATTGGGCCACAATGTAATCCTAGCCGGCCTAACACTAATAATTTAAGGGCACAATAATAATAAAATGGGGGTTACTAGGGTATAATAATAACAATAAGGGGGTTACACTAACAACAATAAGGGACTATACTAGTAATATAGGGACCTAACATGCCCCTCTCCTTCAAAAAAGTGTTGTCCTCAACACTTGAGTAGCTTTGGGTGCTTCTGTATAAAATTCTCATCCTCCCATGTAGAATCTTCAGTGGGTAAGTTCTTCCACTTGATGAGATACTCTGAAATTGATCGATTCCGTAGTTGTCGAGTTCTTGTTTCCGTGACCGCTTCCGGTTCCAATATGATTTTTCCTTCCTCATCAAGTTCTGGAAATATTGTTTGAACTGAATATTTTCACCTATAACCTTCTTTAAGCATGAAACATGGAAAACTGGATGTACTCGCGAAGAAGCAGGAAGCTCCAATTTGTATGCCATAGTACCAATCTTTTGCAACACCTTGTAAGGACCATAGTACTTTGGCGATAATTTATTATCCTTCTTTGCTTGCTTGAGGGACATTTGTTTGTATGGTTGTAGCCGTAAAAATACCCAATCTCCTACATCAAAACTTCTCTCGCTACGATGTTGATCTGCCTGTTGTTTCATTCGATTTTGTACCCAATTCAGGTTATCCTTTAAGAGTTGGAGAAATTCTTGCTGATGCTCGATGTGATCTTCCACTACTTGAAACTTCGAATTTTCCCTTAAAGATGATGTGATCGATGGTGGATGATATCCATAAAGTGCCATAAATGGGGTCATTTTTGCTGCAGTATGGAAGGAAGTGTTATACCACCATTCCGCGAGAGGTAACCACTTGACCCATTGTGTTTGTTTTTCAGATACAAAACAACGAAGATATCCTTCCAAAAATTTATTTACTATCTCAATTTGACCATTAGATTGAGGATGATAAGATGAGCTATGAGCTAATTGAGTACCCAAACAAGAAAATAACTCCGTCCAAAAATTTCCAGTAAAAATGGGATCTCTGTCGCTCACAATAACCCTTGTGCTTCCATGTAGCTTTTGAATTCTGTCCATAAATGTAGTAGCAACTGTACTTGCTTTAAATGGATGAGATAATGCACAAAAGTGTGCATACTTGGTAAGTCTATCAACTACCACCATGATGACATTCTTTCCTTCAAACTTAGGTAAACCTGTGATAAAATCCATTGAAATCTCCTCCCAACGCTGACTTGGAATGGATAAAGGTTGAAGAAGTCCCGGGGTCTTAATTGTCTCCACTTTATTCTGCTGGCAAACCAAACATTCCGCCACAAACTTTTGAATATCAGATTTAAGGCCATCCCAAAAAAATTCTTTCTTCACCCCGTGGTAAGTTTTTAAAAATCCTGAGTGTCCTCCTAAAGGAGAAGTGTGCAATTCCAAAAGAATATTTTGTTTTAGTTGGGAATTATTACAAAGATATAAGCGATATTTGTACCATAAGGAATCATTTTTCCAACTAAATGTATCAGATGTACCAGGATCTTGCTGCAACTTTTGAATGAGTGTCCATACATCTTTGTCCTTCTTCCATCCATCTCTTGCTTTGGTTATCCAATCTGGTTGGATAATAGAAATGGCACAAAGCAATGCTTCCACCTCTTCATTCTTTCTTGAGAGTGTATCTGCAACAACATTAAGCTTTCCTTTTTTGTAGATTATTTCAAATTCATAACCCAACATCTTTGTGACCCATTTTTGCTGCTCTTCTGAAGATAGTCTTTGTTCCAAAAAGTGTTTTAGACTATCATGATCAGTTTCTACCTTGAAGTGTCTTCCCATTAGGTAAGTTCGCCATTTCTTTAGTGCAAGCAATATTGCTAACATTTTATTCTCATAAATAGGTTTCTGTAAATAATTTCCTTTGATTGGATGACTTTCAAAAGCAATGGGTCTTCCTTCCTGCATTAAAATTGCACCAATTCCATTTCCTGAGGCATCACATTCCAAAATAAAGGTTTTTGTGAAGTCTGGCGTAGCTAAGACCGGTGCTAGGCACATTGCCTCTTTAAGATGTTCAAAGGCCTTAGTTGCTTCCGGAGTCCATGAAAATGCATCTTTCTTCAATAATGTTGTTAGAGGTGCTGCTATTCTCCCATAATTCTTAACAAACTTGCGATAATACCCCGTTAACCCGAGAAATCCTCGCAACTGCTTTATGGTTGTGGGGACTTTCCATTCCTTAATGGCTTTAATTTTGTTAGGGTCTACTTTACCACCCTCATGAGATACAATATGACCCAGATATTCCACCTCTTGTACTCCAAAGAAACATTTGGATGTTTTTGCATATAATTGTTTCTCCTGCAATAGTTTGAGCACCCTGTCAACATGTTCAACATGATCCTTCCAAGACCTGCTGTAGATTAGTATATCATCAAAAAATACTAGCACAAATTTTCTAAGGAAGGGTTTGAAAATGGAATTCATCAACCCTTGAAATGTAGAAGGTGCATCGGTAAGGCCAAAAGGCATGACCAAAAATTCATAATGACCCTCATGAGTTCGAAATGCTGTTTTTGGAATATCTTCAGTCTTCATTCTAATTTGATGATATCCTGAACGAAGATCCAACTTGGTAACATAAATTGCTCCATGTAATTCATCCAATAATTCATCAATCACAGGAATGGGAAATTTATCTTTAATGGTGAGCTTATTGAACTCCCTATAATCCGAACACATTCGCCCTGATCCATCTTTCTTTTGTACCAATACTGTAGGAGCAGAGAAAGAACTTTGACTAGGTTAAATTATACCCGCCTCTAACATTTCTGCAATCATACGTTCAATTTCGCTCTTTTGGAAGTAAGGATATCTATAAGGCCTGATGTTTGGAGGAACACTTCTTGGAATCAAATGAATAGAATGATCATGATCACGAATAGGTGGGAGTCCTTTGGGAGTTTCAAACACCTCGGAATGATTGTCCAAGACTTGTTGGAGATCTGCAGAAATAGATGATTTTGATGTCAGAACTTCTAGTGAGCATAATTGTGCAATTAATCCTCGCTGTTCTTTCTTTATAAGATTTCTCATGACATTAGAGCTTATTATCCTTCCCAGCTTCCCTTCAATACCCTGTAATTCGAATTCCTTTCCTTCTGAAAAAAAATTCAAGAAAAGTTCTTGAAAATTAAAAGCTACCGTCCCCAAAGATTGTAACCATTGTACTCCTAGTACAACATCAGCACCTCCCATAGCAATGGAAAGCATTGGACTAGTCAATACATATTCCCCCATGGTTAGCTTGATATTATGGCATTTTCCCGAGCAATTTATAGTTCCTCCATTTGCAACCATCATTTGACATTCTGGTGCTGGGTATAGGAAAAAATTTAATTCCTTGGCGACCTTACAGTGAATAAAATTATGGGTGCTACCTGAATCAATCAACACTATTACCTTTTTCTTGTTGATTTTTCCTTCTATCTTGAGAGTTTGAGGAGTGGTAATTCCTGCCAGTGCATTACACGATATGGTTGGATTCATTTCTTCCTCTTCTAGGGTTGGTTCCTGGCGTATATCCTCTTCTTGTTCATTTTCTTCTTCCTCTTCACAATCTATGTAAAATAATTTCTTCTTAGCACACTTATGACCTTTAGTGCATTTGCTATCACAACTGTAGCAAAGCCCTTTTGCTCTTTTTTCTTTCAATTGTTGTGGTGTCAACCTTGTAGGTTGTGGAAATCTAGGCGTAGCAACACTTCCTTCTTTATAGAATTGAGTGGTAGGCTTCCTTGTCGCCATAATTTTACATTCAACTTTTCTTGCCAACCTGAATGCCTTCTCCAATGAATCAGGTTCCAAAACGCGAACTTCATGTTGGATGTTATCCTTTAAAGTTCCTAAGAAGAGATCAATCCTGTGTTCCTCTGTAAGATCAGTTACCCTTATATTCAATTTTTGGAAGTCCTCAATGTGCTGCCCCACTAAACCCTTTTGTTTGAGATTTATCAATTGGGTAAAGAAGGTGTTGCTCTTTGTATCCTCATAATGTGCTAACATTTCCTCCGTAAAAATTGACCAAGTGACAATTTTTTTACGGGAGCAAAGCCATCGATACCATACAAATGTATTTTGTTCTAAATGTAAAGTTGCAATGCGTACCTTTTGTGTGTTTTTCACATTATGGAGATCAAAATATTGCTCCATCCGTAGTATCCATGTTACAGGATCATTTCCATCAAACTTCCTCATATCCATTTTTGGAATATGGTGGTTCTTCCCGCCAACATTAGAGTTTATGAAATCACGATTAACATTTATTTTGTTCTCATCATGAGGTTCTTTTACTATTCATTAGGAAAACAAATCTCTCTCTCTCTCTTAGATCATCCATCTTAGCTTCCATCTTAGCTTCCACACCATCCATCTTAGCTTCCACACCTTTCTTCAAAACTTCCATCTTCACTTCCACGCCATCCATCTTAGCTTCCATGCCTTTCTTCAAACCGTCCATCTTCACTTCCACGTCTTTCTTCAAAAATTCCATTTCATTTTTTGTTGCTCTTTGCGAGAGTGAATTTTTTTTCACTTTCTCTTGTAATTTTGATAGATCTTGTTGCAATTCTTCATCTTCATGAGTCATGGTAGAGCCTTCTGAAGGCTTAATGGGTGTTGAATTATTTTTACGGGGCATCTAATAGAACCCAATACTGATATATTTTACTTGCTTTTGAGGTGCTTGATATTGAAATTGGATTATCTTTGTGACTGAAGAACTTCAATATTTAAATTTTGGTATCAACGTAGCCCTTTGAATTATCTTTTGAATGCCACAGGTCTGACCTGATTTGGATTCTCCAAGACCAAGTTGTTTCCAATCTCCCACAATGACCTAATTATGGACTGGTTCAGTAGAGCGAACTTGTACGAATTGCCACGTGTCACTGTTTCGTCCTTCGTCCCTAAAATTGATAGCTAAGAAACTAAAGTTCATGTACTTGCAACCACTTTTTATGGCACTCCAATCTGATGTCCAGAGAGAGAGTTATTGAAATTTTCCCACGATCACCTCTTTGAGATGAAATTTAGTTGCCTGAAAAAGCACTACATTCCACAGATCATATCTCCAAAAATATTGCGAAACAAGCTCTGAAATTTTTTGACGAATTTCCTCAGGATTTTAGCTTCACACCATATGAATTTAAGATTCTAAAACTTCGTAGAAAAAACGTTATAGCGCAAATTCCACGATGACTTGTTTAGGAGCCTGAAAAAACAGCTAACTTCCACAGATCATATCTCCGAAAATATTGCGAACCAAGCTCTGAAATTTTTAGACGATCTTCCTCAGGATTTCAGCTTCACACAAAAAAAATTTCAGCTTCTGAAACTTCGTAGAAAAAAAAAATTATAGCGAAAATGCCACGATGACTTGTTTGGAGCAGCGAAAACCCTAGAATCCAAACCTCTAATACCAAATGTTGGGTAACCAGCTCCAAAAAGAGAAGAAAAGAGATATAAATGCCTTATAAATGAGCCACTTCGAGGGGGCAACCTCCAATACATTACATAAATGAACAATTCTTGGATGATACAATTTACAAAACCTCCTTTCTATATATAGGAGTCCATGGGGCCATAATGTAATCCTAGTGGGCCACATTGTAATCCTAGCCGACCTAACAATAATAATTTAAGGGCACAATAATAACAAAATGGGGGTTACAAGGGTACAATAATAACAATAAGGGGGTTACAATAACAACAATAAGGGACTATACTAGTAATATAGGGACCTAACATTTAATCAAACAATCTATTATTAATGCTCCATTCTTGAATACTCCCAATTTTCTTAATCCATTCACTTTATATACATTCTCATCAAATACATCGTATGTTGTCATTTTGACACAGCTCAATGACCAGAAAATTGAAGCACCAATATCATTTTTCAGTTCCAATTTGCAAGGTGCAGAATTAAACTATTAATATGTTGAGAAACAAGCATTTTCTCTCTTCAATTCTATAAATCATTCTAGGCCATTTATGCTCAAAGCTCACACCAAGATAATATTTCCATTCTCTGCAATAATGGAATTATTGATGCAAAGAGAAGTAGGAGAGAAAATGGCTAACTGGGTAACTGCTTTACAAGAATATGATGTAGAAATTAGAACTTCTAAAATTATTACAGGTTAAGGTTTTTTCCGAATGCTAACACGAGCATCCCATTTATCATTAGAAGGAAATCCAGGTAATGATGTAGAAGTGTTAGAGGTAAGCCTCAACGATGCTCAGTCTCAATAAATTTTATTTGGAAAATGGATATGCCCCCACACAACTTATTTATAAAACAAAGCGTGCTTTAAGATTAAAATCTAAGCAATACGAAATGGTCAATGATGTATTGTTTAGAAAAAACTTTGATTCCATGTTAATACGATGCTTAGAGAAAACTAAAGCAGAGAAAGTTTTGCAGGAACTCCATGATGAACTAGCTGGAGGACATTTTGGAGGAAACACAAGAACACATAAAATCCTGCACATAGGTTACTATTAGACAACACTTTTCAAAGATGCTCATGATTATGCGAGGAATGCAAAATCTGCCAAAGTGCATCTAGAATACAAAGGAAACTAGCTTTTCCATTACAACCAATTAATATCGAACAACCATTTGAGAAATGGGGATTAGATATAATCGATGATATCATTCCTAAATCTTCCAAACAACATAAATACATCCTCACAGCTACTAATTATTTTACTAAATGGGTGGAAGAAATTCCACTAAAAGTAGCCAACTCTAAGAATATTATTGAGGTCATTGATCGGTTTATCATAACTAGATTTGGTTCACCCACCGCTTTTATGTTTGACAATGCATCTTATTTCTCAAGAGCTGCTATGATATAATTTTCTATTAAAAGAGGTTTTAAACTCAAATAGTCTGCTAACTATTATCCTCAAGGAAATTGTTTAGTAGAATCAACAAATAAAGACCTTAATAGAATCGTTAAACGAATTGTTGACTAGGATCAAAGAAATTGACACAAATCATTAACATTTTCTCTTTGGGCAGATCGAATAACTCAGAATGCCTCCACTGGAACTTCTCTATTTAATCTTGTTTATGAGAAAGAAGTTGTTCTTCCTATTAATGTAGTTATTCCTTCTCTTTCCCTGGTCCAATTTATTAATGAATCAACTTCTTCTTCTTTGTAAGTAAGGCAATTCAAAATCCTTCAACTCGAAGAGGAAAGAGAAAAAGCTAAAGTTACTCATGCACATCATCAACAATTAGTTAAAGCTTCATTTGATACAACTTCTATCACTCCAAAAACATTTCAAATTGGTGATTTGGTCCTAAAATGGGATGAAGCACACGAGGAAAAAGGTAAACATACCAAATTCCAAGTATTGTGCCTTGGACCATTTCAAATCATAGAAGAAATAGGCCCATCAACATTTTTATTGCAAGATCTATCAGGAAAAAGAGATTCTTTGCCTGTTAATGGGAAAAATTTAAAGAAATAATTTTCATAGGAGGTAACCCCTTCTATTCCCTATATTATTGTCTTTTCTTTTCTTAGGAAAATAAAAAGTTGATAGTATTTATTTTTGGCTTTTCAAATAAAAAACTTAGAGAGCCTTTTTGATTTATTTCTTCTATAAATAAGAATTGTTAAGGAAACAATTGAAAAATTCGAATCTCAAATAGATTTTATTTCACTGAATATTTTAATTTCACTAAAGTTATTTATTCTTTGATAAACTCTCACTTTTATAAAGTATGGTTACTCTACTATCATTCAAGAAAAGAATATTTAACATAGTAAAGACTCTTTACATATAAGCAATCTTAAACTCTAAAATTATCATTCAAAACCCTCAAAAGTGCTAATGATTCACCCCATCTGGAAAACCTTTCAGTTTTCAGAAAGTAATTCAAAAAAATATGCTAAAGAAAAGAAGATAATAAGTCTCATCACGAGCTTGTTTACCATGTTCATAGGAAAATAGTTAAACTGACATTACCAATACTGCCTACCAAAACAGGGCAATGACTTCAGATTATATCAAAAGGCAAGGGGTCTCATCAAGATCAATCTTGATTAGTTTAGTAACAACCAGTGAATGGCATTATCAATATTTGGTTACCAAGCCAAGGTAATGGCTTTTAAGTAATAAAAAATACATAGAAAATATTTACAAAAAGAAAACAAGTTCCCAAAGAGATAAACTATATAATATTGAAATTATTTTTGGAATATTGTAATAGTAGTTGGATGGGATAATGAACCATTGTTGGGTAAAAGATAACCCTGCCAAAGGCTAAAATTTCTTGCTGATATCAGAAGCTGTACCTGTGATAAATGAGTATATATCTATAAAGCTAATCTGAATGAGCCACCTGCTTTATCTTTTTGAACTTAGTAAAGACTAATATAGGTACTCATATTTTCATTTTAAAGAGAAAATATTATGGATTATAATCAAGTGAGATTTTATTACTTAGTGAAATATTATTTGTATTGAAATTCATTCCTGCAAATTATTAAAAAAAAATGATCAAAGATAACTAGTTCTCCCAAGTGAATCGACAATTGTTGTACTATACAACACCCCCTATTTATTCTCATAATAAATGGGGCTCCTTTAAAAAATAAATAGAATTTTAGAAACATTATTTCATTTAGCGTTAAGTTTTAAACTTTAGGAATAAAAGGATTTTTTTTCTTTCCCCTTTGATTTCATTACGCTTAGCATAAATTGCAAAGCTTACAAGTTAACAAAGTTAAAACAAATTTAAAAATAGTGAATTGCAATAAGTGCTTCAAACTTTTTGAATTATATGAAATTCCCTATTGAAAAGCTTAGAAAACCTTTAAAGTTATAAATTGCATCACACCTCCTTTAAAAGACAAACTTATATCATTTCAAAAGAAATTACGATAAGTTAGACCCAATAAGACAATAAACAAACAATGAAATGTATCCATAAAATCCGATAAAGCACAATACTTTGAGTCTTTAGCGCATATCACATTCCACAATGTTAAACCAAATAGAAATTTATTTCCACCATAATAAAGTGTGATGTGTGATTTGCGCAGATTGCATTTCACATTTCATCGATGGAAAAAACATATAATCTTGGTATCTACTAAAAAGTTGTGATTTGTGATATAACATTTATTATTCAAGTGCTTGAAGTGATCCTTAATTAATTGATCCGTTATAAGATCTAATGACTTAGATCATTGGAGTTGACACATTGCATAAGGCATGTAAGAGATTTGATAAATGATTAAAGGGTTATTAACGACATTCAATGGGTACAGGGTTCAAAAATATCGATATATTACTTGAAGCGTGTTTTAAATTTAAAGAACTGGATTTTGATTTAACTCTATTCTATGTCCTTTTATGTCCTCATCTTAGATATGAATTTACTCGTTTTTCTTGAATTCAAGAAACTACCTAAGGAAGCAATATCAATAGGAATGATAAAGAAAGGAAAACCAGTTTCCCAAGCGTGCATTTTTGAAACTACAGACATGCCTCCATTATTTTCAAACACTACGTGCAATAAGGATAGTGGAGTTTCTTCATGGGAAGCCATGTATAACTTGTTTGAAGAAAAACATCCAAAATAACTAAAGAAAATAGCAACAATGGATAAGTTCTTTTTAGCATAACCTTCTTACTTTGAAGTTGCATGTTTGTTTATACATAGGATATCTTCAAGGCTGAAGATTTTACCATACACTAATATGGTAAGATGGGTCATTGAAAATCTCAAAATTGCAGATAGATCATTTAAGAATTCCAAACTGGAGAACATGGGTTCATTCACCGTCGAGGATTTGTGAACAATGTATCATTTTCCCGTGCCACAAAATATTTATGATAAAGCTTACTTGGAAATTTTTTCAAGAAATAATTTAGACCTAATGAAGGTTTTGAAAGGATGGAAGGAATATCAAGGAAATTTAGAGAGGGATAAACTTGGTATGTACCCAATAACACAATTTCCATCACCTTATTGTTTTGTAGCAGGAATGTTGTGTTGATTATTTTCTAGACTTGATACCACTAAGTTCTCTATTGAGTGGGTTCCTTTAATTGACGTAGTCGTCAATTCCACTATCATGAATTGGGAAAACATTTTTTCTGATAACTTGGCCAAATCTGTTATGGATTACAGAAACAATAGACTCTTTTCCACTAGGAAAATTCCTCCTTTTTACATGAATTCATATATCATGGATGATATATGTTTCTGCTCAATTTTTCCTATTATGGGTTGGAAGTGGACAAGCCAAGACCCTAACCTGATTCATATTTATCATAAAGCCCTATGGGAGTCTGAATCTCATTTACATTTCTACAAAATTTGTCATGGAGTTATGTGTAGGTTTTAACACTATACAGAAATTATCTGCAAACTAATCTTAAAAAAGGAAAACAAACAATAGTGAGAGCATAAAACATAAAATAGATATACACAGAGATTTTCCCCTAGATCATAAATCGGGACGACCATCTTGATTTTTCATTTTATTCCTTTTAGTGTTACAACACATATATATACAAGCCGAAGCATACATAAACCCCAATCCATTAACCCTGGATTAGAACATAACCGTAGTTCCCTTGACCGGATCTACAAAATACCAGGGGCTGAAAACCACCATGCCCCAAAACCATGTGAAAACTCATGCACAAAACCATGGGCGAGTTCGCCCACTGAAAAATAGGGTCCAAATTTTTTTTCACAAGGTGCTGCCCTGGACCCCGAACAGGAGGGGCTGTTGCCCCCCCCTGTGACCCCCCTGCTGTGCTCGGCACAACGTTCAACAGTGGTTGTCACCCCCCCGCACGTGACTAGTCATGGAAATAATATAGCACATACCCAAAATTCTCCCACTGGTTGTTTTCTTTCCTCAAGGGGCCACAGGAGAGCTTAGTCATTAGCACAACTTTGCAACACCCATTGTTTCTCTACACTAAGAGACATTATAAGTGCTCATAGACTTCGTCAATGCATCTGCAACATTCTTTAGAGTGTCCACCTTTACCAGCAACACCCTTTTAGCCTCAACCATATCTCTTACAATGTGATATTGAACATCAATGTGCTTTGTCTTTGAATGATAAGCGAGGTTCTTAGCTAAGAAAATTGCACTTTTTCTATCACATTCTATCCTTATAGATTGCTGCACCAACCCCATACTTGAACACAATATCTGCAACCAAACTGCTTCCTTGCTTGCATGAGTGGTTGCCATGTATTCTGCCTCTGTAGTTGAAAGAGCCACTACAGACTGTATTTTACTCATCCAGCTGACTACACCTCCAAATAGGCTAAACACATACCCACTTGTAGATCTTCTTTGGTCCAGATCTCCAACCCAGTTTGCATCAACAAAACCACAAATGTCCAACACTCTTTCCAATCCTAGTCTTCCCTAGTAGTACAAACCATAATCACTAGTGCCACGCAAATATCTGAAAACCCACTTCACTACTATCCAATGCTCCTTCCCTGGGTTTGACATAAACCTGCTCAATACTCCCACTGCATGTGAAATGGCTAATCTAGTACAGACCATTGCATACATTAGGCTACCCACTGCACTTGCATATGGAACATGAGACATATCCTTCTCTTCTTCTTGTGTCTTGGAACACTGTTCATCAAACAAATTTACACCTACAAGAATAGGAACATCCACTAGTTTACTATCCTGCATATTGAACCTCTCCAATATAGTCTCGACATACTTCCTCTGGTTTAACCAGAGCTTCCTCTTTACCCGATCTCTCTTAATTTCCATGCCCAAAATATAGTTTGCAGCGCCAAAATCCTTCATTTTGAATTTGGAGAACAGTTGGGTCTTCAAATCTTGGATAATTTCTTTGTCATTTCCAATCAACAACATATCATCCACATACAAGACCAAATAAATAATGTGTTCACTAATTAATTTAAAATAAACACAATGATACTCCTTGCTTCTAAGTAAGCCAAGTCCCCGTATATAGGTATAAAATTTCTAATACCACATCCTTGGTGACTTAACCCATACAAATACTTCTTTAACCTGCATACCAGTTCTTTGTTCCCCTTTACCATAAAGCCTTCAGGTTGTTTCATGTAGATCTCCTCTTCCTGATCCCCGTGAAGAAATGTTGTCTTCACATCCATTTGTTCTACCTCAAAATCAAATATAGTAGCAACAAATAAAAGTAATCTAATAGAATTAACTTTGGAAACAGGAGAAAAAATATCACCAAAATAAATTCCCGACACCTGGGAATAACCTTTTGCTACCAACCGAGCTTTGTATTTCTCCACCTTGCCTTCTACATTCATCTTCTTCTTAAACACCCATTTTCTTCCGATGGGCTTCCTTCCAATCAACAACTCCACCAGATCCCATGCCTCATTTTTATGCAAATATGCCATTTCATCAACCATGGCCTCCTTCCAGAGTTTTCCATCCTCTAAAATCTACTGCCTCCCTGATAGTTCTAGGATCATCATCAGTTATATTTAAAGAAAAATTTGAATAGAAAGCAGATGGACTATACCTTTATCGCTGTCTTCTTTCCCGAACTGATATTCTCACAGCTGGAGTTTTTGGTTCTTCCTCTTCTGAGTCTTCTTCTGTTGTAGAGTTTGATTCATCCTCCTTTAGCTCAAACTCTGTCTTCTGAGGTTCCTTTGGTAGTAATTCGTGTTTAACAACATATTTCACCTCTCTAAACACCACATCTCGGTTGTACACAACCTTCCTTGTTTCTGGGTTCCAAATATTGTAACCCTTTAAACCATCCTTATACCCAATAAAGATGCACCTTTCAGATTTATTATCCAACTTGGTCCTTTTCTCCTTTGGAACATGTACATATGCATCACATCCAAATACCCTCAGATTTGAAAGAGAGGGTTTCTTACCAGTCCATACCTCATGTGGAGTCTTATCCTCCAACGCTCATGAAGGTGATCTGTTAACCAGGTAACATGCAGTCTCCACTACCTCTGCCCAAAATTCTTGTCCTAACCTGGTACCACTGAGCATGGTTCTTTCCTTTTCCATCAGCGTTTTGTTCAATCTTTATGCAACTCCATTTTGCTAAGGTGTGTATGGATTAGTCTTCTGCCATGCCATACCAAACTTCTTACAGAACTCTCCACCATTATTTGTCCTCAGCACCTTTATCTTCTTCTCTGTCTGGTTTTCCACAAGATCCTTAAATTCTTTAAATCTTTCAAAGACTTCAGATTCATTTATCAAGAAATATATCCATGTATTCCTTGAGAAGTCATCTATGAATGAAACATAGTACACAGAATTACCCAGCGATGGAACCGACACAGGTCCAAACACATCACTGTGCACAAGCTCTAATATCTTGTTCGCCCTCTTAGCACCAGAAGGAAAGTTCACCTGATTCTGCTTCCTATATACAAAATGTTCACAGAAATCAAAATCCAAAGAGCTATTATACATAACTTCTACCATACCATTTCCATGCAGTACTTGAAGGCCCTTCTCTCCAATATGTCCAAGCCTTTGATGCCATAGTATGGTCTTTTATTTAGAGACCACTAGGCTTTCCACTCGACTTTCGGGAACCACGGAACTATTGTACCCATCAATAAAAATGCTGCCCTGAAGCTTGTACAGAGTTCCAATCCAAACTCCCCGCATTAATACTAGGGCTCCCAAACCATCTTACATGTATCTTTCTTGAACACTTTTTTTACACCTGCATCATCCATCTTGCTTACAGAAATCCGATTTCTGGCCAATTCATGAATGTGCAGAAGACCAGGAAGTGTTCTAATCCTTCCACCTTGCAGATTTAGCTTGAATTTTCCAGGTCTGACGATTTTTTCCTTCCTATCATCACCTAAGAAGACATCACTGCCATCATATTTCTCATACTCATAGAACCACTCCCTATGGGGAGTGAAGTGAAAGGATGCACACGATTCAATTAACTGTGACTCATGAACTACATGTATATTTGAAGAAGAAGCCAAATAAACATCCCCACCTTCATCCAAGGTGGTTTTTGCCTCTGCAGAAGGAGCATCATCAGATCCCTTTCCTTTCTCAGGAGCTTTAGATCTGCAATCCTTTTTGTAGTGCCCTTCCTTTCTGCATTTCGAGCACACCTTTACAAACTTTCCAGGAGATTTAGATCTCCCACTCGAAACCTTATTCTTGTTTCTATTCTAGGACCTTTCTCGTATAGATAAGGCATCTCCATTCTGACCCTCCATATTTATCCGTCTCATTTCTTCCGATAATAAGGCTGAGACAATGTCATCAAAATTCAAGGTAGTTGTATTGCTACCTATTGCAATAAACAGTCTGTCCCACAAGTTTGGTAGAGAACACAACAAACTAATGCACTTATCTTCATCTAAGATTTTAATATCAAAAAATGACAGCTGACTTACCACAGTATTGAAGGCATTCATATGATCTATCACCGAGTCTCCATCCTTCATCCTCAGGTTATACATATTTTTCTGCAGGAACAATTTATTCACCAGAGACTTAGATTGGTAAAAAGTCCCAAGTTTGTCCCACAAATTATTCATCGTAGCTTCCTAGATACATTCAACAATACTGAATCTGAGACACATAACCGTATTGTGCTCTTCACCTTCCGTTTCAACCTTTTTCTAGTCTTCATCTGACATTGTTGTTGGTTTAGTACCTGGATCTACCCCGATCCACTGGTCTTTATCCACCAGCATATCCTCCATCTTGAGCTTCCACAACTCAAAACTCTCACCATTAAATTTCTCAAACTCTATATTTCCACTGCTCGCCATCTTCTTTCACCACAAGAATCGATCCGGTAGATCTCCCACTGAATAGGGTCTACCACAGGCCCGAGCAAGAAACCACTCAGCAGAAAATGCATCCCCTTGAAGCCGAAACATCCTTGATACCAAATGTAGGTTTTAAACCTATACAAAAATTATCTGCAAACAAATCTTAAAAACAAAAAATAAACAATAGCAACAACATAAACATAAAACAAATATACACAGAGATTTTCCCTGGACCCCAAATCAGGACGACTAGCTTGATTTTTCATTATATTCCTTTTAGTGTTACAACACATATATATACATGTCGAAGCATACATAAACCCTAATCCATTAACCCTAGATTAGAACATAACCATAGTTCCCTTGACTGGATCTACAAAATACCAATGGCCGAAAACCATCATGCCCCAAAACTAATGGCAAACCCATCCACAAAACCATAGGTGGGTCCGGCCACTGAAGAATAGGGTCCAAATTTTTTTCCTAGGGCACTGCCCCAAACCCCGAACAGGGGGGGGCTACCACCCCCCCGTGACCCCCCTCCTACGCCCAACGCAACGTACAATGGGGGCTATCGCTCCCCCGCATTTGACTAGTCGTGGAAAGAATATAACACATACCCAACATTATGTTTCCCATTTATCAACTATTTTTAATGAGAGAGCTCCTAGAATTTCCAAAGAAGCCAATACTAATATTTTACCTCTTGCCAAATGGTTTGGTGAGGAAATTTTTACTTATGTCAGATTTTTTGGGAGTCTTTCTTCCACTCATGTCCTACCCTACTATGTTCCAGATAAACTCTTGCCTAAAGAAATTTCATACCAAACTCTTTTAAACGGTATAACCAAGAAACTCAGAGATTCCAAGAAAGCCATCTGGACTACCTTCCCATTACAGTGTGGTACCTTCACCCTTTTTGATATAGTTCATCCAACTAAAGAAATTCCAGACAATACTTCATTGTATCTGGCTTTAATGCTAGGAGACAATATGATCCAAATGATGTGGTCTAGAATTTTACCACTAATCTTAAACTCAGACCTTTCATGAATGAAAAGGATATGTTCTATGATTTATTTGAAGGTGTAGAGAAGTTTGCAGATGTGTTAAAAACTGCATCTAATAAGCGTATTGTAGCATACCTTAAATATTTTCATTAATAGAGAAACAAGAGGTTAGAAATAGTCCCATTGGACTTGTTACTAATGGAAGACGTCAGAAGGCCAACACCTAACATTAGTTTAGGTGATGAACCAAAATATATGTCTTAATATGAGTCATAAGAAAAATCAATTCGAGATTCATAGCATTCACAACATTAGTCTCAAAGTTCAGATCATTCTAATAATGATTCTGAAAGTAAAAATGAAAGTCTTGAGAAGATAATTGAAAAAGTAATTACACTATAAGGAAAAGACCCTCTAGCGAAATTTTTTCAGGAACCCCTTATAAAAATACCCCAAACATCCATTTATAGTGGAGGTTACTAGAGGAGGCTGGTGGGTGGAGGTTTTTGCGGATGTTTTTCGTTCGGTGTGCTTATCATCCTAAACTGCACCAGTGCGTTCAACAAGAGAAAGTACCGATGCGCACAAAACATTGGCACAATGGACACCATACACTACATACACAGCTACCTGGTGTGTATTATTATTGTAGCGCACTGGTGCTTTACAGAGATTTTGCACCGGCGTGTCCCTAAAACCCCATACTGAAATAGAAACCTCCTAGTGCAGTCTTACGAAACCACACCGGTGCTCCTATAAAACCCCACACACCAGAACATGGTTCAATAAAAACAAATTATGACCAAAAATACACATTTTTCACTTTTCTCAGTGCTCTAGATCTCTCAAGCACCAGTGCAATTTATCCTTGTCTGAGCTGCCCTGATATTGATGATCCCATTGCACCCATTGCACGCATAACTGTTGTGCATTACCCACCAATCTCCAGCTTGAATTTTTCAAAAGAATGGGAAAATTTTATTTTGCAAATTCTACAGCCAATATGCCTCCTCAATGACCAAATGTAGAGGTATTTTTCTTCTTTTTCATAATTAATCCTTTCAGCGGATTAGAATTTCAAATTACCTTAAAATTAACCATTTAAAGAAAAAAAAATTGTCGCACGGTGCACTCGAGCCCTTCGGCTCGCACTGGTCCATGATGCTGCCTATAAATTTATAGGTCACACTACAACCGGTGCTAATGGTATCTACACCAGTTCCGGGGTGGTACGAAAAGGCGCACCATTTTATTCTAAAATTAAAAAAAAAAGTGCGATGCGGTCGATTACCCGGCCGCACCATTCACCATGTGGAATAGCGGAAATGCGGTGTGTTGAGTTAAATATCTACCCCGGGGTGGGTATTTTTATCAGCGCACCACATTTCTCATGTCGACAAGGTCAAAAATGTGGCCTGGTAAAATACCACACCGTTGACTATGTAATTATGTCAGGAGGTCGGTGCATTGACCGAACAATACACCCTAGGGCATAGAGTTTAGTCAGTGCACCACACACCCAACACCATCCATAGTCAATGGTGTGCTAAAAATTTTTAGGTGCACCACCGCCAGTGCACTAAATATTTTCTGGTGCAACGTGGCTGATGCATGACAAAAAAATACCCACCAGTACTAGTGCATGCCTGTTTTGGTGGCGCACCCATTGTTTTTTTTTTCAAAAGAAATTTATAAATGTATATTCCTAAATACATGTCTCATTTAATAAAAAAAAAAATTTAATATTTCAATCATTCAGAGACATGAAAGGAGAGAAGAGAGGGAACAATAGCAACAACAGGCAGATCAGTATAACATGGTTCGCCTGTGGGAGGCATGAGAGAGGGAGAGAGATATGTACCCTCACCCTATTACAACAGCTACCCAGGGGCTCCTAAGGTAGGTAGGCCTCCTCAAGTTATGAGGAAGCTACTTCCCTAAAGGGCTGTGGTGCGTTTTTGAGACATATTATCTGCAGGTGGAATGCCCACTAACAGGCTTTCCAAGTTGGTCCTAACCAGTGGTACGTGCCCACTGAGGAGGAAATATATTTAATTACAGGGCTACTATGGAGAGGGGTGTATTTTCCCTCGTTCCTAGAGGTTCCAGTTGGCTATGCAGCAGGGATTTAGTTGGTGTACTCCCAGAGATACATTAGCACATATATATTGTCCCCTTCCAATTTTCAGGTCTCTGGAGGTCAATTATGTATTGCTGCATTTGGTATTGAGGAGGTGAAGTGCCTCTCACTTCTGATTTCAACCATTTCACACAACACCAATGACAGGAAACGTATTAGTTGCCCGCTTCTATATTATGTTGATTATTTAGTATAGGAGCCATGACTTGCGAGGTGGTCTGCCATTTGTTTGCGGCAGTTCAATACAGACTTAGATAGATTTCATTCTCATGCACAAGGGAGGGTCAACTTCCCTTTTTCTTCAGAGATTTTTTGTTTATTTTTTGAGAGGTTTCCAGAGATGAGGCCTACTTTTTTTTAGTAGCCTCGTAGGCCGATGTTGGAGGCACATATGCATATGTGGGGACAGATAATGCCCAAGATGGGAAAGACTGAGTTTTACACGAGGATATCGCATGATGAACTAGAGTTGCTAGCCAGTGATGATGATAATCTGTTGATGATCATCCCTTCGTTATGGTCCCCTGTCCTTATGCTGGTTTGGATTAGCGAGGGTGTGCCAATATCCTCTTCACAGATGATGAGCCTCCAGATGATAGAGTTAATATTAATATTTTATTTAAATTTATTCTAACATATTCTTTAATTTTTTTTAATTAAATTGTGTAATGAAATTGTCTAATTATTGTTTTGTACTTGTATATATTTTGCAAACATTAGGTATTTTTATGGCGAGGACATGCCAACACCACCACATGATCCAGGTGTGGATCCTATTGACGATCAGGATATTCCAAATGCCGAGGATCATCAGGAGGCCGGTGCAAAGAGACCTACTCCTGCTGGTGCACCGATATAACCTTTTTCTAGACACAATAGGCTTGATAGCAGATTGAGGATGGAGTTCAGAGACCAAATCTGTGCATTGATTGTTGAGGCGGGAGTCAGGCCCACTACTATGAGAGACATACAGGCCGATGGTAGGCTGGTACATATGTGGAGAGGCATGTCACGTGACATGTACAACCTAATGCAACATGTCGTAGGAGCTACAACCTTAGTTACGTGGTTGAAGAGGACCCTTGCATGTTATAGGCATGTTTGAGATGCAACATGTGATCGAAATTCCACGAGCAGTGCCGACACATCATCCGATGATCACAATAAGGGGAGTGATCATCGTTCACCTCGCGCCGCACCAGATGAGCAACCTCCACTATCATCGAGTAGGAGTCATCATGGAGAGCAGGCTGGACTATCAACCATGTCCAGTCATCACGATGAGTAGCCCACAGTTGATCCTGATCAGCATGAGGCACTAATACCAGATCAACATGCACGTGATGATCAACATGTATCGACTGAGCTTGTTGAGGGTGCACCATTGACTGAGCAGGCCTCGACTAGTAATCAAGCATGATGACGCGACCACCACAAATTTCAATAATGAAATTTATATTATAGCTTGTATATTTTTTGACATTATTCATTATATATATATATATATATATATATATATATATATATATATATATATATATATATATATATATATATATGGTCCATGTATTTTATGTTCATCTTGCAGTTGTACTTAATTTACATGTTGGTGATCATCATGATGTGTATATTTTTAGGTCATGTTAAATATGTTCATTTAATGTGAAACTTGCAGATAGATGTGTATGTGATAGAAATTATTTCACATGAGATGTATATTTTATGTTTGTGTTGTGATGATGTTATATAATGCTAATTGTGTTTTGTTATATGATCATGATCATGATGATGTTAGCAAATTTGAATGTGTTTTTTAGTCAAATATGATGTTTGTACGATAGTTATCATGATCATGATGTCTATTAATTAATTTAATATTAAATGATCATGATATTGTAAAATTGCAATATTTGTAATTCTAATTGTATTTAAAATTCTAAAATTGTAATTGTATTTGCATTAATTGTAATTTTAATTGTATTTGTTATATGTAAAATATTTGTAAAATTGTAATTGTAATTGTAATATTTAATTTATTGTGAAATGATTGTAATTGTAATTTTAATTGTAATTGTATATATGTAAAATTGTAAAATTGACGTAATTGTAATTCTAATTGTATGTAAAATTATAAAATTGTAAGTGTAATGGTATATATGTAAAATTGTAAAATTGTAAAATTGTAATTATAATTGTAAATTTTAAATTTGTAAAATTGTAATTGTATATATGTAAAATTTTAAAATTGTAATTGTAATTGTAATCGTACATGAAATTGTAAAATTGTAATTCTAATTCTAATTCTAGTTCTATGTAAAATATTTGTAAAGTTTTGATTGTATTACTATGAAAAAATTGTAATTGTATGCAAAATTCTAAAATTGTAATTGTAATGGTATGTGAAATTGTAAAATTGTAATTGTAATTGTATGTAAAATATTTGTAAAATTTTAATTGTATTAATGTGAAATGATTTTATTAAAATTTTTAAATTTGTAAATTTGTAAAATTTTAAATAATTGTAAAATAATAAATCTAGAATAATATGAATTATTGTAACATAATAAAGTTTAGAAAATAATGCAAATAAATTCATGTGCTTTAGAATTATCATTATTTTATTATGATCTTACATACAAAAAAAAAACTTTATACAATATGCCATTGTTTTTTAAATCAACATAATTGAAAATTATCAAGTGAAATATTGATTTTAACATTAACACAATGAAAATTACCAATTAATTCAAAATATGTATTATAATGTTTCAAAAAACCCATCTTAAAAAGTATAAATATTGATGATCAAATAACACATGTACCATATCACTCTCGGATCTCATGGTCACCTTCATTATCTTCTAGCTCGCATGGCATGATAACAATATTGTTCTAAAAAATATGTTTTGATCTAGGGTCATGTCTCAATATGAACCATCAATCCCTATCCAACACATCTGGGTAAAAAAACACCTGGTTGCAGTGTTTGGGGAAAACATAGGGCTCCTTGGCTTCATCCCACATCTTTCTAGAGTTGATACATATCAGCCTACTATCGCGATATTCATTCACATTATTCCAATCAAATGTGTCCCACCACTTGCACCTAAAAATAACACATTGGAAAGAAGATTAATCCACTTCAATGATCTCTTGTATCTTTCTGACGTAACCTAACGTCCCTCATACTAGGTTTTGATCACGGTGGCTAAATCGACTAGATTGATCGAACTCGACATCCACTCCACAGTCTTGTGTGATTTTTCCAGCATCGGCATTTTCTATGCGAAAATGGTGTCCATATGCCCACATAGATGGGAACAAATGCAACTATTATAAAAAATTTAAAGAAATCATAGTGTCATGTGTCTTATAATAACCCAAAAGTTAAAATATGAAATATAAATGTCTTATAAGTTTCAAATGTACATATAAATTAAATAGATTATTACCGAGTTGCTGCACCCAATCCCTACATTTAGCGCATCCTCTTCAGCACGCGGGTAACGACCAGTTGCACCATATTTCTCCTTAACTTGGTCAGCAACCCAACTGTTGGGGCATATTTTTGGCATATTTTATTTTAAATGATTGGGATAAGGCACACTTATACCATTCAACCATTTGAATTCTTTCTTGTCACTATCCCATTTCATCCTCCTTTGTTTGTACAATGCGACCCACGGTTGTGTCGCTTCATAATGGTAAAGAACGAATTTATTGATTACTTCAATTTTTGCATTCGTTGATGAAATCAAAATGACATTATATAGTACATAGAGATCAAAATATACATTATGTCGAAGTTCAACATGAATATTTACTTTGTGTAAATTTGAAAAATCATAAGTCTCTTACTCTTAATCAAGCATTTTTTCCACTCGTTTGGAGCAACTCCCCTTCTCTTTTGTTTTCATCCCTTTCATCATCCTAAATCACCACACTTGGTCTATTGTCGATATGATTGATGTACTCACTGGCATAATAGAAAGACTCATACGATATGTATCCCTCTGCCATAGACCGCTCAGGTTTTTCCCTCTGTCGAACAAAACCTTTCAATTTCTTCATGTACCTCTCTAAGAAGAACATCCAACTACAAGAAACCACCCCAACTAATTCAACCTCATCTAATAGGTGGATTAGAAGATGAACCTGCAAGTCCATGAAACTCGTTAGTAGTTCCTTCTCAAACATACAAACAATCTCAAATATCTCTTGACACCACCGTGGAATGATAGCCACATGAATCTCCTTTGACGTGATCCAACATACAAATGCAACTAATTTAGATATGTCACATCCTAGGTCTTGAGGGAATTCATGTTTCACACACCCACACACAAACAAAGGATAATGACACTGCAAAGTTATAAACACGTGCAATAATATACAAAATTAGTTATGTTTTATGATCCCTGCATGGGATAAATTTTATTAATATAAAAAATAATAAAATCATGTTTTTGACATTATACGTACTCTTATAAGATTCAAATGGTCATGCAATTTCAACCCTGAGAAATGGTCATCCATGGTGAAGCAGTGCCGTAGTGAAGACCATTGTGAAGATGGCACCCTCACACCCATTATAACTTCATTTGCCAAATAAAGATCATCTTTTTTTTAAATCCATGAGACATCACCTTCTTTGAAATACCATGAATTATAGGGACCAGCGCCTGCCTCTAATCCTATACTTTATAATCATCTTGGCCAATGTTTCTTTTTGGTTTTTGAAGTAATAAGATCTTTCCTAACAACCAATGTGTCTCTTTATTTCGATGATATGTTCCTCCATAAATAAGATGAAACATTTTTAAATATATGCATGGGATCTAATAAGTGGGTAATATTAAGATGATCCCAATATGGGAGGTTATAAAAGATAGATTTCCTTTTCATGCCAATGGGAAATTTCTCAACATAGGTGTTGAAGAATTCTGGATCATCAAACATAATCTCCTCATTTGAATCTAACATTTCTATGAACTCCTTCTCCTTCTCTCTCTCATATGCTCTAAGCCATTCAGCTGGTGTCGTTATTGGAGGCCTTTGGGTTCTCTCTCATTTACCATTGAAAGTGGATGCTAATCTTCTGTAAGGGTGTTCTTCTAGGAGGAATACCCTGGAGAAATCATACACTGGCTTTCGTAGGTCCTTGGACCATCTAGATTTCAGAGAAGGTCCACAAAAATTACATCCAAGATAACCTTTTGTTACAAGACCTGCGAGATTATTGTATACAATTAATATGCATGGAATGTTAAAGAATATCATGAAGATCAGAAAAATTACAACGAATTAAATAACTAATATGTGAGAGAATATTGTTACTTATATAAACAAATCAAAAAATTAAACATGTAATTTACTAGAGAAAACTTCTAAGCCTAGATAATCATGTGTCGTGTAAGCACATAGGCCATACAACGTAAAACTTCTCTGATGTTGCGATGGGTCTTAATATATCATGTACATTTATCCCATCCCATAATTCATTCAATTCATCTACCAGTGGTTGTAAGTAGACATCCATATTCTTCACTTGTCTTCTACTAGGGACTATGAGAGCCAACATAAGATGTTCATTCTTCATGGACAACCATGGGGGGATATTTTTATTGATCACTACTAAAATCCAAATAGAATATTTGGTGTTCTAAAGGGAATATGGGTTGACGCCATCCATGGCTATGCTAAGTCGTAGACTTCGTACTTCATCCTTGAATTTTTCGGGCCATGTATCCTCTATATGCTTCATGGTTATTGAATTAGTTGGGATTCTCATAACTCCGAACTCACTTTTGTGTGAGGCGTGCCATCCCTGCAACATAGCTAATTCTTTGCAATGAAAGAGCCTTTGAATCCTTGGGATTATAGGCATGTACCTCAATATCTTGAAAGGAGGACCAGTACGTGATCTACCTTTCTTTTTTTATTTATCATACCTGTCATGCCCACATTTCAGACATATCTCTTTATCTGCATATTCTCCTCTATATAGAATACATTCATTTGGACATGCATGATATGATATGTACTGAACACCCAACATTTTCGACAGTTTCTTTGCCTCTTCGCAACTACCGAGCAAGACATTATCACTTGGAAGAACCTTATATTTGAATAATCTGTAGTTGGTGATCATGTAAAAATATATTAATAAATGTACATTAATGTCGATATAATTATTAACGCTCATAAAATTTACCATTTGTAATATTCATTATATTGTACTGATTATATTTCTCAAATTTATATAAGGGAGGAATTTATGGTAACTTACCTAAAAATTTCTAAGAAACGTGCATTCGACAAGCCAAAATTTGCTTTCAAGTTGTACAGTAACATCATTGTCCCCAAATGGGTAGACTTTGACTGACCACTAGGTCCAAAGAGAGGGGTGGTGGAAGCAAATTTAATAATTTCAAAAAAGGTGTCAGTGATATGAGCATCATCCCATAGCTGAGCATCATTTTGGAATGCATCTAACAACATTGTCTCCATGATAGTCATATCCCTTAAGTAATCATCCATACCAACCTCTATTTGATTGCCTCCATTTCCAGCTTGTGAAGAACTACTATTTTTGTAGTCATTCTTAATTGGTGAATCTGGACGTAGCGGGAATTGAATCGGTGGTTGATTCAACCATTCTTGGTATTGTTCCTCTCTGATTTTTTCACTTAATTTAGTCTTTTCTCGATTTGACATTGTTGTGGGGTGCAGCGAAAGGTTGTAGGTAGGTCGCTCATCATCACTAGAATCCTAATAATTTTTAAAAAATATTTGAACATGATTAGTACAAAATATATGATATCAATTAGTAACCACGTAGAGAATATTGCATGATTAATTGGTTTGACTTTGAAATAATTACATTAATCAATATACCAACCAATTATAATTATTACCATCATTGTCCCAGGATTGTGGCCAGAAGATGTAATATTGTTACAATTGGCAGGGTGAAGCGACTGTCCATTTTCATCTACCAAATGCACCTTGTGGCATGCTACTCCTGATAAGAGCTTCAGACGCTTTGGAGTTGTTTGAATATTTTGTGCATCTGAACTCGATTATGAATCTACATGAACCTACAAATTTGTATATATTATAAATTTAATTAAGATGTGCATGATTGACATGGATAAAAAACATAAATTTAATTAGATAATGAAAATATAAATAAAATCTAAAGTAAACATTACATCTCAAGATGGATAGGGAGAACTCCTCGATGGACTTTGAGAAATATTATGGAACGAGTTGGATTTTGAAGAATTTTCCATTCGATATAATTATGATATTTTCTCCCTGCAGATGAGAAAAATCAACAACAAATTTTGGTGCACACACCTAAAAGTAATTTCGGTGCCTTAAATATGGACTTCTTGTTATCGGTGCTAATGTACAGGTCACCACACCGATGTCGTGATATAAATGGACACACTAGTGTGGTGATATTAAGTGATGTACCATCAAAAAATAAACACAAATAAGAAAAGCGCAATTGCATTTTCTTTAAGTGAAAAAAAAGCGGTAAATTGAAAAATGGGCAGCAAAATATTTTTGAAAATCAAATTTCATAAAACAATTCTTTAAATATTAAACACTTATCATTATTTCATTATTTTTGAAAAAAATTTCAGCCAAAGATTTGCAGGAAACATACTTGGAGCAACAAAGCACGAGAGCACTGTTGAGCGGCGAAATACATTCAAATAGAAGTATTTAGACAATCAAAATTCCAAACCTCTGGTGATTCAAACCCTATAGCATAGAATTTCAAGCAATCTCATGATTAAAGTTTATTATTTTTTTTACTTTTTCTGCAATTTTTTTTACGTAGTAGGAAAAAAAGTTCAATTTCTTTTTCATTTTCAAAAATAAAAATAAAAATCCATTTTTACCGTAAACCCTACATTCTTTTTGTTTCTTTCCTTTCTTCTCCCTGTTTATGTGATTTCAGAATTAGGGCTTTTTATTTTAGATTTATAGCGTTTTTTTATTGCTATATATAAGCCTAAGACATCCAACACACGGGACGACTTGCATAGTCGGATCCCAATCCATGTCGGTGCTTGCGTGAATTATTAAAAGACTGTTTTTTTTATCGGTGCACCAGGCATAACCTAGTCCACTGGTGCACTGTATTATCCCGTGTGATAATTTTTTTTTTTTTTTTTTTTTTTTTAATCAGTGCACCATATGTAAAATATGGCACTGGTGCGCTATTTAATTACGGCTCACCGCATTCGTGTTGTTTCGCAAAAAAAAATTATTGTGTTAATCGGTGCACCATGTAACATATAAGGCACCACATTGGGTCTCCTAGTTCACAGAGAGCACCGTATGGTGGTCCCTTGTTTGCGTGTGGCGTTTATGCTACAAAAACTAACACTGGACTATTTTTAATATTTTGTCTTTGTAAATCGGTGCGGTGGTTAACATGTAATGTACTCATGCTTCTTGTTGACATAGAGCACCATACGGTGTGTTATACTGTTTTGGTAGTGTGTTTATGAGACCACTACACACCGACGTCGGTGCATACATCATGAATGGCACATCGATTTCTTGAGAATTTTTTTTTCTCACCTGAAAAGTTGACAATTTATTTATAAAATATATTAATGAATGATATGGTACAGGTTTCATATTGATAAAGAAATGGATGAAAAGAGATCAAGTAACAAAAATACTAATAACACATCAAGAAAAGAAAAAGGGCAAGTTGTTTGTAAATTCTTTACAAAAAATATTATTTTTGAACTATATGTAAGTTTAACTAATATGTATTGCTTAATCTGTTTCATGCAGAGCCACAAAATGACGAAGCTCGATAAGGTTATTTCTGATCTAGGACCAGAAGAGCGTAAAATCTTGATGGAAAATATGCAAAAGGATGAATCAGGTGAATGAAAAAAATACTATCGATCCAATATGAGTTTCTTTTTTTAATTTTCATTAATAATATACTTAAAATTATTAGATAACATGTGTCAATTAATATATTAATTCACATATATTTAATGTTCTATAGGGACCAACAACTCATAAAAGGAATGTTGTTCTAATAAAATAAAAAAATAGAACATGCAAATGAAAATGAATTTGTCCTTAGCTCATATGGAGTGGTGCTAGAGGTTAATGAAAGGGGGAAATAATTTTACAAAAGTTTGAGGGATCTAGTGGAATAAATGTATAGACGTTCTTTCCACTTACAATACAAAAATTAATCCAATGATTCCAAGAACCAAATTTTATCTAAACCATAGGAAGAGTTTGCAGAGAATTGGTCAAAGAGACATGTAAAACTTTTAATAGAAAAACGTACAACAAAAATGAAGGAATAAAAAAAGTAATATTCCTCTAAATATTTGTCTAGAATTATTTATAAATATCACTTTTGTTATATTTAATTTTCATATATCAATATAAAAATTAAATAGTTTATTTTCATGTTACATTTTCAGGAAGATTATGAAAATTTCAAAAGATGAACGAGCTGATATCAGAAATATGCCAGTATGAATGTCCAAAAAGGTGTACAAGGAGATGGTCAAAGAAATGGACAAAATTACATCGCATGAGGAGCCATCTCAACAACAACATGCTCAAATGTAATATGTAACATTTGAATTTTTCGATCATTAGGTATAATAAATAAACATTTTAGCATTAAAAATTAATTTTCAAGTATTTTCTTGCAGAAAAGAAAAGAAATTGGAACCCATTCATCACATAAAACAGGACGACAAGGGAGAAAAGGGTTGATATCTAAGTTTATGAGTAATTGTTACTTCCTTATAACAACTTAACTAGATTTCATTTTTGTAGTTTTTAAGTTGTTTTACAAAAATCATCATTGAATTGATTGACATTGGGTTAAATATGGGCTGTGCGTATATGTTGGCATATCAGAAATTAATTGTGGAACTTTTAAGCATATATCGATCTTGTTTTACTTAGATCCATCTATAATTAATAGAACAAAAAAAAAATTATATTAAATATATGATTTGTTATGGGGTATAAAACTTGTAGGAAACAAAGTATGGAACTGTGCCAACAGATGAAATCTTGAAAGATGGCATACTACATGGTTTTGAAAGAATGTGTATAGTTCATGAGTCAATTGTTGCTATGGTACATCATTTCTTTTTTATTTAAATTGATGTATATTATTTAATTTTGCAATTTTCATTACTCCCACCAATGTATATACACTCATTATAGTTTATTTTTATGTTTGTAGATGGAAGGTGAAGAAGAAGTAAAAAATCAACACCGTGAACAAAACATTCCTGAAAATAACCCATCATGGAAGTAGCTCTAGCAGTGACGACATTTCAAGCGAAGAATGATGATCACTATGTTTGGATATCAAAGAAAGGCATTGTATTTTTAGAAATATTTGTCTGTGAAATAAGAATTTTTTTTTAATGAAATGGACATAGTGTCCCAATTGAAAGACAAAGGGATACCAATAACTATCCCATTTTGTATGACAAAGACTATATGTATGTGTGTGTGTGTGTGTTTTAATTTATTCTATTGCATTCTCCATTGTCGCTGTGAAATGTAACACCGTTGATTAAATTTATGGATGATTAAATATTATAATGAAGAGATGTGAAATTTGATGATATGATATAAAAAATTAATCCAAACATCACATTCAAATGCACTAATAAAAATTTAATTCATATGAATACTATTATAAGATATGTGTCGTCTTTTGATAAATAATGAATTTAAAAAAATGACAGTAATTATGATATGATATAACAAATAAATCCAAACATCACATTCAAATGCATTAATAAAAATTTAATTAATATGAATACTGTTATAAGATGTGTCGAATTTTGATGAGTAATGAATTTTAAAAAATCACAATAATTGCACTGTCACAGGTTGATGTTTCTAAAAAATACAAAATGAACACCAGTGCATGTTAGTTATTGTACACCGACCTATAAGAACCACACAAATACCAATACCAATTATAAATCTCGGTGCGTTTGTGCGATATTACGCATTGGTGAATTTATGTGAGTCTATGCATCGGGGCATTTGTACGACCTATGCACACCGCACAAATATCAATATGAATTAGAACAAATGGTGCATTTGTCTGATATTGTGCACCAGTGTGTTTCTATAATTCGACGTACCAGTGAGTTTAGACGACCTATGGGCACCACACAAATCCCAAGACCAATTATAACGGCCTCATGCGTTGTATCACCAACACTGCACCCTAGTGCGGCTTTATACCTTGACGACCTGATGCATGCACCTTCGACCGCCCTGGGCCACTTTCTAGATGATATGCACCGGTGCATTGACACCTTAATAGTGCACCGATGAAAAAAAAATCCGTAATAACCTCCAGCCACCCATTTTTTTTAGTTTTGTTGAAATTTCGTTAAAATCTCCACCAAGACCTCCGTAAACGTAAACGGATGTTGTAGAAAATGTGTTTTTGACAATTTTGGCCAATTTTATAACACTAAAAACCTCCTTTATAACCTCCGCTAGAGGGTCCTTTCCTTTTGAGTGTTAAATGAATTGATATGAAAATTGGGGAAGAAACTTGTGGAGCTGAATCATCTTCAGAAGAAGTTCAACATGTTCAAACTACACTTGAGAAGACAATAAAACCTCAAGAAAGAGATTTAAAGACAAAATGGTCAGAGTTTACTAAAGCACTAGAGACACCACCACCACCAAATCCTAATCCAGAAGGATCGATAAGTTTTCAATCTCCTGAGAAAACTTAGAATATAGTTAAACTTCTATGCCACTTTAGCAGGTACTAGAGTTTCAGGAACAAGAGATCATCCTTGCCTACCCAACAGTAAAAATCATTTTGAATATTGAGGAAACACCTCTACTAGATGTTTTATACAGCCCAAGTCACAAAGCTGTAGTCAAGAGGAGGAAGAGAATAAGAATTGATGAAACATTGATTGATCTCAATAATAAATCAGTAGATGTTGTCTGGAAAGACTCTTTTGCCAATCCTATAGAACATCTTACTAAACTATCACTGTTTGCAAGTGCATATGCAACTGCCACAATTGATAAAGTAGCAAAAGTGGAACTTCTGCTCAAACAAAAATAAGATAAAGTTCAAGAATTGGAAAGACAACTAGAATAGGAAAATCTTAATGGCAATATGAACATTGAGATGAAAATATCACAGTTCTAGAAAGAATTTGAAATATTAAAGTTGTAGCACGAAGTACAGATTTCAGAGAAGGAAACACAAATAGAGGTAGTGATGGATAAGTTGAAAAACCATCATCAAACAGAACAGTTTATAATAGAGGCACTTGAATGGAATGCAAAATTGAAGCAACAACAAGAGACTTTTTATCAGCAAATCTCAGCTACTAGTTCATATTGTGAGACAAGAAAAATTTTGATTCAATAAGTGGCGAACAAAAGACTGGAATGTGAAAAGGTTCAAAATAAAATTTTGGAGTTCATCCTATGGCAAGAATATGATATAGGAAAGAAAGTTTATCTCCCAATAATTGATAAGTTTCACAAAGATATTTTATTTAAATACTGGGAAAAGCAGTTTAGACAGGTAGAGAAGGGTTTGGACATGGTTTTGGGGCGTGATGGTTTTCGGCCCTTGGTATTTTGTAGATATGGTCAAACAAACTATGGTTATGTTCTAATCTAGGGTTCATATATTAGGGTTTATGTTTGCTTCAGCATGTATATATATGTGTTGTAACATGAAACAAAATATAATGAAAAATCAAGCTGGTAGTCCTGATTTGGGATCTAGGGGAAAATATTTGTGTACATCTATTTTATGTTTTATTATCTTGCTTTAAGATCTCTGTGTATATCCCATTTTAAGATTCATTTACAGATAATTTATTTACAAGGTTAAAACCTACATTTAGTATCAGAGTTGTTTCAGTTTCAAGGGGATGCCTTTGCTACTGAGGGGTTTTTTGCTCGGGCCTATGGTAGACCCTGTTCAATGGGAGATCTGTGGGATCAATTCTTGCAATGAAAAAATATGGCGTGTTCTGGAAAGATAGAGATCGAGAAATTTAATGGTCAGAGTTTTGAGTTGCAGAAGCTCAAGATGGAGGATATGCTAGTGGATAAAGATCAGTGAATCATAGTAGATCCAGGTACTAAACCAATGAAAATGTCAGATGAAGACTGGAAGAAGTTGGATCGGAAGAAAAAGAGTAAAATATGGTTGTGTGTCTCAGATTCAGTATTGTTGAATGTCTCTAGGGAAGCTACAACGAAGACTTTGTGGGACAAGCTAGGGACTTTGTACCAATCTAAGTCTCTGGTGAATAAATTGTTCATGCAGAAAAAGGTGTATAACCTAAGGATGAAGGATGGAGACTCAGTGAAAGAGAATTTGAACGCCTTCAATACTGTGGTAAGTCAGCTGTTATCTGTTGATATTAAAATCTCGGATGAAGATAAGTGCATTATTTTGTTGTGTTCTCTACTAGATTTGTGGGACAGTTTGGTTATTGCAATATGTAGCAATACAACTACCTTGAATTTTGATGACATACTCTCAGCCTTGCTATCGAAGGAAATGAGATGAAGAAATATGGAGGGCCAAAATGGAGATGCCTTATTTATACGAGGAAGGTCCCAGAATAGAAACAAGAATAAGGTTTTGATTGGGAGATCTAAATCTCCAGAAAATTTTGTAAAGGTACGCTGGAAATGCCGAAAGGAAGGGCACTACAAAAAGGATTGCAAATATAAAGGTCATGATAAATGAAAGGTATCAGATGATGCTCCTTCTTAAGAGGCAAAAACCACCTCGGATGAAGGTGGGGATGTGTATTTGGCTTCTTCTTCAAATACACATGTAGATCATGAGTCATGGTTGATTGACTCAGGTGCATCCTTTCACTTCACTCCCCATAGGGAGTGGTTCTACTAGTATGAGAAATATGATGGAAGTGACGTCTTCTTAGGGGATGATAGGAAGGCCATAATCGTCGAACGTGGAAAATTTAAGCTGAAGCTGCAAGGTGGAAGGATTAGAACACTTCCTGGTGTTCTGCACATTCCTAAATTGGCGAGAAATATGATTTTTGTAAGCAATATGGATGATGGAGGTGTAAAAATAGTGTTCGAGAAAGATACCTGTAAGATGGTTCAAGGAGCATTGATATCAATGTGGGGAGTTTATATTGGAACTCTGTACAAGCTTCAGGGAAGCACTATTACTGATGGGTGCAACTGTTTTGTTGTTCCTGAAACTGGAGCGGAAAGCCTACCAGTCTTTGGAGAAAAGACCATGCTATGGAAATTAAGGCTTGGACATATTGGAGAGAAGGGCCTTCAGATACTGCATGGAAATGGTATGGTAGAAGGTATGTATAATTTCTCTCTGGATTTCGATTTCTGTGAAAATTGTGTATATGGGAAGTAGAATCAGGTGAGTTTTCCTTCTGGTGCTAAGAGGGCAAACAAGATATTAGAGCTTGTGCACAGTGATGTGTTTGGACATGTGTCAGTTCCATCACTGGGTAATTATGTGTACTATGTTTCATTCATAGATGACTTCTCAAGGAATGCATGGATATATTTCTCGAGGAAGAAATCTGAAGTCTTTGATAGATTTAAAGAATTTAAGGCTCTAGTGGAAAACCAGACAGAGAAGAAGATAAAGGTGTTAAGGATAGATAATGGTGGAGTGTTCTGCAAGAAGGAATTTGAAGATTTCTATAAGAAGTGTGATATCGCATAGTAGAAGACTAATCCATACACACCTCAGCAAAATTGAGTTGCATAAATAATGAATAGAATGTTGATGGAAAAGTCAAGAAGCATGCTCAGTGATATCGAGTTAGGACAAGAATTTTGGGCAGAAGCAGTGGAGACTGCATGTTATTTGGTTAACATATCAGCTTCATTAGCGTTGGAGGATAAGACTCGACATGAGGTAAGGACTGGTAAGAAACCCTCTCTTTCACATTTGAGGGTGTTTGGATGTGATGCATATGTACATGTTCCAAAGGAGAAAAGTATCAAGTTGGATAATAAATCTGAAAGGTGCATCTTTATTGGGTATAAGTAAGGTTTAAGAGGTTACAAGCTTTGGAACCCAGAAACAAGGAAGGTTGTGTATGGCCGAGATGTGGTGTTTAGAGAGGTGAAATATGTTGTTAAACATGGATTCTACCAAAGGAACCTGAGAAGATATATTTTTAGCTAAAGGAGGATGAATCACACTCTAAAACAGAAGAAGATTCAGAAGAGGAAGAGCCACAAACTCCAGTTGTGAGAAGATCAGTTCGGGAAAGAAGACAACCGGAAAGGTATAGTCCATCTCCTTTCTCTTCAATTTTTTTTTTAAATATAACTGATGATTATCCCAGAACTGTCATGGAGGCAATAGATTCAGAGGATGGAAAACTATGGAAGGAGACCATCGTTGATGAAATGGCATCTTTGCATAAAAATGAGGCATGGGATATGGTGGAGTTGTCGGCTGGAAGGAAGCCCATAGGGAGAAAATGGGTGTTTAAGAAGAAGATGAATTTAGAAGGCAAGGTGGAGAAATACAAAGCTCAATTGGTAGCAAAAGGTTATTCCCAAGTGCCTGGAATTGATTTTGGTGATATTTTTTCTCCTATTGCCAAGGTTACTTCTATTAAATTACTTTTATCTGTTGTTGTTTCCTTTGATTTTGAGGTAGAATAGATGGATGTGAAGACAAAATTCTTCACGAGGATCTGGAAGAGGATATCTACATGAAGCAAGCTAAAGGATTTATGGTGAAGGGTAAGAAAGAACTGGTATGTAGGTTGAAAAAAGTATCTATATGGGTTAAAACAATCACCAAGGATGTGGTATCAGAAATTTGATACCTGTATATGGGGACTTGGCTTCACCAGAAGCAAAGAGGATCACTGTGTATATTTTAAATTAACTGGTGACCATGTTATTTATTTGGTCTTGTATGTGGATGATATGTTGCTAATTGGAAATGACAAAGAAATTATCCAGGATTTGAAGACACAATTGTTCTCCAAATTCAACATGAAGGATCTCAGTGCTACAAACTATATTTTGGGCATGGAAATTAAGAGAGATCAGGCAAAGAGGAAGCTCTAGTTAAACCAGAGGAATTATATTGAGACAATATTGTAGAGGTTCAATATGCATGATAGTAAACTGGTGAAGGTTCCTATTCCTGTAGTTGTAAAGCTATCTGCTGAACAGTGTCCCAAGATACAAGAAGAAGAGGAGGATATGTCTCGTGTTCCATATGAAAGTACAATGGGTAGCCTAATGTATGAAATGGTTTGTACTTGATCAAAAATTACACATGCAGTGGGAGTATTGAGCAGGTTTATGTCAAAACCAGGGAAAGAGCATTGGACAACAGTGAAGCAGGTTTTCAGATATTATGGCTTGTGATACCAGGGAAGACCAAGATTGGACAAAGTTTTTTACATTCGTCATTTTTTTGATGCAGACTGGGCTTGAGATCTGGACCAGAGAAGATCTGAAAGTGGGTATGTGTTTAGCCTATTTGGAGGTGGAGTCAGTTGTATGAGTAAAAGACAGTCTGTAGTGGCTCTTTCAACTACAAAGGAAGAATACATGACAGCCACTCACGCAAGCAAGGAACCAATTTGGTTACAAAGATTGGGTTCAAGTATGGGGTTGGTGTAGTGGGCTATAAGGATAGACTGTGAAAACCAAAGTGAAATTTTATTGGCTAAGAACACTGCTTATCATTCAATGACAAAGCACATTGATGTTCAATATCACTTTGTAAGAGATATGGTTGAGGGTAAAATGATGTCACTAATAAAGGTGGAAACATTGAAGAATGTTGCAAATGCATTGACGAAGTTTGTGAGCACTCAGAAGTTCTCTTGGTGTAGAGAAAAAATGATTGTTGCAGAGTTGGGATAATTACTAAGCTCTCCTGTGGCCCCCTATAGAAAGAAAACAACAAGTGGGAGAATGTTGGGTATGTGTTATATTCTTTCCACCCTTAGTGGCACGATTTTTGGACCCTATTTTTTAGTGGGTGAACACGCCCATGGTTTTGTGCATGGGTTTGCACATGGTTTTCTGGCATGATGGTTTTCGACCCCTAGTATTTTGTAGATTTGGTCAAAGGAACTATGGTTATGTTCTAATCCAAGGTTAATGGATTCAGATTTATGTATGCTTCGGTATGTATATATACGTGTTGTAACACTAAAAGGAATATAATGAAAAATCAGTATGGTAGTCCCGATTTGTGATCCAGGGGAAAATCTCTGTGTATATTTGTTTTATGTTTTATTCTCTCGCTTTAAGACCTTTGTGTATATCATGTTGTAATATTCATTTGCAGATAATTTCTGTACAGGGTTAAAACCTACACAAATGATATCGTCGAGTCTATTAGTGGGCATCTTCTAAATGCTAAAATTATCAAAGAATATAAAACTAAAGTGCTTCCAGAGCTTAAAATATTGGAAACAAAGTGGAAGGAAAGCATAGAGACACGTGTAGAAGATATTAAAAATATAACTAAGTTAGACCAAGAAAATTACTGGAACTTTCTAATCAAATCACATCATCAGTACATGCCTCTACAATCCTTAACTGATTCCACTAATAAATCATTGCCAACACTTTTAAATGCCATGTTTAAAGGCCAAGTCAGATTCAAGATCACATAGCCAGCTGAGTTGAAGCCGATGGTAGACATTTTCCACCCCAAAGATCAAATGAGAAAAGAAGATCAACCCACTTAAGCATATTGTTATCTTTATTTCTAGATTGTAGTTTAGTTTACTCATTATGAGGAGGTTTTTTTGAAACCTCCTCAAAATTTTGTGTAATAATCTATTTTTGACATATTTAGTTTAGTATTTAAACCCTTCTCCTGAATTTAGAGAAAGGTCCAGAAATTTGTCAAAATTTTTTTCCAAAGGAATGCACTTCTATATGATTGTGAATGCCTTGATGAATTGATGGAACATATTCTATTTTATTTTGATATTGAAAATTTTTAATTGAAGTTTCACTTTTGTACTCATTGAATTGCTTTAACATGAAGAGGAGCAAAATACTACTGTCAGATTGAATGAGTAAAACATCATATATATGGTATTTCTACACATTATATTAAGTTTTACTTCTTGAATTGACAACCATATTTTATCTTTATTGTATATGAAAGTTGTTATCATAATTAAATGTTAAATTCACTTTTGTACTGATATTTATCTATGGTTACTTATCTCATATATGATCAAGCTTATGAATGCGATGTATATTTCACAATTGTTTTGATTAAACTATTTTTTCAAAATATTTGTTTAAATAATTTTCATCTCTTTCAACTATTGAATAATATTCATTACGAATTGTTGAAAGATATCTTTCTAGATTGCATTGAACAATGAATACTCTGAGGTATATAGTAGAATAGATATTTAGTCACTGCATATGATAGATTAAAACATTTTTCCATTTGCAAGTTATAAACAAACACACCCTCATTATCCTTATTGGGAAACAGGTCTATTTATCCCCAGTCGGAGCCACTACACCAAACGGAAAAGGACTTGCTCTAAGGTTTGGACCGGGTGGTTTTCCCCCATGTTGTTGCAACAAAATTCCAAAGCTTCAACATATCACCTCATAACCCACAACATAATGGGGTTTCTAAAAGGAAGAACATAACTATTATGGGAGCTACACGAGCGATGTTGCATGATGAGTTCCTACCATTGCACTTGTGGGATAAATCATGCAGCACAACGGTATATGTGCAAAACATTAGGGAAAATTTTAAGGATGGAAGTTTATCTTAAATTTTAGAAACCTTGGCGAATCTTACTAGTCCCCAATATGAAAATTATAAAAAATTTTAAGATATATTTCTAAAAATATATAGGTTTCTAATTATTTTATATTAATATATATAAATTTTTGGCGATTTTTAGGGTAAAATAATTTTATACTATAAAATTTTGGTGAATCAATTTTCAAAATAATGGAAATTGGAAAATTGTTTTTTCAGAAAAAGCATGGAAAATTATCCCACCTGTGAATATTAGCCCCTAAAATTTTCGCTGCAGAACATGAGTCCTCATCGGATTATTAGGATGAGTACACTAGAAGAAGATTTTTTAGGTAAGAAACCAGATGTGGCACACTTCAGGATCTTTGGTTCACCAGTTTACCATCATATTTCCAAGGATGCAAGGAAAAAAATAGGAGTAAAAACTGAGTTGGGAATATTTTTGGGGTACACTAATACACCTCACAACTATTGGGTGTACCCTCCATCTCACAAGACAACAATTGTTCATAGAGAAGTGAAGTTAGATTAAAGGAAGGCCATGGGATGTTTCCTTGAGAGGGAGCTTGAGTTGCATGTAGATAAGGAGATTTTACCTCCAAAGGAAGAACCTTAGGATGTTGTGGAGAAACCACAAGTAGACGAGCATAAAGTGAAGTACCCACTCATGAAGAGACATCGAGAGATGGAAGGAAGCCAACCAGAAAGGTTGAAATATTGATGCATGATTCTAGAGAGAATGTCAAAGTACCCACCTCAAAACACAGGAAGAGGAGGTCACCAGATTAGTACATTGGCTACATGGATCTGATCAATGAGAGTGTAGAGACTGAGCTATCCTAATTTAAGGAAGTAATGAAACAACCAGTATGGGTTGATTCCATGGTCTATGAATATTATTCCATTATCAGGAACAATGTTTGGGTTTTTTTCCCAAGGCTAGAGGACAAGTCAATGATAGGTTCCAAGTGGATTTATAAGTTGAAGCAAGCAACAAATGGGAGTGTCGATAAACACAAGGTCAGATTTGTGGCCGAGGGGTTCCCTTAGGTGTAGGGAATTGATTACGAGGAGACCTTTTCTCCAATTTAAAGGTACTCTTCAATCAGATAAATTCTATCGCTTTTAGCGCAGGCGGAATGGAAAATACATCAGAAGGATGTGAGACAGGTTTCCTCAATGGAGTGATTGAGGAAGAGGTGTACATATTGTAGCCAAAATTATTTGAGACCTTCGACAGAGAGTCGCATGTGTGCAAACTCAAGTGAGTGTTGTATGGATTGAATCAAGCACCCCATGTTTGGTACACCAGGATCGACAACAATTTCACTGGGTCAGGCTTCACCAAAAGTGAATCGGATGAAAACCTTTACCATATTGTGGTTGAATGTAAATTATTGATTATAGTATTATATGTGGGTAAAAACGTGAAGGTGGGTTACTCTTTCGTGAGAAATTTGTTTGGAAATTATTTTTTTCCATAGTTCAGCTGAAGTTTAATATTAATTTGGTCGAAATATTTATGTCGTTAACATTGACAGCATGGGTAAATAGATTTTTGGCCGGAGATGGGAAAATTGGCAACATTAGTTTGGTCGAAATTTTTAAAATAAATTTTCCATACTTTTTCTTACAAATATATAGGCCCCGAGACAAGTTTAAGTTACTATTGCGTTGCTCTTTGTCTCCATGTTCTGTTCTGTTTATCTTGCTACTCTGTTTGTCTCGTCATTGCACTGCTAGCTGCTGTGTTGATGTCTCCTTGTTGCAGGGGCGAGGAGGGGAGAAAGCGAAGGTGAGAACATGTGTTATTTCTATGCATTGTTTTTTTTTTTTTTGTTAAATTTTAATTTTCTCTGTGTGTTTTTGCAGGTGTGTTTGTAGGTCTTTGGCAGTTTGTGATCTCCCCGTTTTCTCGCTATCCGCACTCTCATTGTCTATTCACCATGCACACTTTCGGTCTCTGCGAATTTCCAAGTATTTCTCCACTCCGGTTCATATGATAATTTTTTATCATTATGTTAAATAGTAAACAGTAAGATGCTTATAAACTATAAAATACTTTATCAAATACATTTTATTATTTTTTCAATAAATAAAATTACACATGTACGTTTTCAACGTGTTTTAGGTTTTTATGATGTTTTCTTTTTATTCACATATTTTGGAAACTAGAAATAATTTATCAGTTAGAATGGGTTAGTTGGAGTAATGGCTAAGGATATGTCTTTCCTCCTAAAAATATCAATTAACTCACATGCACAAAATCCTTACAAGCATGATATAAAAACTGGGTTTGACCTTAGTAGTTCTCTAAAGGAAATGTTTGAGGAATGATAGCTCAATACATACCTTGTGCAAGTGTTATAATCTTTTAACTTGTACAGGTTTTGTATTGACCAATCATTCCAGAAAGTCCTTATTTTCATTTCGTTTGGATTCTGCAATGATGATAATCCTCATATATTTCACTAGGTTATTAAATTCAGTATCACCATTATTTCTGTATTTATGGATTTTTAGGTCATTGGGATCAGTAACAGATATATTATGGAGATTCTCATGTTTAGAAAAAATATTGAATATATTACATAAATGATACCTTTAACACAATATTTGAACATAAAATTCGTAACTTCAAGCAATAGATTAGCTCTCCAGAAAATATGTTAAATATATTACAGAAATGATACCTTTAACACAGCATTTTGACATAAAATTTGTAAGTTCAAGCAATAGATTAGTTTTCCAGAAAATATATTCCATATATTATAGAAATGATATCAAGAGATTATACCTTTAACACAATATTTGAAGATAAAATTCGTAAGTTCAAGCAATAGATTAGTTGTCTAGAAAATATGTTGAATATATTACAGAAATGATACCTTTAACACAATATTTGAACATAAAATTTGTAAGTTCAAGCAATAGATTAGCTGTCCAGATAACCAATTTCTGGCTTCAGTTGAATATTTAGGGTTTTCTCCTTCATCTGGAAAAAGTTTGACAATATATTGTTTAGATGGTATGTGTGATAAAAATGATGCAGAAAAGTTGCAAAACCGTTGTGTATTCAATATGAAGTGTATCTGAAAAAAAAGGGAAATGTTTCACGGATTTATATATCAAATTTAGATATGTATTTGCATTAAATTTGTTTACTTGTCTCCAAAACTAATGTAACAAAAAATTCAATCATTTGGATGTGCATGATTCCTTAGGCATATTTTAGTTAATTATCTTTTATTACCATGTAAAAGGTTCAATTATTTGGATATGTATGATACCATATTCATAAAGTACTTTTTGGATTTTTTATCATTATCATGTGTACTCTTTAAGATTTATGTTTTTAGAATTTGTTAGGATTTTTTTTATCGTTATCGTGTGTACTTTTTAAGATGGGTGTTTTTTGAATTTGTTATTTTTAAATGGTTGTGGTTTATATGTAAACTGTTAAAGATAAGAATAATAATAAATAATAAATTAAGTAAATTAAAAAAAAATTGTTGTGTTTTTTTATTTAGCAAATTTTAAAAACAAATTCAAGAATAAATTATTCTATTTTTTGAATTAGCTATGAAAGTTGAAGAATTTTCCTCTAGAAAGAACAAAAGTATGACATGGAACAATTTGATGCGCTCAATCAAGCAAATGAAGAAGAAAAAATATTTGAGGATCAACTACACCAAGAGAACCAATTGGTCAACTCCAAAAGATCAAAATGACATGGTTCCCCACAAAGATCTTCCAACTGAAGAAAATTTAGTCACTAAGAATGAAGCTTTATCATAAGAGACAAAAACACCAAGAACCATTAGGGAGCTTTGATTTATGGATTTGTAAATGAAAAATTAGAGGGTGAAAAAACTCATAGGAGAGTAGGCTGCCCCATAGTAAAGATGTTAGAAGTGCACAAGTAGAGAGGGATAAAGTGTTAGGCTCTCAAAGATAATTGGAAGAGGCCTTTCAAAAATTCCCTAAACAAACCCAAAACAAGGACTCATACACAGAGAAGACGCGCCTATTAAAAAATATAACAAGAAATAAGATGATATTACACTTGGAAAAAAGGTTGAATATGATAAGTGTTAAAGAAAAACACAGATCCCTCATGTCCTTTGACGAAAGGTAGGAAAGAGCACAAAGAAAGAAACTCAAACTCTCAGAAATATCCAAGATTATTTGACTTAATGGGAGTGTATTTTAATCATGCTTGATCATGCTTTATTTTTCTATGAGTTTGAGAAAATGACCTAATATTTATGTTTATCTGATCACCTAGTTTTTTTTCCTTCTATTGGTAGATAACACTCAAATCCCCAACCAAATATTTCTATTTAGAAAAAAATAACATTAAATGAATTTAATGCCTTTAAATAGGCTACATAAGAGAATAATACCATGGAAAAAACCACGGGTCAAGAATACTGTGATAAAAACCATGGGTTGTCAATCCATGGTGCCCAAAATGGTAAATTGACAATTTTACCTAAATTTTATTTTAATTATTAACTTTATTATTTTTATGTAATGTACATGGAATTTCTCCCATAAAATTTTATGTAACCAACTCCAAAAATATAAGAAAAGAGAGATCAACACCTTAGAAATAAGCCACTTCGAGAGGGAAACCTCTTTTACATTACATAAATGAACAATTATTGGATGATACAAATGACAAAACCTCCTTCTATATATAGGAGTCCATGGGGTCACAATATAATACTAGCCGACCTAACAATAATAATGTAAGGGCACAATAATAAAAATATTGGGGTTACAAGGGTACAACAATAACAATAAGGGGCTACACTAACAACAATAAGGGACTATACTAGTAATATAAGGACCTAACATGCCCCTGTCCTTCAAAAAAAATGTTGTCCTCAACACTTGAGTAGCTCTGGATGCTTCTGTATAAAATTATCATCCTCCCATGTAGAATCTTCAGTGGGTAAGTTCTTCCACTTGATGAGATACTCTGAAATTGATTGATTTCATAGCTTCCTACTTCTTGTTTTCGTGACTGCTTCAGGTTCCAATATGATTTTTCCTTCCTCATCAAGTTTTGGAAATATTTTATGTACTGGAATTTTTTCACCTATAACCTTCTTTAAACATGAAACATGGAAAACTAGATGCACTCGTGAAGAAGCAGGAAGCTCCAATTTGTATGCCATAGTACCAATATTTTGCAATGCCTTGTAAGGGCCATAGTACTTTTGCAATAATTTATTATCCTTATTAGCTTGCTTGAGGAAAATTTTCTTGTATGGTTGTAGCCATAAAAATACCCAGTCTCCTACATGAAAAATTATCTCACTGTGATGCTAATCTAGCTATTGTTTCATTCGATTTTATGCCAAATTTTGGTTATCCTTTAAGCGTTGGAGAACTTGTTTTTGATACTCAATGTGATCTTCCACTGCTTAAACCTTAGAATTTTCTCTTAAATATGATGTGATGGACGGTGGATGATATCCATAAAATGCCATAAAATGGGTCATTTTTGCTGCAGTATGGAAGGAAGTGTTATACCACCATTTAGCCAAAGGTAACCAACTAACCCATTGTGTCTGTTTATCAGATACACAACAATGAAGATATCCTTCCAAACATTTGTTCACTATCTTAGTTTGACCATCAGATTGAGGATGATAAGATGAGCTATGAGCTAGTTGAGCACCCAAACAAGAAAATAACTCCGTCCAAAAATTTCTAGTAAAAATTGGATCTCTATCGCTTACAATAATCTTTGGGTTTCCATGTAGCTTTTTAATTGTTTCCATAAATGCAGTAGCAACTATACTTGCATTAAATGGATGAGATAATTCACAAAAGTGTTCATACTTGGTAAGTCTATCAACTACCACCATGATGATACTCTTTCCTTCGGACTTAGGTAAAACTGTGATAAAATCCATTGAAATCTCCTCCCAACGTTGAATTGGAATGGCTAAAGGCTATAGAAGACTTGGGGTCTTAATTATCTTAACTTTATTTTGATGGCAAACCAAAAATTCAACCACAAACTTTTGAATATCAGATTTAACGCCATCCCAAAAAAAATCTTTCTTCACCCTATGGTAAGTTTTTAAAAAGCCTGAGTGTCCTCCTAAAGGAGAAGTGTGAAATTCCAAAATAATATTTTGTTTTAGTTGGGAATTATTACAAATATATAAGCGATACTTGTACCATAAGGAATCATTTTTATAACTAAATGTGTCATATGTAGTAGGATCTTGTTGCAAATTTTGAATGAGTGTTCACACTTCTTTGTCCTTATTCCATTCATCCCTTGCTTTGATTTTCCAATCTCGTTGGATAATAGAAATGGCACAAAGAAATGCCTCCACCTCTTCATCATTTCTTGAGAGTGCAGCTGCAACAACATTTAGCTTCCCTTTTTTGTAGATGATTTCAAAGTCATAACCCAATATCATTGTGACCCATTTTTTTCTGCTCTTCTGAAGATAATCTTTGTTCCAAAAAGTGTTTAAGAATATCATGATCATTTTTTACCTTGAAGTGTCTTCCCATTAGGTAAGGTCGCCATTTCTTTAGTGCATGTAGTATTTTCAACATTTTCTTTTCATAAATAGCTTTCTGTAAATACTTTCCTTTGATTGAATGACTTTCAAAAGTAATGAGCCTTCATTCTTGCATTAAAACAACACGTATTCCATTTCATGAGGCATCACATTCCACAATAAAGGTTTTTGTGAAGTCTGGCGTAGCTAAGACCGGTGCTAGGCACATTTCTTCTTTAAGATGTTCAAAGGCCATAGTTGCTTCAGGAGTCCATGAAAATGCATATTTCTTAAATAATATTGGTATAGGTGATGTTATTCTCCCATAATTCTTAACAAACTTGCGATAATACCCTGTTAACCTGAGAAATCCTCGCAGCTTCTATATGGTTGTGGGGAATTTCCATTCCTTAATGGCTTTAATTTCGATAGGGTCTACGTTAACACCCTCATGAAACACAATATGACCCAAATATTCCACCTCTTGCACTCCAAAGAAACATTTGGAGGTTTTCGCATATAATTTTTTCTCCTCAAATACTTTGAGCACCCTGTTAACATGTTGAACATGATCCTTCCAAGACCTGATGTAGATTAGTATATTATCAAAAAATAATAACAAAAAAGTTCTAAGGATGGGTTTGAAAATGGAATTCATCAACCCTTGAAATGTAGAAGGTGCATTGGTAAGGCCAAAATGCACGACCAAAAAATTCATAATGACCCTCATGAGAGCGAAATGCTATTTTCGAAATATCTTCGGTGTTCATTAAAATTTGATGATATCCTAAACAAAGATCCAACTTGGTAAAATAAATTGCTCCATGTAATTCATCCAATAATTCGTAAATCACAGGAATGGGAAATTTATCTTTAATAGTGAGCTTATTGAGCTCCCTATAATCCAGACACACGCGCCATGATCCATCCTTCTTATGCACCAATAGTACTAGAGCAAAGAAAGAACTTTGACTAGGTTGAATTGTACCAGCCTCTAACATTTCTGCAATCATACGTTCAATTTCGCTCTTTTTGACATAAGGATATCTATAAGGCTTGATGTTTGGAGGAAAAATTCCTAGAATCAAATGAATAGCATGATCATGATCATGAATAGGTGTGAGTTTCAAACACCTTGGAATGATTGTCTAAAATTTTTTGGAAATATGGAGAAATAGATGATTTTGATGTTGGAACTTCTAGTGAGCATAATTCTGCAATTACGCCTCGTTGTCATTTATTCAGAAGATTTTTCATAAAATTAGAGCTTATTATATTTCCCGGATTTCCTGTGATACCCCATAATTCAACCTCCTTTCCTTTCGAAAAAAAATTCAAGAAAATTTATTGAAAATTAAAAGCTATCGTCCCCAAAGATTGTAACCTTTGTACTCCTAGTACAAAATTAGCTCCTCCCATTTGAATGGAAAGCATTGGACTATTCAATAATTATTCCCCCAAGGCTAGCTTGATATTATGGCATTTTCCAGAGAAATTTATAGTTCCTCCATTTTCAACCATCACGTGAAATTTTAGTGTTGGGTATAGGAAGAAATTCAATTCCTTGGCTACCTTACAATGAATAAAATTATGGGTACAACTCAAATCAATCAGCAATATCACCTTTTTCTTCTTGATGTGTCCTTCTATCTTGAGAGTTTGAGGAGTGGTAATTCGTGACAATGCATTACATGATATGGTAGGACTTAATTCTTCTTTCTCTAGGGTTGGTTCCTAGTGTATATCATCTTCTTTTGAAGTTTCCTGTTCATTTTCTTCCTCCTCTTCAAAATCTATGTAAATAATTTCTTCTCAACACACTTATGACCTTTAGTGAATTTTCTATCACAACCGTAGCAAAGCCCTCTTTATATTTCTTCTTCCAATTTTTGTGGTGTCAACATTGTAGGTTGTGGAAGTCTAGGAGTAGAAACACTTCCATCTTTATATATGTGAGTGGTAGGCTTCCTTGTCTACCTAAATACCTTCTCCAATGAATCAAGTTCCCAAACTCAAACCTCATGTTGGATGTTATCCTTTAAAGTCTCTATGAAGACATCAATCTTGTGTTCCTATGGAATATCAACTACCCTTATATTCAATTTTTGGAAGTCCTAAATGTGCTCCACGACTAAACCCTTTTGTTTGAGATTTATCAATTGGCTAAAGAAGGTGTTTCTCTTTGTATCCCAATAATGTGCTATCATTTCCTTCATAAAAATTGACCAACTGACAATTTTTTTATGAGAGCAAAGCCATTGATACCATATAAATTTATTTTTTTGTAAATATAAAGTTGCAATACGTACCTTTTGTGTGTTTTGCACATTATTGAGATCAAAATATTGCTCCATCTGTAGTATCCATGTTACAGGATCCTTGCCATCAAACTTCCTCATATCGATCTTTGGAATATGGTGGGTCTTCAATCCAACATTAGAGTTTATAAAATCACGAGTAACATTTATTTTATTCTCATCATGAGTTTTCTCCAGTATATTTCTACCATTAGGAATAATTTCTTGTATCAAAAATGTCATCAAACTTTCCATGTCTTCTTTTAGATCATTCTTCATGTATTTCATGTTGTCTTTCATTTTTTCATCAATCTTAGCTTCCATGTCATCCATCATAGCTTCCATGATATCTTCCATGCCATCCATCTTAGCTTCCATGCCATTCTTCAAACCATCCATCTTAACTTTCATGCCTTTTTCCAAACCATCCATACTAGCTTCCATGCCTTTCTTCAAAACTTCCATTTCATTTTTTGTTGCTCTTTGCAAGAGCGAAATTTGGTGCACTTGCTCTTGTAATTTTGATATGTCATGTTGCGCTTCTTCCTCTTCATGAGTCATAGTAGAGTCTTCTGAAGTCTTAATGGGCGTTAAATTATTTTTAGGTGGAATTTTAGAACCCAATACCGATATATATGCTTCAATATGCCCTTGGAATCACTTCAAACTGATTTTTCAAACAAGACTTATGCAGTTTGAAAAAAAATACACACCTTTTTCTTGCTTCTGAGGAGCTTGATATTGAAACTAAATTATATCTATGATTTCAGATCTTCAATATCTGAAATTTGGTCCTGTAGTATCCCTCTGAATCTTCTTTCCAATGCCACCAGCCTAACCTGCTTTCGATTCCTCAAGGAAAAATTATTCTCAATCTCCCGCAATGACCTAATTATGGACTGGTTCAGTAGAGACAACTTGTATGGCGTGTTGTGTGTCATTGTTTCCGCCTTCGGCTCTCAAATTGATACACAGGAAACTACAGTTCGTGTAATTTTGGCCAATTTTTACAGAATCCTAATTCGATACTTAGAGAGAGAGTTATGACGAGTTTCCCACGGTCACCTCTTTAAGATGAAATTCGAGAGCCTGACAAAACCCTAACATCCACATATCATATATCTAAAAATATTGTGAACCAAGATTCGAAATGTTTACACGAAGTTCCTCGGGATTTCGGCTTCGAGTGATAAAAATTCCAGCTTTAGAACCTTCGTAGAAAAAACGTTATAGCGAAAACTCCACGAAGACCTATTTGGAGCAGAAAAACCCTAGAATCCAAAGCTTTGATACCAAATGTTATGTAACCAACTCCAAAAATAGAAGAAAAGAGAGATCAATGCCTCAGAAATAAGCCACTTCGAGGGGGAAACCTCCTTTACATTACATAATGAAAAATTATTGGATGATACAAATGACAAAACCTCCTTCTATATATAGGAGTCCATGGGGTCACAATATAATCCTAGCCAACCTAACAATAATAATGTAAGGGCACACTAATAACAATATTGGGGTTATAGGGGTAGAACAATAAAAATAAGAGGGCTACACTAACAACAATAAGAGACTATGAATTAATATAGAGACCTAACATAAACTTAAGGTAAAATTTAAGGCTAACCATGTAAATGTCATTGCTCCCATAAAAATTAAGGCAAAAAATTTACATGTAAGTTCTCCCATAAAATTTATTTTAATATATTCTTAAGGAAAATGTTAGTGTTTTTGGAAACCACGTACATGCTATTTCTCCATTTCTCCCATAAACTTTAAGGCATTTTCTAGTGTTTTGGGAACCATATACATGTAATTTCTATGTCATTACTCTAATAAGCTTTAAGGAAAAATTTAAGGCAAACCATGTACATGTCATTTATTCCATAAACTTAAGAAAAAATTTAAGGAAAATAATTTTCATGTCATTTCTCCCAGAAACTTTAAGGCATTTGGTAATGTTTTGGGAACCATATACATGTCATTTCTATGTCATTACTCCCATAAAATTTAAGGAAAACCAGATACATGTCATTTCTCCCATAAACTTAAGGCAAACTTTAAGGCTAACCATGTACATGCCATTTCTCCCATAAAATTTAAGGAATTTGCTAGTGTTTTTGGAACCATATACATGTCATTTATATGTTGTTACTACCATAAATTTTAAGGCTAAGGTAAAACATGTACATGTCATTTCTACCATAAACTTAAGGAAAAATTTAAGGCAAACCATTTTTATGTCATTTCTCCCATAAAATTTAAGGCATTTTCTAGTGTTTTGGGAACCATATACATGTCATTTTGTAGTATACCTAGGGGGAATAATATAGGGTACAAAGGGAGGTACCCAAGGTAATAATATGATGTAATAATGTAATAATGATAAATAAATGGGTCACAGTTAATAAATAAGGTGGTTAACCCACATTATGTAAGGGACCACATGTAGTTAGGGTATAAAGTGATAAGCCCGTTGTATTGGATGGATGGTATTGAGAGACCCATGGTAACTACCCAGGGTATTGCATGTATGAAACCTATATAGAGGCTAAAGACTCTCCATTGAGAGAGATCAAGGATTATTGTATTGGAAAGCATATGGCTTGTGGAGTGATCTCCTTCCTTAAGGAGTGAATCTATGGTGTTACCCTACCTCAAGGGTTTTGATATTAATGAAGATCTAAAGTTTTATATTATATGGTGTTATTTCTTGGGTATATTTTCCATTTTTATACATTTTCTTATTAGATCTATTACAAGTGATATCGAAGCACTTTCTTGGGCAAAGTTTGGGAGATTTGTTTTTTCATTTTTTTGCAGGAAATTTTTGGGCGGCGAGTTTGTAAAGTAGATCTGAAAATTTTGGCACAAAATTTTCAGAAATAAATAGAAAATATAGATTCCTTACACAAAAATACCCAATTTCAAAAAAAAGAATCAGTCGAATCGGAGTCCGGATGAGGGTGATATCGCTGATTTAAATTTAGCTGTGTTGTAGAAATGTTTCTGATGGAAATTTGTATACAGCAGCTCTCCTGAAAATTTTTGTAGATTTTGGGAAAGAATTTCAGAAAAATAATTATAGACATGGGATTCCCTTGAAAAAACACCCAATTTCAAAAAAAAAGAAAAACGGTCAAATCGGAGTCCGGATGAGGGAGTTATCACTGATTTAAAATCAACCATTTTTTTAGAAATTTTGTGACGACAAGATAGTTGCAGCACAGATATATGTTTTTCAGAGTACCTAGATCGGGATTCCAGTCATATGGATAGATGCAAAATGACTATTCCATTTTCGAAAACGGGTTATAGTAAGGATTATGAGTTATATTGACCAAGTAATGTCCATTTTAAATTTTTGTCAAAGCAAGTGATTTTCTTCAAAACCCTTACTTTGTTTTAGAGGTTCTCGCAAGATGAAGTTTACAGGAAAAGATGATGGCTATACTATTGAAGATTTTTCACAATATCACAAGGCTCAATACATAAATTTTTGGATATGCTCCATAGGGTTTCATATGAAAGATGAGGCAAATAAATGGTGAACCTCACTTGACAGCTCAGTGAGGAAACTTCCCGAGAAAAAACTTGAAAAAGTCCTTTTGGACAAGTGGTCTCAAGTCGGAAAGAAGGACAATAAGAGCCATAAAGAATTATTTTCTACTAATATTTCCATATTACAGGTTCATGGATTTTTTCAGAAAGAGAACATCATTGTGTCTATCATTTCTAGTTGCAAGCATAATTGTATCAATGTGAATTTGGCTAAAAAATTGCAAGTTCCAGCAAAACATATTGAAAACACACAGGTTGATAATGAAGATGTTGAAATTTATAAATATTTGAAGATTTATATGGATAAATATGTGTTGCATTTCAAATTTTATGCTTCAGATATGGTTGATGTGGATGTTGTTTTGGGACACCCTTGGATGGAATCCATTGGTACTGTCAATTTTAATGTGCAAAAGAAATTCATGAAGCTCTAGTATAAAAATAAGAAAATTACATTGCAAGATATTTGCATGAAGAACAATGCAGAGATTAGGGAGGAAGAAGCACAATTGTCTAATGACATAGACACATCAGATGATGATCCTTTGATGGTAGACAGCCAAACATAGACATCAAAGCAAGTAATAGAAAAAGTACCAGACACCACTCCATCACCAATAGTGAAGGAATTAATGAAAGATATTCCATCAGTTAAAGCTTCAACATATCACCACCCGCATCACCTAGCGAGACAACAACCAACAAGGTGGCAACGGATTAACAACAAGGAAAACAACCCCTGGAAAACACATAGAGAGGTGTGACGATCCACTCACAACACATCAACACAGAGGAACCACCAAAACCCACTTCCATCTCAAGCGAGCGAGGCACCAACTAGATCGAGTGTTCACCTTTCTCTGGGATGGATAGATGCACGCGAATGGTACTAGTGGAATACCATTTTGAGTAGATCTTATTATTTTTGTTCTTCTCATGTTTCAGGGACAAAACATGTTTAAGGGGGGGTAATGTAGTATACCTAGGGGGAATAATATAGGGTACAGCGGGAGGTACGTAGGGTAATAATATGATGTAATAATGTAAGAATGATAAATAACTGGGCCATAGTTATTCAATAAAGTAGTGGATCTAAACTGCAAATATAATAAAATTCAAAATATGCCAAATAAATAACAACATAGAAGATAAAACTTCAAATCTTCATTAATATCAAAACCTTTGAGGTAGGGCAACACCATACATTCACTCCTTAAAGAAGGAGATCACTCCACAAGCCATGTTCTTGCCAATACCATAATCCTTGACATCTCTCAATGGAGAGTCTCTAGCCTCTATATAAGTTTCATACATGCAATACCATGGTTAGTTACCATGGGTCTCTCTATACCATGCATCCAATACAATGGGCTTATCACTTTATTCCCTAGCTACATGTGGTCCCTTACATAATGTGGGTTAACCACTTTATTTATTAACTATGGCCCATTTATTTATCATTCTTATATTCTTACATCATATTATTCCATTGGGTACCTCCTTATATACCCTATATTATCCCCCCAGGTATACTACACATTTCTATGTCATTACTCCCATAAAATTTAAGAAAAACTTTAAGGCAAACCATGTACTTGTAATTTCTCCCATAAATTGAAGGCAAACCATGTACATGTCATTTATCCCATAAAATTTAAGGCATTTTCTAGTGTTTTGAGAACCATGTAAATTTCATTTACATGTCATTTATCCCATAAACTTTAAGGCCAACATTAAGGCAAACTATGTACATGTCATTTCTCCCATAAACTCAAGGCAAACTTTAGGCATGTCATTTCTATGTTATTTATCCCATAAACTTTAAGGAAAACTTTAAGGAAAACCATGTACATGTCATTTCTCCCATAAACTAAAGGAAAACTTTAAGGCATGTTATTTCTAGATGTCATTTCTCCCATAAAATTTAAGGCAAATTTTAAGGCAAACCATGTACATGTCATTTCTCCCATAAACTCAAGGAAAACTTTAAGGCAAATCATGTACATGTCATTTATCCCATAAACTTTAATTGCATATGTTATTAAGGAAATCATTTCTCCCATAAACTTTAAGGCATTTTCTAGTGTTATGGGAACCATATACATGCCATTTCTATGTAATTTCTCCCATAAACTTTAAGGAAAATGTTAAGGAAAACCATGTACATGTCATTTCTCCCATAAAATTAAGGCTTGTCATTCTCCATAAACTTTAATTTAATATATTTTTAATGAAAATACTAGTGTTTTTGAAAACCAATGACATGTCATTTCTTCCATAAACTTTAAGGCATTTGATATTATTTTAGGAACCATATACATGTCATTTTTATGTCATTTCTTCCATAAACTTTAAGACATTTGCTAGTGTTTTGGGAACCATATACATGTCATTTCTATGTCATTACTCCTATAAACTTTAAGGAAAACTTTATGGAAAAGGAAAACCATGTACATGTCATTTCTCCTATAAACTTTAATTTAATATATTTTTAAGGAAAATTCTAGTGTATTTGAAAACCATCTACATGTCATTTCTTCCATAAACTTTAAGTAATTTGCTAGTGTTTTGGGAACCATGTGCATGTCATTTATATGTAATTTCTCCCATAAATTAAAGGCATTTGCTAGTATTTTGGGAACCATGTACATGTCATTTCTATGTAATTTCTCCCATAAACTTTAAGGCAAACTTTAAGGAAAACCATGTGCATTTCATTTCTATGTAATTTCTCCCATAAACTTTAAGGAAAACCATGTACATGTCATTTCTATGTAATTTCCCCCATAAACTTTAAGGCAAACCATGTATGTCTCATTTCTTCCATAAACTTTAAGGAAAACCATGTACATACCATTTCTTCCATAAACTTTAAGGCAAACCATGCACATGTCATTTCTCCCATAAACTTGAGGCAAACTTTAAACTTATCCCATAAACTTTAAGGAAAACCATGTACATGTCATTTCTCCCATAAACCTTAAGACAAACCATGCACAAGTCATTTATCCCATAAATTTTAATTTAATATATTTTTAAGTAATTTTATATGTTTTTGCAAACCATGTACATGTCATTTCTTCCATAAACTTGGAAACCATGTACATGTCATTTCTCCCTTAAACTTAACATTTGCTAGTGCTTTTGGGAACCATGTACATGTCATTTCTCCCATAAACTTTAAGGCAAACCATGTACATGACATTTCTTCCATAAACTTTAAGGCATTTGCAATAAAATTTAAGTCATTTTCAATAAATGTTCATTTAATATATTTTTAAGGAAAATGCTAGTGTTTTTGGAAACCATGTAGATGTCATTTCTCCTATAAATTTTAAGGCATTTTCTAGTGTTTTTGGAAACCATGTACATGTCATTTCTTCCATAAAATTTAATGCAAACCATGTACATGTAATTTGTCCCATAAACTTTAATTTAATATATTTTTAAGGAAATCATTTCTCCCATAAATTTTAAGGAATTTGCTAGTGTTTTGGGAACCATGTACATGTCATTTCTATGTATTTTCTCCAATAAAGTTTCAAACATTTTTTAGTGTTTTGGGAACCATGTACATGTCATTTCTATGTAATTTCTCCCATAAAATGGAAGGAAAACCATGTACATGTCATTTCTATGTAATTTCTCCCATAAAAGACAAAATTTAAGGCAAACCATGTACATGTCATTTCTCCCATAAACTTGAGGCAAACTTTAAATATCTCCCATAAACTTTAAGGCAAACCATGTCCACGTCATTTCTCCCATAAACTTAAGACAAACTTTAAACTTAAGGAAAACTTTAAGGCTAACCATGTACATGTCATTTCTCCCATAAACTTTAAGGAAAACCATGTATATGTAATTTCTCCCATAAACTTTAATTTAATATATTTTAAAGTAAATTCACATGTTTTTGCAAACCATGTACATGACATTTTCCCCATAAACTTGGAAACCATGTACATGCATTTTCTCCCATAAACTTGGCATTTTCTAGTGTTTTTGGGAATCATGTACATGTCATTTCTCCCATATACTTTAAGGCAAACCAAGTACATGTCATTTCTCTCATAAACGTTAAGGCATTTGAAATAAAATTTAAGTCATTTGCAATAAATGTTCATTTAATATATTTTTAAGGAAAATGCTAGTGTTTTTTGAAACCATGCAGATGTCATTTCTCCCATAAATTTTAAGGCATTTTCTAGTGCTTTTGGAAACCATGTACATGTCATTTCTCCCATAAACTCAAGGTAAACTTTAAGGCATGTTATTTATAGATGTCATTTCTCTCATAAGCTTTAAGGCAAACCATGTACATGTCATTTCTCCCATAAACTCAAGGCATACTTTAAGGAAAATCATGTACATTTTATTTCTCCCATAAACTTTAATGCAAACCATGTACATGTAATTTATCCCATAAACTTCAATTTAATATATTTTTAAGGAAATAATTTCTCCCATAAACTTTAAGGCATTTGCTAGTGTTTTGAGAACCATGTACATGTCATTTCTATTTAATTTCTCCCATAAATTTTAAAACATTTTCTAATGTTTTGGGAACCATGTACATGACATTTCTATGTAATTTATCCCATAAAATTTAAGGCAAACTTTAAGCCAAACAATTTACATGTCATTTCTATGTAATTTCTCCCATAAGCTTTAAGGAAAACCATCCCATAAACTTTAAGGCAAACAATGTACATGCCAATTCTTCCATAAAATTTAAGGAAAACCATGTACATGTCATTTCTCCCATAAACTTGAGGCAAACTTTAAACTTCTCCCATAAACTTTAAGGCAAACCATGTACATGTCATTTCTCCCATAAACTTAAGGAAAAATTTAAGGCTAACCATGTACATATCATTTCTCCCATAAACTTTAAGGCAAACCATGAACATGTAATTTCTCTCATAAAGTTTAATTGAATATATTTTAAAGTAATTTTACATGTTTTTGAGAACCATATACATGTCATTTCTCCCATATACTTTTAGTCAAACCATGTACATGCCACTTCCCTCATAAAATTTAAGGAATTTGCAATAAAATTTAAGTCATTTGCAATAAATGTTCATTTAATATATTTTTAAGGAAAATTCTAGTGTTTTTAGAAACCATGTGCATGTCATTTCTCTTATAAATTTTAAGGCATTTGCTAGTGTTTTTGGAAATCATGTACAAGTCATTTCTCCCATAAAATTGGCATTTTCTAGTGTTTTTGGGAACAATGTATATGTAATTTCTCCCAACCATGTACATGTCATTTACCCCATAAACTTTAAGGAATTTGCAATAATGAAAATGCTATTGTTTTTGGAAACCATGTACATGTCATTTCTCCCATAAAATTTAAGGCATTTTCTAGTGTTTCTGGGAACCATGTACATGTCATTTCTCTCATAAACTTGAAGGCATTTGCTAGTATTTTTTTGAACCTTGTATATGTCATTTCACCCATAAACTTTAGGGAAAACCATGTACGTGTTATTTCTCCCATGCATTTGCAATAAATATTCATTTAATATATTTTATTGAATTTGATTTTTTTCAGGGATAAAAAATCCCACTAAACATGGTTGAAAAATGGACATTATTCATACAAGTTTCTTGTTACCCCAATCTCGGGAAAGAAGTGATTACATATGTGATTTTCAATATTGCGACTAACAAGGTCCTTCAAAGGAAAATGAATATACCGTGAAGAGCAACAAACAATGAAGCATATTATATTGCATTGATAGAAGGCTTGAGAACATCTAGGGAGTATGGATCAATGGAATTGTAGTTTTCACCAATTCTGAACTTGTGTGCAACCAGATGAAAGGCGTGTACCAAGTTAAGAAGGAGAGGCTAAAACAATTACATGGAAAAGAAAACAATATTGTTAGACAATTTCAAATTTTTAGTATAAGGCATTGTGAAAATGGTAATAAGATGTCTGGTCATCTATTGTGTGGGGCAATGCCAATTAGAGATTCATATGTAAAAAATGAATTAGTATATGAGTTAGTATTATACGGGGCAATGCCAATTCAAGATTCATCTCTCAAAGATGAACTAGTGTTGAGATACTCGCCTTCAACATCAGTTGATGGAAATTGTAACATTTCTTTGATATGTGTGTGTTTTTTACTTATATATGTGTCATTTTTAATAAACATGTGCTTTTTTCAATTATATACCAAGTGTGCTCCCACGATGTAAGTGCAACTTGGTGAACTTCATGTTTTATGAAATTAAAATGTGAGGACTTCAACAAATTTGTGTTTAAAGTGTGCTTCACACATCAATTTGTGCTTTGAAAGTTGTGTTTTACATCATTTGTGTTTTTGCTCAACATCTGTGTACTAAATTGCATTAATTTTTTGAAATATTTTGAATTTATTTTAAATAATGATTTTAAAAATAATTGTAAATTTCCACTATAGATATCCATATATATATCATGGAAGATGAAAGGTGAAGATCAATAGAATCCCATGCCTCTACGAGAGAGCGGGATGATGGATTGAGGGATGTTCATGGTACTTATATTAAATGTGCATGTTTTTAAATGACATTTGAATATATAATCTTATCTCCATACATACATCTATACATGTGGAACTGATTTTTTTATTGAATATATATATATATATATATATATATATATAATTGATTTTTTATCAATTTTGTGAGTTAAATTATTTTTTAATAAATCTCATTTTTTATTTTTTAGAATTTAGAAGGACAAGAGTATCTACTCCATCAATGGAGCATGGTCATGGTTCACGCAATTTAATCAATCATATGTACATGTATTTATATGTATGTATGTAATTTTGAATTGATTATAAATTCATATTTTTGTATGAATCTTCCCTCTCATCGCATGAGGGTGGTGGTGGCACACATTCCCCTGGTGGCCTATCAATAAGTGGTAGAAAATTGTGTGAGGGTGGTGATATTCATTTCCCTGGAGGCCAATCACTAGGTGGTCATGTTGGTTCTCAACCAATTGGTGGTCATTTTGGTTCTCAACAATCTCAGGGTGGACATGATGGTGCCCAACCACCTCGAGGTAGCCGTCAATCTGAATATTATTTTCATTCAATTTGTACAAATTTGTTCACATGTTTTTTTATTTATAAAAAATTTATGTATTGATGCAGAGGGTGAAAATGTTGCTTGAAAAATGCATAGGCCAAAACATGTTATTCAAGAATAAGGTTACATACCAACCATGACTTATTTGTCTAACATTTCTGATTTACCTTGGGAAATAAACATTCAAAAATGCACATTACAAAGGTGTCAACATCTTTATTAAAAATTGAAGAAATATCTTGTGTCTTTGAAACTCCCTGTTGAGAGTCGAGAAATCTTAGAAGTCGTTACTCATTCTTTAAGCACACTTGTAGATGTGTACAAAACATTTTGGCCAAGAACTGATACTTTTATAGAAGTGATGAGGAAAATAAAGGAAACAATGATGGGTCTCGATACATGGGAGGATGTTAAACACATAGTTACAACAGAAATGGCCAAGTCTATGTTTAATTTCAAATAAGGGTGGAAAGGAAAGATGCTAAAGGTAAAATATTTCAAGCACCCTGATATAGATTTCCATTTGTATGATAGGCACCTTGCTATCTATGGAAGACTACCATTGAAAGACGAGGTTCCTCTTCATTTTACAAAATTATTTTATGCAAAATTGTTTTTTAGAATGAAACCCAATTATAATGACCTTCCCTCTGAATTTTTGGACTTGGTGGAATTTATGTTTGTTTGAATCAACAAAGAGAATGAGAGAATGCATGTGTTAATTTTTTGTGTCATAGATATGATGAGATAGACAACATGAGTATTGAATAGCTCAGAACATATGCAAAGAATTTTCGCAATGGTTGGCAGGACTTAATTATTCATGAGGAAGAGGGCATGGGATCAGTATGTGTTAATGGTTAGGGTGAATATTTTAACACATGTACAATTTGTAATAAATACATATACATATATTTATTTGTATATGTTAATCTAACAAAAATGTATCATATATGTGAACACCATTTTCAGTTCTCAAGCTTGATGAATGAAGGTTTTAATATCATGGTCGAAGCTTCATTTTTTCACAATCAAGATGATATGTTGGAAAATGTTAGTGTTTTTTAAGTTTTCATGATGTTGATGTACAATTATTTTAATCTATTATTATATCAGAACATGATGACATATTTTTAAAATAAATAATTGTGTACACATGTAGATGTATATAATTAAATGTTAATAAACTCTGATTCTGTCTGATGTTTTCGTGATGGAGGTTCCCTCTTCTTCCCTATTAGGAGATGTGCCAAATCCATCGTCACAAGTATGAAAAAATTTTCACTTAAATATGTATTTAAGTTATAAATTGAAGTGAAAGTTTCATTAAAAAATGAGATCTAAATATTGAGTTATTTTACAGTTTTAAAATTGTTGAATTTTAGGTTTGTGAAGATGATTTTCATTCAGAGCCACCCTCTTCTTCCCTGTTAAGAGATGTTTCAAATCCACCTTCACAAGTATTCATTTTTTCACTTACATTTTTAAGTTATATATTGCAGTTCAAAAGTTCCATTAAAAAATGAGATCTAGATCTTGAGTTATTTAAAATTTTTAAATTTTACAAATTTTAGGTTTGTGGAGATGATTTTCGTTTGGAGCCACCCTATTTTTCCTTGTTAGGAGATGTGTCAAATCCACCGTCACAAGTATTCAATTTTTTGCTTGTATGTTTAACTTATAAATTGAAGTTCAAAAGTTTCATGAAAAAATGAGATCTAAATCTTGAGTTATTTTATAGTTTTAAAATTTTTTATTTTTACATTTTTGGAGATGGTTTCTGTTCTCCAAGGACTCCAGCGATGGAGTGTATGATTGAGATAGGAACATCCACATCATTTGAACAAGTTGTCTAATTTTTTTTTAATATTATTGCAAATTAGTTTATGCATTTTTATTTGAAATTTCTTAATATATATATATATATATATATATATATATATATATTTGTACATGTATATTGTACAGTTTACTATGGAGGATTTATTGATGGACGAGCAACAGAACACAATGGAGAGGAAACTACATGAGGTATTGCATGATTTTTTTTGTTTTTTTACATGAAGTTCTACATTCTCATTCAATTTTAAAACATTAATTTTTAATGTTTGTACACATTGTGTACAGGTTCCCCATTCTTCAAAGGATAGCACAATGAGGCTTAGGACACTGCTGGAAAAGACACTAGATCCATCTGTATTTGATTCATGATGCACATGTGCAACATTTTGTTTGATAGATAGTCTTAAATTTACTTTTCTATATAGTCTTATTTATGCAGTAATTTACTTTTCTATATAAATTGATACTTGTAACACTATACATTGTTATATATTTACTTTTATTGTTCACGTGATATAAATTTTAGACATATTTTACATTTTGGATATAGTTTCAAACTACATTTACTTTTATCAAGAATGATTTGAAATTTTCGATAACATGTTGTGATATAATGTTTTGTTTTTAAAACTCAAGTTGTCATTTTATTTGTTAAATATAAAATGAATATAGATGGAAATTTCAAATTACAAAACACATACATGTGTATATTTTGGATAGTTGAACTACATTTGGCATGTGATCACATGTTGTGATATAATGTTTTGTTTTTAAAACTCAAGTTGTCATTTTATTTGTTAAATATAAATGAATCTAGATGGAAATTTCATTTTACAAAACACATACATGTGTATATTTTGGATAGTTGAACTACATTTGGCATGTGATCACATGCTGTGATATAAGGTTTTGTTTTTAAAACTCAAGTTGTCATTTTTTTTGTTAAATATAAAATGAATCTAGATGGAAATTTCAAATTACAAAACACATGTGTATATTTTGGATAGTTGAACTACATTCGGCATGTGATCACATGTTGTGATATAATGTTTTGTTTTTAAAACTCAAGTTGTCATTTTATTTGTTAAATATAAAATGAATATAGATGGAAATTTAAAATTACAAAATATATTTTGGATAGTTGAACTACATTTGGCATGTGCTCACATGTTATGATATAATGTTTTGTTTTTAAAACTCAAGTTGTCATTTTATTCGTTAAATATAAAATGAATCTAGATGGAGATTTTAAATTACATTTAAAATTACATGTTATCCATTTGAACATGTGTGTGAATGTTATATAATTTTAGGATACAACTATTATTTTAGGATACAACTATGATTTAGGTTTTTCATATTTAAGTTCACATGAATATATGTACATAAAAATGATTGAAGCACATGTTCAAATATATGTAAAATTGATTGAAGTACAATACATATCGATGTATATATCTAAAAAAAATCATAAATTCTAGGTGTTCATAGATGTGTCAAACAATCATAAAATTTTAAAATTGCGTAAAAACATATATATAGTACACAAAATTTTTCATTAATGTACATAGAAAAACTACTTTCAGTTGATAATAAACTGGAAATTACAAAACACGTACCACATATTTTGCATTCAAGGATGAAAATTATAATTTTCTTAATATATACATCTAAAACAAAATCGTGCAGCTTAAAATTTTCATTATATCAACTATGCTAGATACACAGATATGTACATTTTGCAATAATGCCATTATGAAAAATTATACTAGAGAATGTATGAAATCATTTAAGACTAGATAATATACATGTGTATGTGTACACGTGTATAAATTACTCATGTGCATGTACCAAAACAATGTACATGTGAAAACAGTTGTACATATAACATAAAATATACATAAATTATAATAATTGTAAAACTTAAGAATGGACAAAAAAAGGCTAGTTCAATTCTTAGTTGAGTTCTGGAAGTTCTAAAAGATGAATCCAAAGAGAAGAAATTGTTGCGCAGTTCAATCAAAAAAATTCCAATGGAATTCCATCTTCAATGATCCGTTCATGATCGACTTTTGACATTTTCCATTTCTTAATTTTCAATTTTTTCTTTGATTAAAATTCTATCAAATTTATGCGTGTTGCACACACCAAGTGAATATATTGGCAACTTATGACATCAGGTTCATAGTCTTGAAAGTAAAAAAAATCCCGACTTTGATGAGTTTGTTGGAAAAAATAACCTTTCAGTATAATAGACCCTCAGTCATATGTAAACCCGTTATCATCATAGTTTTCCAATAATTTCATTTTTATTTCAGTGCAACACATCAAATAATACTTCACATTTTCATCGTTGGTAGTAGGTGTAACTACAACAAAAAAATCTCTCGCACAATAAAAAACTTATGTATTTAAATTTAGATCATAATTAACATGGAAAATTAACTTTAAAATTAACATGTGTACTTGATTTTATTATCTATTTTTAGAACTCTATCATTTCAAAGCAATTGAAATGTTACCTTCTCTAACAAGATCGAAAACTCGATCACCTTCGTATTATATTGTAGTCTCCTCTGATTGCATTTCTTCAAAGTTTGCAACAGACATTTTCCACTTTGTATTTAGTTCTGTATGTTTCCAATATTTTACATACATTTTGTTTTCGCAAGCATCATTGGATTATGTGTTGTCTATACAAACATGACAAAAACAAGAATATTTTCTTTTATCCAATTCAAACACATTTTTGGACAACTTTGTTTTAATTCAATGCAATTTTCGAGTCCCTTTTATTGTTTCAACGTCATCTCCAATCGATTTATCTATATATTGGACCCCAATATGCCAAAAAAATCTATATGGAAAATTCAAACAAGAATTATTATAATTAAAATTCAAAGAAGAATTATTAGAATTATTATATGTTATTCAAAATACCATGAAAGATAATCATTATGATAAATAATGTTTAAAATTAGAAATGCAATAAAAATTAAATCATGTACCTTCGTACTTCCCTTGATCGGTTAGTCTCATGGCTTAGTGCAACAATGCACCATTTAACAACTTGTTCAACTGAGACAAGTCGGTTTGTAGAGTGGTCCATTTGATATCTTCGAAGTGTTTGTTTTATACATGCCCCTACACCATCATGTTCTCCTTTTCCATGACTAGTCTCAAATTAATTCCAACAATGTTTAATGCGGGTTTTCATATGAATATGACACAACGAAAAGAATGATCGTGAAGATTTGAATTGACCTGTGCATCCATCTGACCATATCCAATGTTCATTGAATTTTATTTCATGACTTTTCAAGGAGTCATAAATCTTTTCGAACAACGTTGTACAAAATATTTATCATGTGTACGATCATCACTAATATAAAAGTGATATTTTTTAATAACATGTTGACTTTCACAGGTTCTTTCGATATTATCAACATTTTTTTCAGCATGTCTATATAGAATATGGACAAGCATGGAGACTTGGTCAGAATGATAGTATTCACTTTGTATTTCTTTTTGTGGAACAAATGTGTAGTTTTCTGCAAAATCAACTATTGACAAAATGGTCCCTGGTGGAAAAACTTCATGGAATTTTTTGAATTGAAAGTCTTGCCATCGAGCTCTATGGGAATGCTTGTTGTATTTATAAATTTTATGCCTAAAACTTTCTCAAAAACTCTATCACAAAAATTTCTTCTTGTAAATCAATTATTTTATCACTTGTATTACTACTTCAACCAATCGATGTATGAATATATTCATATCTCTTCCATTTCACTTTTATGTTGGATAATGATTGATCATTTATATCAGTGAGATATTTTTTTTGAAACTTAGTCAAATTTGCACAATCATCGCATTTTTTAACATCAACATATTTCTTTTGGTAAAATAATTCATGGATTTCTCTTCCACATAGAATTTGGGATATGAAATCATGGATAGTGGAAGAAGGAGGTGAATATTTCCAAAAATTAAGGAATGTGTCATAATATAACTAAAATTCCACATGATAACGACAATAACACGTGTCACGTACAGTGATAGGTTTAACATAGCATGGTTTTGTTGCACAAAAGCACTGATTGAGACATTAATTTCACGATTCTCTTCTTTGAAATTGTTGAACAACTCTATCTAAGTGGTGTCCAAGAAATGTTTTGAATGTTCTTCGTATTGATTTCGTGTTATTCTTCTTCACATCACATCCCTTGCTTTTGGTGAAACACGTGAATTTTTCATCCAATATTGATATATTATTTTTTTAACATCTTCTCCAAATCTACCTTTGTATGGTTTCCTGCAAATATCTGTCCAACAAGAGAGTTCATCATTTACATCTATTTGCAATCGAAATTTCTAATGTTTGTGCAAAGTTTTTCGTGAGGTTTCTAATGCTTGTGCCATAGATTTTACCAAGCGATTATCTTTAGTACTTGATGAAACCACTGCCATTTGAATTGATCTACGTGCATCTAAAAAATTTGTCTTTGTAGATATTCCAATTAGATTTAGAGCACTATTTATATTTTGTATCACATTTTCCTTCATTTTTTAATCTTTTGTTGATTTTAGAATACCCAATAAAGTCGTAGCTTCTTTTAATTTCTTTAATTTTAAGAGACTTTTCAACATTTGGGCTTGAACTACTACAATTTCATCTTTGAAGAAAAAACCAATAATGTGATTAACACGATATCGTATAACATGGTCAGCGTTTTTTTTATCTCCATATGTGTGAGTGTCAAAATTTTCTAATATCTCATCATCAATATTGATTCCATCTGTACATATATGAATTAAATGTACATAATGAGTTTAAATATTCAATAAATAATTAAATTAATAAATATGTATAATTTCAATCATACACATTCAACATATATATATATATATACCTAGTGATTCCATTTCTTCACTTGAATTTCTTTCAACATTTTCAACATCTTCAATCATTGGATCAATATCTCTTTCACTTTCTCTTTCAAAATTTTCTATCTCATCATCGATGTTTTGAGGAATATCTCTCTATGTTTACATTGCAAAATATTTTTCAAACTGGTTCATCAAATAAAAATTAAGTTTCACAATACACTAGTCAAATTTTGAATATCAAATTTATAATATTTACATTTACATATCTGCTTCAACTTCTAGTTGAGGTTGATTTTGCCTTTCAATATTTAAGCATTATTCTCTCTTTTTTTTACGATATTCTCTCCCCTATTCTCTACGTTCCTCAAGGTCTCTTGTTCAATCATATTTTATCTTTCAATTCATTCGATTTCCCATGATAATTTAGTATGAAGCTCTAAAAATTTCCTTCAAAATCCTGTAAAAAAATCACTACAGAGAAATTAAACAAATATCGTACTTCCAATGAAACTATTTCTTCACATCACAGGGAAAAAGCTCCACCGAGTACAAAGACATGTTTATTTACATTTAAATAATTCCACAAACACATGAATTTAGAAGCATAGTTTAATCGTTATTTTCTATTTTATTTTTTCTTAGGCATATGCTTTTTTGACCGGAATAAGTTTGGAAAAACGAGTTTATTTACATTTACATAAATCCATGAACACTTAATTCGCTTTCTTTATTTTCATTTTTTCTTGGACATGTTTTTTGGGATTTATAAGAATTGCCGATTAAATAATAGCGGTTGCATGATTAAAATATTCTAGTTGTGTTTGGAAACGGTATTTATTTATAAATATATTTTAAATAATAAAAAATGCATTGTTTTACAATTTATTTATACATTTAAAATTCCATTTTAATCAATAAAAAGTTTAAGAATATTTAAGAAAGATAATAAAAAAAAAGAAATTACACATTTAGGTTTGTATAACACAAATTTCAAAGTATGATTTTTTGAAATTTTTTTATAAATATGATTGAAATTAAATTATATAATTAGAAATAAAAACACATTTTTTCATTATTTAATTTTTTTTTTTTTTATAAAATATGATTGAAATTAAATTATACAATTATAAATAAAAATACATTTTTTTATTAATTAAATTATATTAGTAGTTGTTGGATCTTGTTTCTATATTCTTATGTACATTTTTTCATTAATTAAATTATATTAGTAGTTGTTGGATCTTGTCTCTTTATTCTTATGGTTCTATCTTTTTCTAGTTTTGTCACTTAATTTATATTTTTCTATTTCGAATTGTTTTTTGTTAATATTATTTATTTAAATTTCAATTTATCGATCTGTTATTATTTATATATTTTTTATGATTTATGATATATATATTTTTTCCCCTAAGTTTTTAGTTTGTTTCTTTTTTTTATATTTGTACAGCATGGATAAACAGGCATGCTGGCTGCTGAGTGCTGCACTAGTGCTATTATCATTAATATTCTTGATTGATGATGATGATGATGGTTAATTTCCACAAAGACCAAACTTTGGTCTATCGGACCTAAAGAAACAAATTATTTTGTTTTCTTTAAAATTGTACTCCTGTGCTCAAAGAGCTTGGAGAGAAGTGTCTCGAGCTCACTATAATATTTAAATGTTAAAAGGCTAAGAAGGTCAGTATTGCAGCAAAGATTATAAAACAGAGATCTAATGTGGTTGTACGCAGGGCACTCTAAGAGGAAGTGATTTTCCTCCTCAATGTTCATATTCTCATAGAGATGGCATATCCTTTCCACCCATGTTGTTTTAGGAAATGCCCAACGACCTATTTCACTATGGAGCTCATTAGAGTTCATTCTTATCTTGGCTATATTAAAAAAATTTCTTTGAGCTGGTTAAAACAGAGAGATAATTTTGATCTACGAGAGTAGGGTTGATGATCTCCTTATAATATCTTAATTTTCTTTTAGCCTCTAAATATTTCTCACACCACATTTTCTCTTTAAACTTAGAAGTAACAATATTTTTAATGTTATTAATATTTTGCAATGCAACATTTTTCATCGATATCCCAATGATTTAACCAAGCCTTGGTATATTTATACCAACCTTGTTTGAGCCTTAGGTGGTTTTGGATAGAATTTAAAGCTATCTTAGGAAGTCTAAGCTCTCCCATGTTATTGATTCCGTGCTTGTACAACAGGATTCTAGTCATAGCTAGGCTCTCGATAAGGGAAAAACCAACTTCTATAAGGAGAATAGGATAGGGTGTATTTATTTTAATTTTTAGGTTGTGCGTTATAAAACGCTTCTAGATTTGATCAATCTCTCTCCGGGATTCTCTAGAGATGCTTCAACCCCAAACCTCACATCCATAGAAGATAACAGGAATGACTAAAATTTCAAAGATGAGCTTCTTTTTATCCCACATCACAAGGTTTGTTGTTGTACAATTATTTTCAAGACCAAAGTAAGCTTTCCACCCTCCATTAATTCTTTTCTCAATGTTATAGTTCCATTTGAGCTTGTGATGAATATCAATTCCTAGGTACTTGTAAGAAGACACTTCCTCCAATTTTATATTGTCATACACAAAAGTAGCAGAAGTGTCCTTAGATTTGATAATAATAATAAAAAAATTCAGAGTTAATAGTCATACCTATGGTAGAGTAGAAATCCTTAAGAAGTCTTAGTTGCTTATCAAGATCAGATGGGCACCTTGCCAGAAGAACAATATCATCAGCATTGAGAAGAAGGATGATGACTATTCCAACTAAGATCATACCAGCATAACCTGCTTTCTCTAAAGAACCTTCTAGCTTGTCGATGTAAATGCCAAATAGGGTAGGGGAGAGGGGGAAACCTTGTTTAACTCTGATATTACACTTAATATCTTTCTACCACCCCTCATTGCTCTAAAACTTGGCAATTACATTCTTGTATAACCTTATAGTGGTAGCTCTCAACTCGAAAGGAACCTTTATCTCTTCTAATCTATTCTATAGGTGATTTCTAGGGACCATATAGAAATCCTTTCTAAAGTCCACAAAGTAATAAAAGGGATTGGATTTATCATTATGGCATTCCTCCACAATGATCCTAAGCATAATGAGGTGGTCCATCATTGAGTGTTGCCTTCTAAAACCTGCTTGGCCTTTAGCCTGCTTACCCTCACTTTCAAGCCATATTCTCATCTTCTTTTCCAAAATAATACCATATAACCTAGCTAAGAGAGGGCTAGTAATAATTTTTCGATAATTAGAGGTGTTATTTATATCCCTACTTTTCAAAATAGGAATAATGAGGCTTTGATTCCATGGTTTAGGGAACCCTTGCTTGACTTCTTGATTGAAAAGCTTGTGGATGTTACAGATGAGGACATGACCTCCAATTTTTAATATTTCTGCCTGGTAACCTTCAATGTCCTTATCTTTTCCATTTTCCAGGCGCTTAACGCCAAGACCTATGTATTCTAATGATAAAACGTATTCCGTTGTGAACAGGGTTTCAAAGTTATCAATGACATTAGGAGATTCAAAAATAATTTTAAGATAGGAATTCTAGTCGTGTAAAGAAATTCTATTAATATCTTTAGTTTTCTAGTAAGAATATGCCTCCAAAATTTCGTAGGAGCTACCTTAGAGAGGTGTAAGATATTTTCTTGTCTTTTATGGATATAATGCATTTTTTTCCTTTTAGTTAGGGATTTGTATATTTTTATCTTGCTAATTTTAAGAGACTCATAAAATTATTTCTTAATATCGCTCCTCACACTTTTACAATCTTTACCATACCAAGGGTTGGTTTTGCTATTTCTTTTATTGCTTGAAACGTCAATTGACAACTTGTTAATAGAATATGAGAGGGTTGTAGTAAAATTATGATAGAGGTCATCTATGTTGTCTATACTAGATAAAGGAAGAATTTTTTTTTTTAATTCATTTAGAAAAGGATCATTTTTATTTCTATCAAATATTAAGTTCTTTTGGCTATAAGGAATATCTTCTATGGGATCTCTATGCATGACAAAATTTAGAGTTACAATTAAAGTTCTATGATCTGAGTCAAGCTCGTGGTCGTTTAAGATGTAAAAATTTATTGTTTCTTGTATAAATGGATATCAAAAATAGCATAGTCTACCACGTTGCGACCAAGCCCATGGATACAGGTCATCTGGATAGAATTGGGCCACTTCTTTAGACCTTTGCAAATTATGAGATCTTGAGCACTGCAGAGCTTGACTAGTTCAGACCCAAACAAATTTTCCCCTAGATCTTTAGAGCTTCTTTTGTACCAATTAGCTAGAGTAAGGTCTTTGTCTAACCAACGAGGATTAGGGTTGGAATAATTTCTTAGAAGCATAGCTTGGTTGCTTGAAATTCGAGCATTAAAGTCACCCATTAAGAGGATATTACCTTCATTACTTAGGCTAGAAATATCCTTGTCTAAACCATTGTAAGGACCATTTTTATCTAGATTGTTTTTCTTATAGAAGTTAGAATTGATAGGGGAAAAATAACATATTTCTATGTAGTTTTTTCTATCATTAATGTTAGTAATCTCTATCCAAATATATTGGTTGTAAGGGTATTTTTTATAAATACTAGCATGGGGGGAGATGTTATTCCTAATGTAACAAGATATACCCCAAATGCCTCTACAGTAGGATCTCTTGTTCCAGATTGACCATAGTAAAAGCCATCTATGTTAGGGACCTTAGATTCTTCGTGCTCCAAAGTTTCAACTAGCAATATAATATCAACTTCATTCAATATCCAGCTTAGCTTGGGGCCTTTATTCCATGGAAAGCCTCGACGGTTCCAAGAAAGAATCCAGAGCATTTTGAATTGCTATTTATTACTATATTTTTGGTTTATATCTCGAAAAACGGCTTTTCTATTTCTGATTATTGCGCATTTTCCTTCCTTCTTAGCTTCTTTTACCTTTTGAAATTCCCTTCTTAATTCTGCTTGATCTTTTGGAATGAGATCTTCATTTATAAATATTCCTGTTCCTTTTAGACTTGAGGTTTTATTAAGTATGTCATACTTATGTTCAGTAGAGCTCATCTTTATCTGGATCATCCTTCCATTATTCTCAGTTAATTTCCCCAACTTTGTTGGTTCTGTGAGACACGTTGTTTCAATTTTTAATCTATTATGTAATTATGTCTGGGCTATAGCTAAAGTATCCTCGCCTACCTCCTCTTTCAAACCAAATATTATAAGGTTCAAGGCCCTTTTTTTACGCTCATGTTCTAATTCTATCAATTTTTCCATTTCTTCTTTAATGGGTTTGATTTCTAATTTACCTGCCACACTATTTAGGGTGAGAATGTTATTAACTTTTTCTTCTAGTTCTTTAATCGTGTCCTTCATTTTAGGACTTTCTAAAATTTTAGCATCTCCTTGTTGGGATGTTTGGTTTGTATCTTGACTTTGTTTTTCTATTACCTATAATCTAATACCCATTGTCTCCATTTTATTCTCCAATAGTTTTATTTTATTTTCTATTTGTTTTTGGATTTTGTCTTCAAGAGAGGTAAATTTATTTTCCAGCATGGCTTCTAACTCTGTTTGTAGCTTGACTTCTCTTTCTTCTCTACATTTCTCTAAAGACTCTATATACTCATAAAGGCTCTGTAGAGTAACTGTGCTAGGTCTACCTTTGACAATATTTGGTAGATGCGGTGAATTATTCATAGTTGTGAAAAAATAAATGAGCAATAGATATGTATTAGGAAAGAAAGATAAGGAATGTGTGCACCTGATATAACTGTTTTAGATTGCCTTCCAGCTATAGAAACAAGGAGTCGTCGTCCAACCAGCAAGCCTATGGAGTGTAAAATTTGGGACTTTAGCTCATGATGTCGATTCTATCGCACTTTTAATAGAATTGTTCATCACTTCAACTTTCTTGGTGCAAATTCTTCTCATTCCGCCTTTGGAATTTGTAATTTAACAATGCAAACAAACCGATGCGATTCCACCTGTATGTCAGTTCTGCTTCAGCCCGCAATGCTCCAAGAGCTCATGAATCCTCTGCTTTAGAGCTCGAATATTCCACAGAAGCTACACTTCAGAGCCTCTTGTGTAAGCTCACATCAAATTGTTGTAGTATCCACGTTGGGTTTACAATGCCTCAGAGGATCCAAGCGAAGATTCGAGTGATCCCCTCTTCACTACCCAAGAGATCAAATGTGAGGAATGTGATCCAATTCTGGAATTAAAACATAGAATACCCAAGTGATCCCATCTTCACCACCACAGAGGTCAAATGTGAGAAATGCGAGCCAAATCTAGAATTAAAACATAGAAGGTCCGAGCGAGTCCCTTTGGAATTAAAAAATGGATTTACAATACCTCAGAGGATCCGAGCGAGCCCTTCTTTACCACCGCAGAGATCAAATGATAAATACGAGCCAATTTTGGAATTAAAACTTGATTTAAAATGCCTCAGAGGATCTAAGCAAGAACCTCTTCACCACCGCAGAGATCAAATGATAAATGTGAGCCAATTCGTTAGATGGACGTGGGTGGTCAGTGAATGAAAAATCTAAATCGTCCTCTTTAAATGAAAATTGATCTGATTCGACGTCTTCTCATTCAATCCAGCCGGGACGTAGACTCAAACTCGGTTAGTTTTTCTGCTTTTCACCCGTCAGGAGACCAATAAATCACTGATGTTTGTGTTATTGGGAGAGAGGGCACTCACAGATTCCAAATATATAAATGCGAGCCCTTCTTCACCACCGCAGAGATCAAAGGATAAATGCAAGCTAATTATGGAATTAAAGAGCAGAAGATCCGAGCGAGCCCCTCTGGAATTAAAACTAGATTTATATTGCTTGAGATCCGAACGAAGATCCTTATATCTTTTTAGTAATATTTTTTTTTGTTTTTATTGATTTAGTTAGTAGGTTGAATTTTAATTTATATTCATTTGATTTTCTTAATTTATTCATATAGTTTTATTAATATATCTTTATAGTTGGAATGGGTAAAAATTATTACTTTTAATATTTATTAATTAAAGTGTATTTTATTATTAGTACTAGATTTTTTATTATTTTTAATATATATTTTTAATTTATTTAGTTAGTATTTTGATTTCTAGTTTATTTTTATACATTTTCAATTATAATTAATAATACTTTATTAGTTAGTTAAAATGGTAAAAATTATAAGTTATTAACGTTTGTTTTTATTATTTTATTATTATTTTGGTTTTGATCATTGCCTTCTCTACACTATTTATTGTTGAAATTGATTAGCAATCACCCGGTGATGAACTACACTTGGTAGTTCTAAACATCTCAATTCTTTGATTGATGATGTGATTACTTAGAATAATCTGTTTGAAAAAGAATTTGGATCACATAAGTTTAGACTCAAATTAAATTATATTTTTAATCTACAAATAATTAAATTAATTTATAATATAAACAAATATTTATTTTTATTTTAATTTAATTATCTTATGTATTTAAATTATATAACTATAAATTAAATTATAATTTTAAAAGGGAAAATGTGGTGTGAGAAAGATTTAGAGGTTAAAAGAAAATTAAGATATTATAAGGAGGTCATCAACCCTACTCTAGAATATCAAAAGTATCTCTCTATTTTAACTATCTCAAAGAAAAAAAATTAATATAGCGAATATAAGAACGAACTTTCATGAGCTCCATAGTGAAAGAGGTCATTGGGTAGTTCCTAAAACACCATGGATGGAAAGGATATGCCATATTTGTGAGAATATGAACGTTGAGGATGAAAATTACTTGCTCTTAGAATGCCCTGCATACATCCACATCAGATCTGAGTTTCATAAACTTTGTTGCAATATCGACCTTCCTAGCCTTTTAACATGTCAAAATTATAGTGATCTAGGGAAGCTTCTCTCCAAGCTCTTAGAGCATAGGAGTACAATTTTAAAACAAACTAAATAATTCATTTATTTAGGTCTGATAGACCAAAGTTTGGCCTCAGTCGAAGTTAACCATCATCATCATCATCATCATCATTTATATTTTAAATAATTTTTTAAACTTTTAGAGCAGTTTTTGAATAAAACAAAGGAAAAACTTGGAAAAAAAATATGATCTAAATTTTGTGATATATCAACCAATTTAATAGTTTGATGATTTGTAAAGTAAATTGGTATAATAATATTGATAAAGTAAATTGCTATAATAATATTGATAAAAATTTTAGAATATTAAAATATATATATATCAAAATTATAACATAATAATTTAGTCGGAATTATTTTTGAAAATCTGAAATGAAAAGAAAAAAATTGGGAGATAAATGGGAGGTGTTACAAAAATATTTTTATATTTATTTTAAGAGAGACAAATGCACTCACACATCACCTTGTAGTGTGAGCCTTTGGGCTCAACACTTTTCCACAATTTGCCTCAAATTCTTATATAAAGCATAAACTTCAACAACTTTGTCAAAAATATTACCTAAACCCCAACCTTACATAAATAACAATTTTACAAATAATTATCAATTTTTAAATATCACCTTTTTTTTTTTAACTTCTAATATTTTTACCAACAATCTATTTTTTAAATTAAAATATAATATAAAATAATAATATTTACACATCTAATTTTAAATAAAACTTTTGTCAAATAATAATAATAACCATTTATCTCCCAATTTATTTTTTTTCATTTCAGATTTTCAAGAATAATTCCGACAAAATTATTATGTTATAATTTTGATTTCTGTCTTGTTAAATCATATATCTTCCCTCAATATGATTTATTGTGTATAATTATACCCACATATCCAAACTATATCTAAATCAATACCTATTTGATTTCATTTCCAACCACATTAGTATAAAGGGTCTTTGTATTTTAACTATAGTGGATTTTTACCACTAACCCACTTCCTATGAAAGGGTGACCCTATCGACCTACACCTCACCTTCGTTTTGATATCATTAAATCGTTGGGCATTAAACAACATACTATTATGTATATATATAATGCGATTCAAAATGTTATACCCACGTCGACCAGGGCATCCTTAATCTTTTAACAACCACCTATAATCCTGTTTTATAAAATCATCTTGCTAGACCATATGCTTATGAATGTTGGCTTGATTTATTTACCACGGTCTTATATCTATACCTATACTGAGCTTATGACTATTCAATGAATTGGTAGCCATAGTTGTCACATTGTATGTGTTAACATCATCGCATATTTGTTGTACATGTTGTTTATGTCGAAATTTATGTAACGATGAACGTATTCAGCTTTAAATTCCACGCACTGCGTCCTGGTAAGGTCGATGTAATGTGGTATAGAACTTGAGACGTGATATTAGCTCTCCACATCGTCTTAGGTAAGGTTATCAGTTTAATTGTATTGATTGGGATGGATTTCATCCCATTCCCGTTCAATGGTTATGGATCCACGTTGCATTGGCAATTGCCATGCCAAACTGCTTTGGAACTAGGCCATCCTCGCAATACGAGAAGAGGTGCCGTGAACTTCATTTCATAGCTTGTCAATTTAATGTCGAACGACTGGTGTAAATGCACTTCCGGTCAATCGATCGGTGGACTCACCATGGATATTTTTCCATGTGGACGGCTGCGATTTCATCACCCTATTAGGGTTTTGTGAAGGAGATTTTTGGTATAAGTCTTGCACTTAATTTGTGAGACTATTCTTTCGGCCCTCATTTGGTTGACTCGTGACGCCGAAATTCTGCGTGCTCGAGACGCCTTGTATTCCTCTGTCGACACCTCATCAAGAAGGTAAAACCTTATAATCCTTACGCTGCGTAAACTTGTGCCTCTATGATGAATTCTGAGTATAGTAATGCATTCAATTTACAGTATTTGACCTATGTTTTTGTTTACGCCATTTCGTTCTCTAGTTCTGGTTACTACAATGAGTCCTGACGTTGTGTTTTACATCTACAAATTTCTTTCTTCTACGTTTACGCCACCATCTCTTCGTATACCTCGTTGGATGACTGGCTAATGATGTAGGGTACCAATAATTCTTCATTCTTGATAAGGCATGTCCCTGCTCGTCTTTTGGGACTTGAACGATGGTGTTTTGATTTCGCTTGTCTCTTCTCCAGCAAGCGATACCGATCTCAGGTAAGAATCGATTTACTTGTGCTATTAGTTAGACTATTTTTCTAACTCCACTCTTAAACTTTGGGGTTACAATATATTTACGCCATGCCTTTAATTCTATGGCAGAATCGTTTGGAAGGAGTGAGGGTTTCCTTTGCTAGGTAGCTATGTAAATTTTGCTTTAGTACATTTTCCCAATTCTCACTAAAATTCTTTCTGATAGTTTCACAATTCATTGGCTCACCATCACAGATGTGTTTCTACAGGTGAGATAGATGCCATACACTTTTCCTCCTCAGCGCACCATGAGATATGTCCTTCAATTCGACACTAAATCCACTGCTCTAGGCATTGTCAGGTCGGTATACACCTGGGCAGAGAGAAACCATCCTCTTGTCGGATTATTTCACCTCATTTGTGCAGAGTAGTTAATTTCTTAGGATTATAACAGTGTCTATTGAAATTCTAGACTCTGTCAGAGACTGTAACTATTAATAATTTCCATTCGTATGATAATATTCTTTGAATAGATTAATTTCTAGAGTGAGAGTGGGGTCTTTTAAAGGAATTTGGCCCGAGAGGCTCAAACTCTGATATGTATTTGCAGAACGTATTTGTTCTTCGTCAGTGGTATTTTTGATGGCTTCATAATATTTTCGAAGAATCTCCAGATCAGTATTTTATGGATTTTCTCCTGTTGTCTCTCATTCAATTATTTGTTTTGTGTCGTTCTAACATGATTGAAGAAGTAATGAGTTGTTTCTCTTTTCACCTTCTTATCATGGTTAGGACTTCAATGTGTATATGTCTCTTTATGGCTATCTTTTCCTAGTTTACAGTGACTCAGTAAACGAAATCTGGCATTGTCTATCATTTGTATATGTTGTAGGACTCCTACAGGAAACTCTCTGTATTCCTAGGAGATTGTACTTCTATTGTGCAGGCTTCGTATGTAAGGCTAATTGTTCCCTGTAACTGTAAACATCAAATTTTTGGTTCGTTTGTGTTCATAATAGAACAGTCCCAATGTATAAATGTCTAACTGACTTTCTTCACTGATATATATATAGAACTAGTGGATATCTGTTTGCTACCTTCTTGAATATTGATATATCTATATATCTATCTGTATATATATATGGTGCAGTTATTGATTTGATTTATAGTTTCTGGTGCATGTCTAATCCTTCCAACCTGTAACTTAGTCGGATCTTCCCTGTTCCCAAGGGGGTTATTCCCATAGTTTTTATACATAACTCTCCTTTCACACCTATTTACAGAGTTAATAATCATGTCTAGTTTCATTTCTTTAATAACTAAGGCATATAAGCAGTACTACAATTTCATACTCTTTCATTCAGTTCTTATCAGAGAAGATATTAGAATATCTATAAATAGACATGCCCTGCTGTTGAAAGTTCTAGATATATCTACACTTCACTTAGTTAATTCAATATAAGAGTAATTCTGTCCTATATACATTTACCTTCCTACTATCTTAGAATTTTTTTTTTATTACAGGGTTTTCTACTATATTCCCTTTCCCACAGTAGCAGATTAAAGTTACAAAATTATAAATTATGAGATACTATAAATCTCCAGATTTAGACCCAAGCTAGTTTAGAAATTCTTGATGATTCTGCCTCATTTTCCTAGTTCCTAAAACCATGCAGAACAGGAAGAGTTTGACTGCTCTACTATTCTGTAAATGTATGGAACACCAACACCAAAATGAAATAATTAACTTGTATACAACTATACTCATTAACTCTTACACATGGTAACAATTATTATATATATGTTTTTTTTTAAAAACATTCCTAACACTGTGTGCATACCACTTTGGTATTTGACCAGTCCTCCCAACCGTAGAGTCCCTCTATCTCCAGAACTCACCCCCGAGCTGAGATCACTTCCATCACAAACCCAACCTCAATCTGTTTTGGAATAACTTATTTAAGCTTTTGCTCCCCAAGCCCGTTTCTAATTCTGCGTCCAGAATATGAGGATGCTTTTCTTCCTGTTTGCCTAGGCTTCCCTATTTAGGGACTTTTAAAGCTACTTTCTGCTTTTCCCAGCTTTTTACCTCTTCCCAACTACTCTCCACATCATTGGGGAACTAGATTTTCCTCAAAATCTAATTTTAGAAATGAATTCTTTCAAGGATTTTTTGAAAGATTTTTGGGGAAAGTATTTGGCTTTATCCATCCTCATGGATTTAGCAAGTGATCTCATAATTCTCATTTTGGTCAATCTGCACATAATTATTTTATTCATTTTCTCAAATTAAATATGTAATTATATCCACAACATACTTGTCCTTTGGGGTCCACTCCCCTTAGGATCAAAGTTCAAATGTCTAGTTTTCGAAATTCAAACACATAAACTAGGGGTGTTACAATTTTCTATATATAAAAGCATTGGCCATTATAATTAAGAAGGAAAAAAGAAAAAATATGCTATGCATATTTCATTAGTTGTCCATATGACCTAATATAATTTAATTTAAAATAACTAAAAAAAAATTATATGTGAGTAGGATGATTAAACTTTATCCTTTTCAAAAATATTTTAACACGTGATATCAACTTCATATATATGAGAAAAAAATTGTTAAAGGAAAATATTTTTATGTTGTATAAAATAAAATATCTAATATGAGTTATGAATAAAATATTTTGATATGAATTAATATTGACTAATAATTCTCTGGATGCGGATGTTGGTTCGGCGTGATGGGACATTAGTCCCCTGGAAAATCCCGAGGGCGCTCGCACGTTATGGCCATATGGCCCCCTGCAACGTCATTACTCATGCAATTACTCTGCTTACCTGCACTGCATTCATTCCACTCACCTCGCCATTCTACCACCTCGCCTCGTCGGTTCAGCTTGTTATGGCATTCATTCTGGAGAATTCGTCTGGTTCTTGTGTTTTATGCGGCCCTCCGTCTCCTGTCTATGGCGCTTTCCCACCAGCTTGTGCAGAGCCGAGTGCTCGCACTCAGACGAGGCGACATTGCACCATCCTCAACTGTTTGGAAACTCTTCCAGGTTATCATTTCACTCAGAGTAACTTCTGTCATTTAAATTCTTGTTTGCATTCTCCATTGGTCGATTTTCAGTGGTCTCCTTTGAACTCCGCCTGCTCCTTCTGCCCCAAGCACTCCTGGCAAAGCTCTGCGGCAATGCCTCGGCTTCAGCATCAAATGCGTTGTAGGCGAGGGACGAGAAGAGGTCACTCTTCCCGCCCACGCCCTTCCACCAGCTCGACCTCTGACTCTTCTGTGGAGGATGTCGATTGGAGCCTTCATTCAGACTCTCGGCATCAGAGGGGGCGCTCCTACCATCCTGGGGGCACCCACTCTGCTCTGCCTTCACGGCATCCTCCTCCAGTCTCTTAGCTTGCCTCCCCTGATTTTCATGTGCCTGCTAGTCCAACCCTCTGCCATTCCTCTCAGAGGGTGGAATTCCGCTTCAATTGTTCCATGGATAAGCCTGTTCTCACTGCTTTTGTCACTATCACCGTTAGTGAAGAATCTTCTAGCTCTGCTCCTGTTTCTGTCCCCTGCCCTGACCTTAGTCCACCTGGCCCTCAACCCTCTCAGGCAAAAAATGATGTTCCGGCTCCTGCTGCGCCCACTGGCATTTAGCAATCCATCCTTGGAAAGGAAAACTTGGAGGTGGACTTCTTCAGTAAGGATGGCGTGCCAGAGAAGGACAATGAAGATGGAGAAGACGAGTTTGGGTGCAAGATCATGGAAGAACCAGACTCCCCAGCTCCTGAATAGTGATTTCGACTTCCCTCCGCCTGCTATGGTACAGATATTAGACTTCTTTGGAAGAATTTTTTGGTTTTTTGAATCTCTCATCAGCTGTAAATGTTGTAGGCCATATTATTTTACTGTCTCTTGTTCAATTTCGATGCATGTACTATTTACCAGTTTCCCTTCTAAGGGCGGTGGACTTTCTTTCAAAAGAACTGGTTTCCCACTAAGGGAATTTCGGTTGTTTATGTTAAGCTTGGACATCAAGCCCAGTTCTCAGGCTCACACAGCTGAAACTGGTGCAGTTTTGTACTATTATGTTTTATAAATATAATTAGTTTTACTGGGAAAAATATTGACTAATACTTAAAAATATTATAATAACAAAAAGAATTTGATTTAATGTACTCTAATAAAATGGTTGAATACACATGTTATGTAATCTCTATAACATTCAAAAATACAATTTAAAAAATAAAAAATTTACATTTTTTTTGCACCCTAAAATAATTTTGCACTTAAAGAAATTTGATCCGTGTAGGCTCATGTTAGATCCCATTTAAGACAGATCTATGTTGGTGAATAAAAAATTCATGAATTGATTTTTTGGATCTACCCCAATGAATACAAAAATCTTGAAGTGATTTTTTGTTGTGATTCCTTGAATATAATTCACCATTTATATTCAGTATCTTTTCCCTAATATACAAATTTAAGTCACTTTTTCAAGTGGATTTATCAATTGTATCATTCTATCCCAAGAAAAAATGTTTCCATGTTTTCATATCAAACAACTCCAAGGATGACTAATTTGGGGTAAGTCTAAATCAAGATGAACTTTGGTGGTAGGTGTAAAAGAGGTATCTCACCCTTGCTTAATGATTAATTAGGAAACTAGGAAATAAAAATTGAGGAATAATTCCTCATGTTTTAATGCAACATATTGATGATTTGTAAATTATGATTTTTGTAGATTAGAATTCAATGTACAATTGTAACAATGTAGAAACTGTACCATTTGTTCAAAACATTTAAGATCATAATTATGTAGATAGTCATTAATACATTCTCCATTCCTATCATATCTACTCTTTTTTGTTCAAAATATTCAATATCATTGTTGGGCCACTAATTTGTATTTTATTATCACTTATTAACATCCATTTCATCAATTTATAATGTTATTTTATCACATTATTTATCATAATTTATTATATAATTCCATTTCATAATTATTTATGCTCTCTTGGATAACTAATACTTGTTCTCCTTTATTTTAATAAATTAATGATTATTATGCATGTTTTTGCCAATGATGGTTTATTATTGAATTAGTTATAACGTCACTCACTATTTTAGCCTTCAAGATCTCTTCCAGATTGCAGATTTGATCTTCAGCTGATAATTAAATTTTCTAACTCATAAATTCACTGGAATAACAAGAGACAATTTTGCGTTGAACATTTCGGGCAAATGAAGAAGAATCCTGAAAATAAGAAACATGGGTTTTGTGCAGAACAGACAAAATTAGTTTTCTTATGAGAATTTTTCCCAATTTCGGTCTTTATTGAGAGAAACACAAGGTTCTTCGAAGGACAGATATGCAGATTTTCTGTTGTCGTCATTTTCCAAATTGCGCCAATTGTAATTCCTAGATTCGACTTGTGCCAGCTGAATCATGATGGAAAGATCTTTCAGATCTCATCTTGGTTATTGATATTTTGTAATAATTTTATTTTCCTTTGTTTTTTTTATGTTTAAGAGGGAACAAATCATAGAGAAAGGGGGGATCAAAGGCATAAAGATATAGCGCATAGAGAGATAACGCATAGAGGGTTGTCTACGCAAGGAATGGAGCTGTGTAACAAAAAATTATTTGATCAAGTTAATGCAAGTTAATTTCCTATTACTTCTATAAGTTATGAGCATATCGCAGCCCTGATCAAAGAGTTGGGCCCACTCTCCAATCAGGTGTTGCGTATTTCTTGTATATTGTTATTTTTATTTCCTATTTTGCATAATTTTTAATTGTTGTGACAATATATGTATTTGTTGATACTCTTATTGTTGTGAATGCATTGTAATATTTACGACTTATTTCTACTATTTCTTTATTTTTTGTTACATTGATTGCTTCTTTGTTAAATTATCGAATCCACAATTGGTATCAGAATTGTGCTATTGTATCTACACATACTATGCTCGTTAGCCTTGCAATAACCAATGCACCCAGATTGGTAATTTATGTGGGAAAGGGTTTGAATATTCATTCACACTTGGACACCAAAATTTTTGTGTTGTTGCCAGGGAGGCTAAAAAAGGGGCAAGAACACGATTCATATTGATCTAAGGATCGATCTCGCATACTAGGGAGGGAAATTCTACCTTGCTCTAGGTCTTGAGCAGGGTTGTTCCGTTTTCTTTTTAGATTGATTTCTTAGGAACCAATCTCTCGTCCTAGGGAGCAAAATGCTACCCTGCTCTAGGTCTTGAGCGTAGTTGTTCTGTTTTCCTTTTTGATTGATTTCTTAGGAACCAATATCTCGTCCTAGGGAGGGAAATTCTACCCTGCTCTAGGTCTTGAGTGTAGTTGTTCTATTTTTCTTTTCGATTGATTTCTTAGGAACCAATCTCTCGTCCTAGAGATGGAAATGCTACCTTGCTCTAGGTCCTGAGCATTAGTTGCTTTCTTTTTCTTTGATTTTCTTTTTGATGATTTCTTAGTGCCCAATCTTTCATCCTGGGGAGGGAAGTTTCACCTTGCTCTAGGTCTTGAGCTTTAAGAATTGTTTGAATTTTGTTTTCCTTCCTTTGGTTCTATGAACAGAGATCTAAACAAAAATATAGAGGATAAGGTCAAGGAAGAAATTATCAACACAATCTGGAACTCAGTCACAAAAATTTAGGAGGCGAAAAATATGGGAAATCAAGACTATATTGAAGATTGGTTTCACTCTGTTGTTTTCTCGCAATATCACTCTACACTTAAACAACTCTTGGTACCATCCTTAACAGGGAAGTTAGTCTCTCATACCCGTGTATTTATTAACATACATTTTTCAAATACAGATATGTGCATACTTGGTGCATTATTTCGAAAATGGCTTCACTGGAAGTACTCTTATATGTAAGTAAATTTTATTTTTCAAAGTAGAGTAGTGTAGTTTAGAATACATAATGAATAAAGACATAAATAAATAAATTTCTTTAGATGTAAAAATAGTTGTTTTTGTTGCAACACGCTGTGAAAATTAACATCAGTGATCAATATTAAAATTTATTTATGTATGTAGATGCATTATATCAAAAATAAAATTCATACAAAAACTCATATTCATTTTGATCACATTCTTGGAAAAAATACTTAATTATCATATCTTATGGCTTGCAGGCTTGATGAAAATTCTGGAAAAATAGTCGGGACAATCATATTTTGAGGGACCAAAGGGGAATATTTTTAAGACATGTTTCTATCTTACGTATCCCCTCATGTGTAATTTTTAACCTAGTTTGAATCAATCGATTTGGATTTCAAACGAAAAATTTATGACCAAAACAATGACGTGATGTCTAGTAGGCAGCTCAGGAACAGAGTTGGGACAGTCCGTTTTTGGAGGCCTAAATGAATAGATTTTGGAAACCAGTTTCTATGGTATATTCCCATATGAATCTAGTTTACAATGAAATTTGAATCACTTTATTTTGATATCGTATGAGTAATTTATGACCAAAATACTGACTCTTTATTGTAAATCAGCACTCTCAAAACTTTGTTTTCCCGGCTGTTCACTAGCATATTTGACCCATTAATTATTCTTGAATTAAAAACTTATTTATATTGGAGATATATAAATTAATTTAATTTAATCTCCAATTTTAATTGGTTCAATCCATCATCAAATGAAAAAGTTATGTTTGAAATATCAACTTTTGGTCTGAGCAGGAAAATAAAAAATGACTCTATTATGCAGGTTGTTCTAAGAAAATTTAACATATCATTACATGGAATTTTTAAAATCTATTTCTATTGCAGACATACATCTGAATTCACTTTAATTTGGCTTTGGAATCACTGAAATTGGACGAAAAATGAAGAAGTTATCATTGAAACAATGTTGGTTAGTATGGTTGGCCACAAAGTAATAAATAAATTTTTACTTTGTTATTTTTTTTCCCATGGATTTGTTTTATAGAGTAAGTACTTGTTTTTTTTGCATATTTCTTCGATTAGGAGAGCCCGATCACCTCTCTTATTCTATGATTTCATGTTTTATTGTAGGTAGACACTCATTTTTTTGCATGTCCCATGAGAATAAATGAGGTCAATTTATGAGAAAGTGATTCTTGAAGGAAATGATAATGAAATAAAAACATTTTCAAAGACGTTTCCTCACATGGAGAAAACAACATGAATATTTTTCATCAATTAACAGATTTATAACATGAGAAATGTGGAATTGATTTCTATTTGAAGATCCAAGTCATTTCTGAAAATTCATTTTTCCATTCATTCACCATTCACAAACAACATTGCTGCAACAAAAATCATAACCATTGTAACTTAAGTTATTTATTTATTGGTTTTCAGTAAAGAGTCATTTATTTTCTAATTTCTCTTATGTTTTTATGCTTCAGGTATTGTTTATTTCAAATTCACATTTTTTTGTTTTGTTCTCAAAATAAAAGGAGCAAGTTCTTAAGTTTCGTGATGTTGTTACTATGGATGTTGCTACTCGTGATGTTGTTACTCCTTGGGTGCTGCTACTCCGTGATGTTGTTACTCCTGATGCTGCTACTCGTGATGTTGCTACTCCTTGGATGTTGCCACTCTATAATGTTGTTACTCCTTGTTTATTGTTACTCCTTGGATGTTGTTACTCCAGATGTTGCTACTGAGGATGTTGTTACTCCTCGGATGTTGCTACTCTGCGATGTTGTTACTCTATGATGTTATTACTCCTTGATGATGTTACTCCTTGGATGCTGCTACTCTGTGATGCTGTCACTCTGGATGCTGCTACTCATGATGTTACTCCTTAGATGCTGCTACTCTGTAATGTTGTTACTCCTTGGTTGTTGTTACTCCTCAGATGTTGTTACTCCAGATGCTGTTACTCAAGATGTTGTTACTTCTCGGATGCTACTACTCCACGATGTTGAGACTCCTTGATGATGTTACTACGTTAGTGTTGTGAATCCATCACTGTTGTTCCTCCATCGGTGCTGTGAATCCATCACTGTTATTACTCCGTCGGTGCTGTGAATCCGTAATTGTTGTTACTCCACCGATGTTGTGAATCCGTCACTACTATTACTATGTCAGTGTTGTGAATCCGTCACTGCTGTTACTCCACCGGTGCCGTGAATCCATCACTGCTATTACTCCGTCGGTGGTGTGAATTCGTCATTGTTGTTATTCCATGGGTGTTATGAATCCATCACTGTTGTTACTCTGTCGGTGTTTTGAATCAGTCACTGTTGTTACTCCACTGTTGTTGGGAATCTATCACTACCGTTACTCCATCAGTGCTGTGAATTCGTCACTTTTGTTACTCCATCGGCAATGTGAATCTGTCACTGTTGTTACTTTTTCAATGTTGTGAATCCGTTAGTTTTGTTACTCCGTCGATGCTGTGAATCTGTCACTTCTGTTACTCCGGAAATTTTTTCTAAGTGTTGGATATTGTTACTCCTTCAGTGATGTTACTCCTCCGGTGCTATTACTCCAATTTTTTTTTTTTTAAGTAGCCAATGTTGTTGCTCCTTCAGTGTTGTTATTCCTACGATGTTGTTACTCCAAGAAATTTTCCAAGTGTCTGGTGTTGTTACTCCTCTGATGTTGTTACTCCTCCGGTGATGTTAATCCATGACGATATTTTTCTAAGTACTTGGTGTTGTTACTCCGCAATGGTAAGTTGCCAGGTACATCCTTGACCGACTCTATGGATTTATTTGGTATTTTACTTATGACATGACCAACTATGACTGATAACAGACATACTTTACTTAGGCAGAGGTCTCATATTTAGTAATAAGGATGATTATTATAGTAAGTCTTGTCAGGAATGATTCACTCTTAATTCCTCATTATTTTGTAAAGTGACTAATCGTCCTTCATGTCACCTTCCTACCATCATTCTTTTTCCCCTTTACCTGTTATTACCTAAGTCATGGTTGTTGTTACCTCAGTCACAACTATTTTCGTTGGCCAATTTTCACGTTGAATTCAACATATGTAGGTCTTTCTCATTTGTTTTTCTCTTTGGTGAACGAGAAATACTTTTAATGGTCTAGGCCCTATTTGACATAATGATTGGGTAGTGAAAATATATTTTTTTATCTATAAACATAATCTTATTTTTAAGGAATAATTATGCAAAGATGATTTCATCATGCCAAATTTCAACTTTCCTAATTGGTCAAGTCCTTGATCTAGTACAATTTATCATGATGACCACAAAATTGTATTTAATTCTTTCTTCCATTATATAATGAACTATTCCTAAACCCCAATCTCAACAATGAAAAATGTATTTATTAGAAATCATTTGAAGGTTATTATTTTTTGAAGCAAAACTATCAAAGTTGAAAATATTTACTACACAACTTTTTACGCCATTCCTACCTCTTAAGGAGCTGGTTTGCCACCCCATCTATTAAGTAATATTTATTGATTAACAATAAACATAGTTGAATATTAAACATAAATGGTCAACTAGAGGACAGGAGGTCTCATCACGAGTTGACCTACCATGATCACAGGTCCTAATAAAGTGACATTACCAGTGCTGGTCACCAAGCCACGGTAATGGCCTTCGGTCATAAAACTGAAGGACAAGAGGTCTCATCATGAGCTGACTTTTTCACTTTTATTAGCTCTCGTGAATGGCATTGTTATTAACTGGTTACCAAGCCAGAACAATGATCTTCAATTGACATCTAAGTAAATTGAAAGGATTTTGTAACTATGTACTTATTTCTAATAGATGGGACACTAGCATCTCAATGGGTTAAAAAGGCATCCCCGTCGAGGCTATGGACGCCTGCTAGCAGTAGTGGCTATGCCTAAGGTATAGAAGTTAATTTAATACTATAATCTACTTTTTTACCTTGTTTTCTCAAAGCTAATTCTGATAGAGTTGACTATTGCATATACAAGGTTTTCCAGAGCTCATGGTTCATGGGGTAGTATTTAATCAGTTCTTAGATAAATGGTGGTTATGGTTTATATCTATTATTGAGTAATAAATGTTTACTTTACATGTCAGGGATGAAACTTTTAGGATGTTCGATATTTGAAATTTTGTATCATATAATCCATCATTACTTTATTCTTCAAGTATCATATCTTTAACCAAAGATAGTTTCTTTGCCCAATCACTCACCATTTATTCATAGCTTAACAACATTGGTACTGTTTTGAGGTGGAATAAAGAGGCCTAATTCTAAATCCTAGTTAATTGTACATACCTTGAGAAGTTAAGACTGAGATAACTAATTCTCATCATTTATGTGCTCATAACAACCAGAGCTTACGGGTATAGGGAATGCATCTTTTCCCTTCTTATCCATTATTATCCCATGCCATTCACAATATGATTATGTCACTTTTATATGTAATGAGGTTATTGAGGTGATGAATTACTGATTAAGGATACTCATGAGATTTTATATATATATAAATGACAGGGAAACTAATCAGTTTGATGGAAGGAAACCCTGCTACACTTTCTGATTAATTTTTTCAGCTTGCATGGCTTCCACCTCCCACATCACCTTCAGCATCAGCTTAGCCTACATCAGCTTCAAGAAATGTCAATCCATACATGTCATTCCACATTTTTTTTTATGGAGGTAAAAATTGAGGTAAAATAGCATAAGGTTTTTATTTATTAAAATTTTAGGAGAATGTCATGAAAAACCATTGAGCATAATTCACTCATATTTTTCAACCATTATTTCCCCTTCTTTACCACTTCCCATTTTTCAGAGACAAAATCTTTCAGTTTGGGGGAGTGTTACTTTCATTATCATGAACATGATATTAATATTCTTTATCATCCATCGATCTCATTATTCATTCCCCAAATCTCCCTTATTCCATGTTGTTATACACCAAAAAAATATTTCAGCCATGATTGTAGAAACCACTCCAATTTGTTTTTAGTGTAGCATGAGGGTATGCTAATTCTCTAGTTTGGGGGAAGGGTTGCTATGCATAATGAATAATTTCTCATTTCTTCCTCATTTAAGGAATACAATCCTAAAATTGATTTGTGTATATCCTTAAAACTATTAATTCAATTATTCTAATTTTTGGACAACAAAGATGTATCATTGAGCCCAGAAATTTTCAAGGTAAACCAATTTGTTAATTCCAAAAAAAAATCATGCATTATTACCTAAAAACATTTTTCTGATATATTGAAATCCATTTGTTGCATTGATTTTATTTTCGGATTGGAGAAGCATTGATATAGTATAAATTTGCTTACAAAATATCAACAAAATCTAGTTTGTAATGAAGTTTGAATTTACTTGTATCATACTTTGTTGCAACTTCATATACATATGGTTGAAAGTATACATGAAAATTATTTTAAGGAAGCATTTGAGGAAGAATCCTTCTCTTCCATCATTATCATGCGATGGGGTGAGCATTTTGATTATTGTATTACAACTTGGTTAATACTGAGGCATTGGGTTGCATGAGGACATGCAACTTGTTAAGTTTGGGGGAGATGTTGGGCCACTAATTTGTATTTTTATTATCACTTCTTAACATCCATTTCATCCATTTATAATGTTATTTTATCACATTATTTATCATAATTTATTATATAATTTCATTTCATAATTATTTATGCTCTCTTGGATAGGTAATACTTGTTCTCCTTTATTTTAATAAATTAATGATTACTATGCATGTTTTTGCCAATGATGGTTTATTAATGAATTAGTTATAACATCAAACACTATTTTAGCCTCCAAGATCTCTTCTAGATTGTAGATTTGATATTCAGCTGATAATTAAATATTCCAACTTAGAAATTCACTGGAATAACAAGAGAATATTTTTCATTGAACGTTTTGGGAAAATGAGGAAGAACCCTGAAAATAAGAAACATGGGTTTTGTGCAGAATGAACCAAATTAGTTTTCTTATGAGCAGTTTTCCCAATTTATGTCTTGATTGAGAGAAACACAAGGTTATTCAAAGGACAAATTTGCAAATTTTCTATTGTGGTCATTTTCCAAATTGCCCCAATTGTAATTTCTGGATTCGACTTGTGCCAGTTGAATCATGATGGAAAGATCTTTCATATCTCATATTGGTTATTGATATTTTGTAATCAGTTTATTTCCCTTTTATGTTTGTATATTTAAGAGGGAAAAAATCAGAGAGAAAGGGGGTATCGAAGGCATAAGGATATAACGCATAGGGAGATAACGCATAGAGGGTTGGCTATGCAAGGAATGGAGCTGTGTAATGGAACATTATTTGATCAAGTTAATGCAAGTTAATTTCATGTTACTTCTGTAAGTTGTGAGCATATCGCAGCCCTGATCAAAGAGTTGGGCCCACTCTCCGATCAGGTGCTGCGTATTTCCTGTATATTGTTATTTTTATTTCTTGTTTTGTATAATTTGCAATTTCTATGACATTAGATGTATTTGCTGATGCTCTTATTATTGTGAATGCATTGTAAGCTTTATGATTTATTTCTTCCTTTTCTTTATTTTTTGTTACAATGATTGCTTCTTTGTTTAAATTATCGAATCCATGATTGATATTAGAATTGTGTTGTTGTATCTGTAGATACTATGCGCGTTAGCCTTGCAATAACCAACACAACCGGATTGATAATTAATGTGTGAAAGGGTTTGAATATTCATTCACACCTAGACACCAACAATCATAATTATGTATATGGTCATTAATATGTTCTCCATTTCTATCATGTCTACTAGTTTCAAATTTCTTATGTAAATCATCTATTTAAACTGAGCTTTTCAAAAGCATATTTTGATATAGTAATTTCTCAGTTCTAATTTAAAAAATTGTAATATTTTTAAATTTTAATATAAATAGAATAATATCTTTAAATATTTTATTTAAATAATTTTGAATTTTGAATTTATATTATGCTTTTTATTTTCATCATTCATAGTCTCACTTCACATATTTATCCACCAAACATTGAAAAGGGTCAAATTTATCATATTTTTATCTTGAAAATTTTTCATATATATATATATTATTCTACACATTATACACAAATCATGCAAACCCAATTTGTTGTACCTATAACACTAATTAATGTTTTTTTTTTTTTTTTTCTGTTTTTTTTAATGCATCATCCACAAATCATGCACACCCAATTTGTTGTAAAAATACCATAGTAGATACACTAATTAATATATGATGGGCCCTTTTTAACTCTTTGTAATGAATAGATTGCCGAGCATGAGATAAGATGGGTTAAATTGAGTGATCTAAAAAGTTACAGCTTCGTTCCTTTCCCAGCAAATATCTATCCTTATTCCCAATTCGATTCCCTTGCGGGTGCATGCTTTGTAAATACAATAATTATTATAGGATGGTGCCCTTTTAAATTTTTGTAATTAATATATTTATGATGATAATACCAGATGGGTTAGATTGAATTAACTTAAAACATGCAGATGGGTTCCTTTTCCCAACATATATCCAGCCTTATTCCTCATTTTATTCTCTTGCATGTTAGTTTAGCTTCAATAATAGATTTTTTCCTTTTCCCAACATAGATCCAAACTCATTCCTCATTTTATTCTTTTGCATGTTAGTCTAACCTAAATCATGTAATATCCTTATTTTTACTATTTTTATTAGACAATTGAATAGTCCTAAAGGTCAAGTGGACCCAAGGGAAAATAATTATTGTGGACTTATTTTGTTAGTTTAAATTTAATAGAAATGGAAATTGAATTATTGTGCGAAGACTAGAGTATAATTAGAGATCAGGAATTCAAGTCCATGAGGATGGATAAGATTCCAAAGAATTTCTCAATTTCTACAAAAATCCTTGGAGAAAATAAATTAAATATTGATTATTAGATTGGAGATAAAAATCTAAAAAGATATCCCAATAAAGAGGAAAGTTACTGGGAAGAGGTAGAATAAAACTAGAAAGAGGAAAATGCTATTTTTAAAGTACTTTTGTGGAAAAAACAAAAGGAAAGCCTAGGAAAAAAGGAAAACAACATCGTGATTAACTGGACACAGTTATGGAAAAAATTTGATGGGAAAGTAGGCTCAAATAAGACATTCTTGAGTAGACAAGAGGTTGTCTACTCCTGGAAGGAATTGATCCCTGCTCGGGGGGAGATGTGGAGATAAAGCTCAAGGTTGGGTGGAAAATAGTCTACCAGAATTGGTATGTACAAGTTATTTAATTCTATCTTATTATTGTGTTATTATGATGAAGTTTATAGTGGTGATGGGATAGATAGCAAGATCTGTGAGCAATTATATTATGTGTATTTAAGTAGTATTACATTTTTCTTTTAGTTTTAATTGATTCAGGTCTGTGCATTTAACAAAACCTACTATAATAAATATAATGTAGTCCTGTATTGTTGCACAAACAATTTTAGTAATTATACCAACTCTCAGAATGTCTAAACCTTTCAAATAGGTTTAAATTTGAGGTTAGGTAGAAAATATTATCTTATATACACAGAAATAAAATACATGAGAAGAAGAGTAGATATAATGAAATTATCAAATTAACTATGATAACCTATCAATTAAAGTTATACAAAATGAGGGATTTATGTTGTTTTATTAAATATGAATTAAGAAAATTCAAACCCTATCTTCTGATGTAACATATTTAGAGGATTTTGAATTTCTACATGAGCCATAGTATTATCTCATAAATGAAGCAAAGGTTACATAGAACATAAAATATGAAAAAATGTAAACATATTTTAACTTTTGGAAATAAAGTATATTGTATAATGTTGAACCAAAATAAGTCAAAAGACTTATATGTAAATAAATGTCAAAGTAAATATTGTCCAAATTTTATACAGAGTTGGGATTCAGTCCCATGAATTAAAACTCCATTATCACTTTGAAAAATGTTCATATTCAATTAGAGAAAGTCCTCAAGGAATTTTGGACCAACATATACAAATGAAATCCAATATTATTGTTATTATATGACATACAAAATGATAACCTTGCTGTATAATGGAACATGAAGGTAGAAAGGGTACCTACACATAAAAAAATTTAGAGGAATTAATGAATGTTCTTAAATTCAGTAAAGTAGTGAATATTGAAAGAAGTGATATTGGTAATTTAAAATGAAATTATTACCTTACTAGTTGGAATAGAGAAGGAAGGCAAATATGCATGTAAACGAATTTGGAAAACAGTTTAAATTTGGAAAAAGAGGAATAAAATAGTAAGGAATTTTTATACAGATAAGGAAGAAGGATAACCTGAATTGGTAGCAGCAGAGGGCTGGACCTATTTAGAGAGATTTCGAAACAATCTATACTCCTGTACAATTTAGAAACAAATGAAATCAGATCCTACTATGTACAAATTAATTTCATTACATTGAAAATCTAGAAATGTTACAGGCTATTAACTCTTAATAAAGTATTTGTGAAAATTCAGAACGAATAAAAAAATAGGTGTGGAATTTCATACACCAGAGAAAAAAAATTGAATAATTTGAAAGCTAACAATATTCTCAATTTCTCATAATAAAACGATGAGTTGCAATAACTCAGAATTCGAAAAATTGAAGCTAGAATAAAAATCGATAGGAACTCTGAGTAAACTCCTAATTCGTAATTAAGAATATATGACGAGCAACTGAGAATTGTAAAGATATATCAATAGTAAACCAGATCAATGACGTATGAGGAATTTCATTCTTATATTCCAAAAACCCCACTTAAAGGCCAAACGAATGATAACCTCAATGCATAAATTGTGTAATGAAAGGGAGAAGAAAATTATAAAATGAAAAATCTATTGACTGGACAACCCTAATTCTATTCAACAAGGGTACGTATGCCAGAATTTACGTTAGGTTCTCAGAGTAGAGAAGAGCCAGGAAAAATAAGGCAGTTATCATTTAATGAAAATCCATAAAATTATTTAAATGCAGATTGACAATATAGAATAAAAAGATGCTAAGAGAAGTGTAGTGAGAATGTGCATACCTAGAGAGGCATCTTGATGCCGAGAGGAATGAATGGTTTGGTATGAATTCCTGAGGTAAAAGGAAATCCTTAGTTTCGGCATAGTAGCAGGTGAGGACTTTGTTTCATGAAAGAAACCTCCAACCTCTGTGCAAAATAAAACCAACGAATATTAGTTCAGAGATTAAAACTATGAATTACAGTAAATAACCATAAACCAAGGAAAAAGATAAATTATTGTCATGGGTATACATCGAAATGGTTGAGGAGAAATTATACAAGAAGAACTCTAATACGAAATCTCAGTAAATTCTAAATGTATGAAGTGACTGGGGGGAAATTCTTACTTAGTATATACACAGGATGATTACATTATGGACTCCATGCATCTGGAAGGAGATTTACCAATATAACCTTAAAAAATGTAACATCCATGAAGTAAAATAAATGCTACAACCATAGTAAGGAAATACGTATCAGTTGCAGAGATTAAGGGTTAAGGAAAATTAAATTCAAAAATACCATACACAACCAAGACCTTAGATCCATAAATGTTGCATCAAAATGGAAGTATTACCTGAGGAACCCTTCGAGAAATCCATCCTGAAGACGTGAAAAGAATCAGAAACCTTCTACGTCATGGAGTTGGCATGGATCTCTTTGAAGCCGAAGGTATGTGGAAGAACCAGAGCCGAAATACAAAATGATGGTGCCAAAAATATAGAACAGACCAAACGTAGGGCAGAAGAAGAGTTAACCCTAATCAAGGATATGATGCAACCACAACCATCCACTTGTAATGCATCGAGCGAGGGAAATTAACCGGGTAGACAAGAGATCAATTTTTCAGGCCATAGCCATGTGATGGCTTTAATGATCGTACTACTATTCATAAATGGGAGAAATTCTGAAAGGATACTAGTATGAAAAACCTCTGACTTTAAACCTTATAGCTAGTGATTGGAAATCCAAAATACATAAATGCATAAGTATGATATGAAATTGTGACATGTTAATACATAGTGAAGGTGAATTACATGGAAAGCTATGAGGGACATGAAAGTTCAAGTTAACTACAGGATGGGAATACATGAGACCCACATTAGTGATGATACACTATGACAACAATCCCACGTGGGATTAAAGAAACTAATACATAGTTGATATTCGAATGGTCCATACGATGTGAATTTAACAATGTTATCATATATATATATCATAAAGTGAAATATGTAATTAAGGTTTGTAAAGTAATTATATACATATATCCATTCATATATTACACGTAGTGGCATGGTTTTAACGATATCCATGATAACATATAATATAGGATTTTCAACTAGGGAGAGTTGATAATGCCTAATCAAGTGGCTACATTATATTGAATTAGAACATAAAAGAAACATATTGAATTAAAAATACAAATTGAATTTAAAAGGTCAAAAGTATAATAGGTAAATTCTAGTATGATAGAATTTTCCTAATAAGCATAGATTATATTATATATGAAAATAAAGTGGTAAAGAGATGTAATTAATATCAAGCCTCCAAGAAATTTGATTGATGACAGCGGTTGGACTTAAATTCATCAATAGTAAGGAAAATATAAAGCTACTAGATGATTTCGGTAAAAAGAGACGAAATACATTAATGCAGTTGTCTACAGTTACTCTTTAGACTATAAAAAGAAAAAAAATTGTGGAAGCAGATTTGTTACAAATGGTATCAGAGCCCATGTTGAAACACTGAGCCTATATGTGTCCTCACACCAGAAATTAAAAATCCAAGAATTATACTGCCATAAATTGTTTTTTTTTATTGAACTTTTTTTTACATTAATGTTATTTACGTGTATAGTGAATTAGTGCAGAAAAGTACAGCTAAAACTATGAATGAAGGGGATGAGTTGTATGTAGATCTGGGTGGTGCAGAAAATCCACCAGATCCAAATGCTCCATTTTTGGCCATGTTCTAGTAGATGCAAAGAGAAATGATGCAACTCAGAACCAGGAATAAAAGATTGTCGCTAGCCAGCGAAGAGCAAGAAAGGTTGATCAAGGAATTAACCTCCATAACTAGTCATGAAGGTGAAGGCTCTGGAAGAAAGAGAAAAGAAGCTGAAACCCACTCAAAAGGATCTGAGGAAGGTGAAGCCTTTGGAAAACAGTCTAGAAGGAAAAAGGAATTGCAAGGAGAATTCTGAAAAATCAAACCTCCCACTTATGATGGTGAAAAGGAGGAAGATGTAGAATCTTGGCTACTAAACATGGTGAAATACTTCCAATTTAATGAAAATGGAAGTAACTTGAAAGTTAGGTTGAATATTTACCAACTACAAGGTAAGGCTACCTTGTGGTGGGAAGACACCAAAATGGTACATGTAGTAGATGAGAAGATTGTCACTTGGGAAGATTTCCAAATGAAATTTAAATCTAGATATATGAATGAAAGATACTATGATGACAAGGCCAAAGAGTTTCATGAGATGTGATTGGGAAAACTTAACATAGGTGAGTTTGTTACCAAATTCACCAATCTGATTCGCTATGTACCTTATATTGAGGAAGAGAAGTCTAAGGTACAATGATTCTTAAACTTTTGCCTACCATCTATAAGGAGAGGATATAATTTGATAATCCCTAGACAATGGATGAAGTTGTGCACAAAGCCAGACTATGCTATCAATAGTTCAAAGGTAGAAATGAATAGGTAAAGAATTGGCAGAACAAAGAGAAAGGAAAAGGTGACTCTAGTGGAAAAAGAGTAAAACCAGCCTACTTGAAAAACTTTAGGAAAAATCATCAAAGGAAGAAGTTTAATAAAACTAGAGAAAATCAATGAGCCCAATGACAAGCTATCATGGAGTGTCCTCTACCTCTCTACAGAAGAGAGGAGTGAAGTTTGAGTGGACAAAAAAATGTAACATAGTTTTGAAGAGTTAAAACTTAAACTAACAACTGCTACTATTTTGAAGATTTTTTATAGAGACCAAGAATTTGTAGTATGTATAGATTCTTATGCAAAAGGATTAGGAGGGGTGTTATTACAATAAAACTCAGTCATATCATATGAGTCAAGAAAATTAAATAAACATGAACAAAATTACACTTTGTATGACTTAGTGTTAGCTAATGTAATACATGCTTTGAATATTTGGGACATTATCTATTAGGGAAGAAGTTTGTATTGATGACAGATCACATAAGTTTGAAATATTTTTTTGACACAACCTGATTTAAATGCTAGACAAGCTAGGTGGTTGTCTTTCCTTACTGAGTTTGACATGGAGATCAAACATATAAAAGGAAAGGAAAATAAGATTTCAGATGCTTTGAGTAGGAATGCTCATCAAAATTTGAATATTGTTTGGAGTAGTGCAAATTTTGACATTGAAGGATTGATCCAAAAAGTAATAAGTCAAGATCCAAACTATGAAAAACTTAAAGAAAAATTGCAGAATACTGAGATAGTGGGGTATACTCAAAACCAAAAGGGATTTATTTGTTATAAAAAAATACTGTACATTCCCAATGTGAGCTCATTGAAATGTGAAATTTTAGATGAGTATCTTAAACGACCCTATGTAGGACATCCAGGGTATCAGAAATTGATTTCAGCCTTGAGAAAGAATATGTTTTGGCCAGATATGAAAAAATATGTGGCTAACTATTTAGCTAGATATTTGGAATGTCAATAGGTAAAAGTAGAGCATCAACATCCAGTAGGATTTTTGAGTCCCTTACCTATCCCAGATCGGAAGTGGGAAACAGTTTCCATAGATTTTATAACTGGGTTGCTGAGAACAAGGAAAATTTTAAGAAACCCCCCAAATTTATATGTATAATAAATGGGCGAATCCCCAATGTATATATAAAAATATATAGGCTATTTTTTCATTAATATAATATACATATATAATTTTTTGGCGAATCTTTCACTAAATTATAAAATTTTCTTAAATATGGGCGAATTTTTCACTAGGTTATAAAGTACTGAAAATTATTGATTAATATTATAAAAAATTAAAAAATATTGTAAAATATTAGTGATTCATTACCAATGTATAGGAACATATGTAATAATAAGAAAAATATTTATTTAAAAACTATGATATACAACTTTCCATGTTTTGGAAAAGAAAAATCACGGGTAATGTTGCTCTAGGTTCTTGTTATACACTATTGAAAATCTTTTCTCATGTTTCTATTATGTTTTACCATAAATGTCTTATCACATCCCGAGGGGAAATTAATTGGAAAGGCACCCCCAAAGGCATGTGATGTTGAACCAAATAAATTATTTTTCTCAAACTTGGTCTTTAAGCATCTATATAACCTTTCCATATTCTATGTAATTCATATTCTACAAGCTTCGCATGAAAATAAGGTCTATGAATAGCTATATGAAAATCATGAATATTTACATAAAATTATTTTGTTTTCTTATAGATCGTTTTTCTAAAAGATAGATACTTCTCTAATTCCTCAAGTTCAAATAAACCAACAACTTTAAAATATTGTGTTTCATCACAGTATGTAGGTTTTTCACCTACTTTTGGATCATAACTATTGTAGTCATTGTGGCAGTTTATTCTACAATTAACAACTATAATAATGTTGACTTGGTAAAAATTATTTGAAATCGCACAAAATAAAAAATGAGAATGAATGGAAGATGAATATGCATTGAAACTAAATTTCCTACACGATGAAGAAAAAGGTAATAACACAAACTCATTAAAAATCTACAATGGGTGAGTTAAAAAATCTAACGCAAATATAAAAAATATTCTATGCATGTTCATTACTTGGAATAATATGTCACAAAACAATGATAATCAAGGGGCTTTTCATTTCAAGAATAGTACTACACATCTATCATTCTCAACTAATTACATGTGATGTTTTTTTGTATCGGTATCAAAGTATAATTGCATTAGATGAATTTCCTTCTCATGATAATATGACTTCTATGATGAACACATAAGATCCTAGTGCATAGACCATTTTTTTTCTTCACTTAACTAAGCAGAGCTCATTTCCTCGCTTAACAAACAATAAGTATTTTTAAAGAAAATATAAAATAAAATAGTAGATTCTAAAAGGTGAATATTCTTTTGTGACACCACAACGTGAGAGGAAATAAAAATAGAAATAAAATAAAACATATACTTCGATAATCAAATATATAGATAAAATAATAATAATTATGGAAAACATATTGAATGCCTAGATAATAAGTGAAGTCATATATTAATCCTAATACCATATCAGTCTCAAATGAACATGACAAAAAAACAAACAAAATATATTTTTACTCAACAAAGGTATTTAACTTTAACTGAACCCCTTAAATCAATAAAATAAGATGAAACAAATCATGCCTTAACAAAAGGATCAATTAAACATCAAATAAAAACTAGAATAATTTAAGAGATCATAATTTTTAACCAAAACAAACCCAAAATTTTAAAACTTGGAAAAATGATCCAAATGCAACAAACAAACAAACCATTAAGAGTGACCCAGATATTAGAGCTACAAAACAAAAACTCATATAATTGAAATGAACGCACTCTTTCTTAGTAAAAGCCTTGTTAAAGTACTTATTTATCCTTTAATACGAGGACACTACCTATGTCAAAATATAGATCCTCGCCTCATAAAATTATTGCTTCATTTTCTATCACATACAAGAAAGGGATAAAGTAATAGTTAATTATCAAGACATCAATCATAAAAAACATTGTAGCAAGGAAATATGGATTCAATGTTATAATAAATAATAGAAAGTATAGAACATGTTATTACCTCAAGTGCAATGTCAAATTGGCATATACTATTAGTAATGATGCTGTGATAAATAATTTAGAACCTACACCAAAAATAGAGGAACAACAAATTTAATCATATAAAAGGAATCACCTCATTTGTACAATTCCATTCAATTTTTCTTACACAACCTATGGAACATGTATACCAAAATAAATGTCCTTTGGGGTTTCATATATATTGGAATAGATAAAATATTGTGGTATATCAATTTTCCGCTTCTCAATTTCGTCATCATTTGCTTCATTTTGAACAAAATCTTTTCCACATGAACTGTAATTTTGATCCTCCAAAATATCATGTTACATATCAATTTTATTAGAGAAGTTTTGTGTATTGTCTTCACCCCTTCTATCACAATATGATCGCCAAAGATCTAGTGCTCTTTCATATAGAAAATAGTTAATATCATACTTTGTTACATATAATTTTAGGCGTATATCCATATGTTTATCAAGTATTTTCCTCAATATTGACTTCAAATATAATAGTGCACTAAACATCCTCTCATCCTCTACGGATCACAAAATCATGGTTTGACACAAATATTCTAATTTGAAATATTATGATATGTTTTCTTGTAAGTATTAGCTAGCATCTAAAATATTCCATAATATTGTTATAGCACCATATTCTAGAGGATTCTCCAAAACATGAAGTTGTTTCCACATTGTTTCAACAAAATGCATGGCTTGTTGCAACAATTTTGATGAATCCAAAATACCTTGAATTTTAAAAATAATAATTTAATATTTTAATCCATATTTTGATATTTTTTTGAAACCTTTAATTATTTTATAAATATTTGACTTCATTGGCTTCTTAATAATTTATGCCTCAAATTTCTCCTAAGGTATATTTTAGTCATTATATTATTTAAATATCTTTTCCATTCCTTGGAACCCATTTTCTTATTTCATGGTTAACTCCTTTCTATTATCTTTACCTTTATATTCTCTTTTCATTACTAAATCCACCTCATATTTTATTTCTTTTTTTTTCCTTGATGATGGGTGGAGTGTCCACTCGAAACATTGGACATTTCAAATATTAACACATAGCTTATTCCAAAAACAAAAATCTCAACGATGGTTGAAAATTTTGATGATGAATTAGCCAGATATGATATAAAACCTTGTGAAATGGATAAAGATGATAGGATGCTTGTCAAGAGGTCGATTAAGAGATCATCTGAGTTCCCACGAGACATCAAATGATCAATTAACATCAGGAATGCTGAAGAAAACTATCCAAACATGAAAATTAATCATGCCAATATATATGACCTGTAATGATTGGAGTAAGAATTCCTTTATCCATACTTTATATATTCATTTATTTGTTTATAATTGAATGCATGTATGATAATGATACCTAGGTTGGATATGATGAACGAGGAATCTTTTGGTATGACAAGATTTTTATAATCCTTTTGATTCAACCATGAATTAGTATCTCATGATTGATTCACTTATAATGAGTGAATGGGTAACAAAATCTTTTTATGAATTTGTATAACACATGATAGTGAATTCAAATAGAGCTAATGTCTGAGACCATATTTTTGATGGATATGGAAGGATATAGTACTGCACAAATGTCCACTTGTCTTCCTGCTTATATTTCCATTATAGACTATAACCTTCTAGAAAATAGTGAGGAGCACCTATAAAGGAGAGGATTCCTAAGGTAATATATAGTAGAGAAAGGAATTTCCTTGTAGTATGTTCGAGGTACATATGGGGGGTGACTAGATGATATGTTGAGGTATTGGTTAGACCTTCCAATTGATGATGGTGGAATACATGATATAGAAATGTATGATTTTGAAATCAAGAGACAAGGATGGATTGAGTAGATGTGATCATGAGTATCGACACATCGGTTTATTGGAATCAATATTTAGTTTCATCTTGTAATGGTAGGTATGCTAAGTAACACATGTACATTGAAACATAGTTCCATTTAATTGAGTATGATTAACAACTAAAAATGATGAATTATTAGTTTGTTAATATTATTATGAGAAGGCCTCATAGATGGTAGTAAATATTGAAAGAAATGATTATAGGCATAGATAATCACTTTTATTTAGTTGATTAAAACATTTAGGCTGTAGGTGGAATGGTCTCAAATATGAAAATGAGTGTAATTCTATAAGAAATATTAGGTACTACGCTAAGAGCCAAACAACATGAGAAGGAATCTCATACTTATGAAATTTATGAATTAGACTTGGAATTTGTAAGTTGATATATATATATATATATATATATATATATATATATATTGTAACTGTATGTCTATGATTCATGATAGATGATGCCTATTGAAGATGGAAAGCCTTGAAGGAAGGTCATTGTTATGACAAAGGAACCCTGTATTGTTATAACATGATATATATATATATATATATATATATAATTTCATATTTGATTGAGAATATAGAGAAAAAAAAAAATCTTATTACATTATCTCATATATAAATAGATGTATACTGATAATAATTTTTTTGGATTAATTATAAATATAAATATAAATAAATTATACTTTTATTTTATTTTCTATAATTATAAATAAATGGATATTCATAATCTCACTCAATGTATTTATTAAATTATATTATCAAAATTACAATCAAATAATTTACTCTAATATCAATTTTAAAATGAAAAAACCTAATATTAATTTTAAAATAAGAAAAAAAAATCTAAAACATTGCATGGTTATACAAATTTCTAGAAAAAAAAATAAAGAAATATGATAATTATCAATTTTAAAATAAGGAAAAAAATGTTTTAAAACATTTCATTGGTTATACAAGTTACTAGAAAAAAATAATAATAATTGAAAGGAAAATACATTGATACATGATTTTCTTACCACATACCCTCATTAATTAAAGAATTTATCATGAGTCCAATTTCATATTCTTAATGTTTCCCAAAAAAAAACATTTAAAATCGTCCACTTCCCGCTGATATAGCTATTGAAACTTCTTATATATATTGACTATATGATAAAAGTCAATAGCAAGTTAATTTTGGTTGATTTGGGGTTTTTATTATATTTCAGTAAGGAAATATAAAGAATTATGCACCTCGTTCCTTCCCTCCACCCATAGAAGTCAAATCTCGAAGTTCATCACAGCAAAATTGGTCAGGCTTTCTTAATACTGGAACTCCACATATTAGAAGTTTAGAGTGAAGAAATGAAGCAAATGTATTGCCTCGTTGGAGACCAACCCAAGAGCATAAGAAACTTCAAGAAGAATTATGTGAAAAATGTGTCTGTACTAACCCTACTCCAGATGAGGTCACATATATTGTGAGTTTACTTAAACCCTATAGAGATGTGGAAGAAAAGAGTCTTTCTTATTGGTTTCAAAACACTCACTGCAACAAGGGACGGAAAGAACAAAAAAAATCCATGCAAGAGTCTTCTCAATATGAGAAGGAAATAACAGATCTCTCTTTGGGGCCACCCTGCACCTCTTCAACCCCTGGTAAACTCTAAATTGTTTGTTTATGTTTTTCTATAATTTTAAATATTTTTCTAACAAATTCTTATTTTTTGGTGTTGTTTGTGTTCAGCTCCAACCTGCAACATTACTTGCGAGACTTCGATGAATATGGCTACATTTTTATCTCAAGTAAGTATATTATCGATTATCAATTTCTATGATTTGGATATTAATAGGGAAATTTTTTGTTAAATGTATAAGAAAGAAATCCAAGTTGTTTTCAAAGGGATTTGAGCATAACTCATTTCACGTTTCGAAATGTTCTCGAAATTTTGATGGATATGCACAAAGTTAAACAGTTAACAATTAACTTTGTTCTTATCTATCACATTACCAAAATATTGGGAAAACTACACTTAAAATGAAAATCCAAGTAAAATAATTGGCTAGGCTAGCTCTTATTTATTAGATTTCCAACTTATTCAAGAAGTGCAATGAGCCTTCAGTGTCAAAATTTAAATAAAATATTTTCTTTTGTTACATACTTTTCCTCTTCAGCTGTCAGATATTACATTTAAATCCAAATTCCTTCGCTTTTATTATTGATTTCAAACATATATGCACATGAATTTTTCCCATTCAAAAACCAATTTTCAAAATTTTCAAATACGTTGTTCATATTCTACTTTTCAAATTTCTCAAATACGTTGTTCAAATTCTAATTTAAGTTACATTTTATTTAATGAGCAGGGACTAGCAATTTCAACAGAATATGAAAAGAGGGGAGAATTGCTCGAATTGTGTTAGGTCCCTATATTACTAGTATAGTCCCTTATTTTTGTTAGTGTAACCCCCTTATTGTTATTATTATACCCCTGTAACCCCCATATTGTTATTATTGTGCCCTTAAATTATTATTGTTAGGTCGACTAGGATTACATTGTGGCCCCATGGACTCCTATATATAGAAAGGAGGTTTTGTAATTTGTATCATCCAAGAATTGTTCATTCATGTAATGTATTGGAGGTTGCCCCCTCGAAGTTGCTTATGTCTAAGGTGTTGATATCTCTTTTCTTCTATTTTTGCAGCTGGCTTCACAACATTTGGTATCGAAGCTTTGGATTCTAGGGTTTCGTTGCTCTTAATAGGTCATCTGGAATTTTCACTATAACTTTGTTTCTATGAAGTTTTAGAAGATGAAATTTTTAGGGTGTAAATCCAAAATCCTGAGGAACATTGTCGCAAAAGTTCAGAGATTGGTTCACAACATTTGTGGAGATATGATCTGTGGAAGTTAGGTCTTTTTGCAGGCTCCTCAATTGTATCTAAACAGGTCATCTTAGCATTTGCGCTATAGCTTTTTTTCTACGAAGGCTCAGAATCTGAAATTTTTAGGCTGCGAAGCTGAAATCCTGAGGAAACTCGTCACAAAATTTTAGAGCTTGGTTCGTAATATTTTGGGAGATATGATCTGTGGAAGGTAATGCTTTTTTAGGCTCCTAAATTTCAACTCAAAGAGGTGATCATGGGAAAATATTCATAACTCTCTCTCTGAGCATCGGATTGGAGTGCCGTAAAAAGTGGTCACAAGTACACAGACTTCAGTTTTTTTTCTATCAATTTTAGAGCTAAAATATGAAATAGTGACTTGTGGCAAGTCGTACAAGTTCGCTCTACTGAACCAATCCATAATTAGGTCATTGTGGGAGATTGGACATAACTTTGCCTTGGAGAATCCAATTCAAGACAGACTTATGGAATTCCAAATATAATTCAGAAGGCTACCTCAGTGCCAAATTTCAGATATTGAAGAGCCGCAATCACAGAGATAATCCAATTTCAATATCGAGCTCCTCAAAAGCAAGAAAAAGGTGTGTATTTGTTTCTCCAAATTGCATAAGTCTTGTTTGAAGAATCAATTTGAATTGATTCCAAGGGCATATTGTAGAATAGATATCAGTATTTGGTTCTAAAAAATGCCCCGTAAAAATAATTCCACACCCATTAATCCTTCAAAAGGCTCTACTATGACTCATGAAGATGAAGAATTGAAACATGATCTATCAAAATTACAAGAGCAAGTGCACCAAATTTCACTCTCACAAAGAGCAACAAAAAATGAAATGGAAGTTTTGAAGAAAGGCGTGGAAGCGAAGATGGATGGTTTGAAGAATAATATGGATGGTTTGAAGAAAGGCATGGAATCTAAAATGGATGACATGGAAGCTAATATCGATGAAAAAATGAAAGACAACATGGAAAACATGAAGAATGATATAAAAGCAGACATGGAAGGTTTGACAAAGTTGATACAAGAAATGTTTCCTAATGGTGAAAAGATACTAGAGGAAACTCATGATGAGAACAAAATAAATGTTAATCATGACTTCATAAACTATAATGTTGGCGGGAAGAACCACCATATTCCAAAAATGGATATGAGGAAGTTTGAAGGAAAGGATCCTGTAACATGGATACTACAGATGGAGCAATATTTTGATCTCCATAATGTGCAAAACACACAAAAGGTACGCATTGCAACTTTACATTTAGAACAAAATACATTTGTATGGTATCGATGGCTTTGCTCCCGTAAAAAAATTGTCACTTGGTCAATCTTTACGGAGGAAATGATAGCACATTATGAGGATACAAAGCGCAACACCTTCTTTAGCCAATTGATAAATCTCAAACAAAAGGGTTTAGTGGGGCAGCACATTGAGGACTTCTAAAAATTGAATATAAGGGTAACTGATATTCCAGAGGAACACAGGATTGATCTCTTCATAGGTACTCTAAAGGATAACATCCAACATGAAGTTCGTGTGTTGGAACCTAATTCATTAGAGAAGGCATTCAGGTTGGCAAGAAAAGTTGAATGTAAAATTATGGCGACAAGGAAGCCTACCACTCAATTCTATAAAGAAGGAAGTGTTACTACGCCTAGATTTCCACAACCTACAAGGTTGACACCACAACAATTGGAAGAAAAAAGAGCAAAAGGGCTTTGCTACAGTTGTGATAGCAAATACACTAAAGGTCATAAGTGTGGTGAGAAGAAATTATTTTACATAGATTGTGAAGAGGAAGAAGAAAATGAACAAGAAGAGGATATACACCAGGAACCAACCCTAGAAGAGGAAGAAATGAGTCCGACCACATCGTGTAATGCATTGGCAGAAATTACCACTCCTCAAACTCTCAAGATAGAAGGAGATATCAAGAAGAAAAAGGTAATAGTGTTGATTGATTCAGGTAGCACCCATAATTTTATTCATTGTAAGGTAGCCAAGGAATTGAATTGTTTCCTATACCCAGCACCAGAATGTCAAGTGATGGTTTCAAATGGAGGAACTATAAATTGCTCCAGAAAATGCCATAATATCAAGATAACCATGGGGGAATACGTATTGAATAGTCCAATGCCATTCCTATGGGAGGTGCTGATGTTGCACTAGGAGTACAATGGTTACAATCTTTGGGGATGGTAGCTTTTAATTTTCAAGAACTTTTCTTGAATTTTTTTTCAGAAGGAAAGGAAGTCGAATTACGGGATATTGCAGGGAAGCCAGGAAAGATAATAAGCTCTAATGTGATGAAAAATCTTCTAAAGAAAAAAACATGAGGTGTAATTGCACAATTATGCTCACTAGAAGTTCCAACATCAAAATCATCTATTTCTACAAATCCCCAACAAGTCTTGGAAAATCATTCCAAGGTGTTTGAAACTCCCAAAGGACTCCCACCTATTCGTGATCATGATCATGCTATTCATTTGATTCCAGGAAGTGTTCCTCCAAACATCAGGCCTTATAGATATCCTTATGTCCAAAAGAGCGAAATTGAATGTATGATTGCAGAAATGTCAGAGGCGTGTATAATTCAACATATTCAAATTTCTTTCTCTGCTCCTATAGTATTGGTACACAAGAAGGATGGATCATGGCACATGTGTCCGGATTATAGGGAGCTAAATAAGCTCACCATTAAAGATAAATTTCCCATTCCTGTGATTGATGAATTATTGGATTAATTACATGGAGAAATTTATTTTACCAAGTTGGATCTTCGTTCAGGATATCATCAAATTAGAACGAAGACTGAAGATATTCCAAAAATAGCGTTTCCAACTCATGAGGGTCATTATGAAGTTTTGGTCATGCCTTTTGGCCTTACCAATGCACCTTCTACATTTCAAGGATTGATGAATTTCGTTTTCAAACCCTTCCTTAGAAAATTTGTGCTAGTATTTTTTGATGATATACTAATCTACAACGGGTCTTGGAAGGATCATGTTGAACATGTTGAAAGGGTGCTCAAACTATTGCAGGAGAAACAATTATATGCAAAAACATCAAAATGTTTCTTTGGAGTACAAGAGGTGGAATATCTGGGTCATATTGTATCTCACGAGGGTGTTAAGGTAGACCTTAACAAAATTAAAGCCATTAAGGAATGGAAAGTCCCCACAACCATAAAGCAGTTGCGAGGATTTCTCAGGTTAACAGGGTATTATCGCAAGTTTGTTAAGAATTATGGGAGAATAGCAGCACCTCTAACAACATTATCGAAGAAAGATGCATTTTCATGGACTCCTGAAGCAACTAAGGCCTTTGAACATCTTAAAGAGGCAATGTGCCTAGCACCGGTCTTAGCTACGCCAGACTTCACAAAAACCTTTATCGTGGAATGTGATGCCTCAGGAAATGGAATTGGTGCTGTTTTAATGCAGGAAGGAAGACCCATTGCTTTTGAAAGTCGTCCAATCAAAGGAAAGTATTTACAAAAACCTATTTATGAGAAGGAAATGTTAGCAATACTACATGCACTAAAGAAATGGCGAACTTACCTAATGGGAAAACACTTCAAGGTAAAAACTGATCATGATAGTCTTAAACACTTTTTGGAACAAAGACTATCTTCAGAAGAGCAGCAAAAATGGGTCACAAAGATGTTGGGTTATGACTTTGAAATAATCTACAAAAAAAGGGAAGCTAAATGTTGTTGCAGATGCACTCTCAAGAAAGAATGAAGAGGTGGAAGCATTGCTTTGTGCCATTTCTATTATCCAACCAGATTGGATAACCGAAGCAAGAGATGAATGGAAGAAGGACAAATAAGTATGGACACTCATTCAAAAGTTGCAGCAAGATCCTAGTACATCTGATACATTTAGTTGGAAAAATGATTCCTTATGGTACAAAGATCACTTATATCTTTGTAAGAATTCCCAACTAAAACAAAATATTCTTCTGGAATTGCACACTTCTCCTTTAGGAGGAAACTCGGGATTTTTAAAAACTTACCACAGGGTGAAGAAAGAATTTTTTTGGGATGGCCTTAAATCTGATATTCAAAAGTTTGTGACGGAATGTTTGGTTTTCCAGCAGAATAAAGTTGAGACAATTAAGACCTCAGGACTTCTACAACCTTTATCCATTCCAAGTCAACGTTGGGAGGAGATTTCAATGGATTTTATCACAGGTTTACCTAAGTCCGAAGGAAAGAGTGTCTCATGGTGGTAGTTGATATACTTACCAAGTATGCACACTTTTGTGCATTATCTCATCCATTTAAAGCAAGTACAGTTGCTACTATATTTATGGACACAATTCAAAAGCTACATGGAAACCCAAGGGTTATTGTGAGCGACAGAGATCCCATTTTTACTGGAAATTTTTGGACGGAGTTATTTTCTTGTTTGGGTACTCAATTAGCTCATAGCTCATCTTATGATCCTCAATCTAATGGTCAAACTGAGATAATAAATAAATTTTTGGAAGGATATCTTCGTTGTTTTCTATCTGATAAACAAACAAAATGGGTCAAGTGGTTACCTCTCACTGAATGGTGGTATAACACTTCCTTCCATACTGCAGCAAAAATGACCCCATTTATGGCACTTTATGGATATCATCCACTATCCATCACATCATATTTAACAGAAAATTCGAAGGTTAAAGCAGTGGAAGATCACATCGAGCATCAACAAGAAGTTCTCCAAATCTTAAAGGATAACCTGAATTTGGCACAAAATTGAATGAAACAACATGCAGATCAACATCGCAGTGAGAGAAGTTTTGATGTAAGAGACTGGGTATTTTTACGGCTACAACCATACAAACAAATGTCCCTCAAGCAATCTAAGAAGGATAATAAATTATCGCCAAAGTACTATGGTCCTTCCTTACAAGGTGTTGCAAAAGATTGGTACTATGGCATATAAATTGGAGCTTGCTGCTTCTTCACGAGTGCATCCAGTTTTCCATGTTTCATGCTTAAAGAAGGTTATAGGTGAAAATATTCCAGTTCAAACAATACTGCCAGAACTTGATGAGGAAGGAAAAATCATATTGGAACCTGAAGCAATCACGGAAACAAGAACTCGACAGCTATGGAATCGATCAATTTCAGAGTATCTCATCAAGTGGAAGAACTTACCCACTGAAGATTCTACATGGGAGGATGAGAATTTGATACAGAAGCACCCAGAGCTACTCAAGCGTTGAGGACAACACGTTTTTGAAGGAGAGGGGCATGTTAGGTCCCTATATTACTAGTATAGTCCCTTATTGTTGTTAGTGTAACCCCCTTATTTTTATTATTGTACCTCTGTAACCCCCATATTGTTATTATTGTGCCCTTAAATTATTATTGTTAGGTCGGCTAGGATTACATTGTGGCCCCACTAGGATTACATTGTGGCCGCATGGACTCCTATATATAGAAAGGAGGTTTTGTAATTTGTATCATCCAAGAATTTTTCATTCATGTAATTTATTAAAGGTTTCCCCCTCAAAGTGGCTTATGTCTAAGGCGTTGATATCTCTTTTCTTCTATTTTTGGAGCTGGATTCACAACAAATTGTTCCCTCTGCACCCAGATGGGAACCTAAGGCCACCAATGCTAAAAATAAATGGAGGTGATGAACAACTCGCTCTTTGTACTGTAGATATTCAGATACAAGGAAGGTGGTGAAGACTCAGATAATTAAAGTTATCTCATTTTTGCCTTATTCAGTGAATCTTTAGTATGCGGCTATTCAGAGATTATGTATTATCATATATCTCTTGTGTAACTGGACAACTTTGTTACTGAATTTATTTCTATGTTTGATTATGTAATAACTTATGTAATAACTTAGATCTCTTGTGTAACTGGACAACTTCATTTCTAATTTTATGCCTACGTTTGATCCTATAGTAACTGGGAAGTTTTGTATGCAATCTTGAAACGTTTTTCTAGTAATTCTTTTAAATTTAAGAATGTGTCTGTATGAATGCTAAGATTGTCGTTGGATTTGGAATATTATTCCTTAAAAATTCATGCTTGTTAACGTAATAATCTCTAAAATTATTAGTAATAGAATTTACGATGGTATTGGATGTTTTTTTATTGGAAGGACAATGTGGCATTCCCTCCCATGTTGGTTATCAAATTAGGTAGAAGTGGTGAAAACCTAAAATAGGGTTAGTTTTTTGAAGCTCAGTGTTCTTTTGTGATTACATTATTTTGTTTTTTTATAAGATTAAGGTTATTTGTTAAAAGTAATATATATTTTCCTTAAAAATTTTAGTGGAAATTTTTAAAATATTTTATTTTATTTTTGAAATTTTTTAGATAACTTTATGTGTGGGATTGAGGTTATATTTTATTTGAATTAAAAGTAACCCGTATGTTAATTTTGAACCCATAAATTTTTTTGTTTGTTTTTTAATTATTTATGATAAAATTACTGTTTAGTTTTTGAGTAATTTTTTTGGAGTTGTAGAATCTAGCTTTGTATGTATCTAAAGATACATTTCAAGAAATGAAAAATAGCTAGAATTTTATTTCATAATTTTCATATATATATATATATATATATATATATATATATATATATATATATATATATAATCATCATTTCCTTACTTTCTAAGGAAATGTTTTCATAATTTTCATAATATATATATATATATGTGTGTGTGTGTGTGTGTGTGTGTGTGTGTGTGTGTGTGTGTGTGTGTGTGTCATTTACTTACTTCTCAAGAAAATGTTTTCATACTTAATTAAAAAAAACTAAGAATAAAGTAAAAAAGGTTAATAACACCACCTAGACTTATTCTAAAATTGTGAAGGTTTAAAATCCGTGGCTTCAAGGGTTAAATTTGATGGGTCCTCCTACCCATAATACAACTTTTTTATGATGATCTCATTTTTAAACAACACTTCTTTTAAGATTTTCATCTAAGTTAAAAGTAAAAAAAAAAAAACACAATGTATACCTGCAAATATTGAAGCCAATGCAGTTAAACTTTGAAGAGATTAGGGTGAAAAACAACGTGCCATTGCTAAAAATAATTTTCCAAAGTTTTATTTTTAATTAGATTTATTTTTTAGAAAATATAACATTTTAGTTTATATTTCAATAAGATTTTGCTAAAATGATGTTGAACGTGTTTATATTAGATATTGTCAATAAATGTATTAAAATGAAAGTAAAGGTCACCTAAACTTACTAAAGTTAAGGTGAATCCTTTCCCATAGAAGAGTCTGCTACTCATGAGGCTCAGTTAAAGGAGGAGTCTCGTCTTGCAAGAATTCCATGGAGGAAGGAAAATATTCCATGAAATCGAACATTCTGAGCAAATTACAAGAAACATTTGTTAAAAAATTTCTACCCTAGAGATATTAGAATTTTCCACACATTATAGTGTTGGAAAAATAGTCCAAGTGATTTTAAATTTGAAGCATTTATACAGAAAAATACTAAAATATTCTCACTAAGCTATAACTCACTTACATAAAGAAGACAACTATTTATATAAACATCATCTTCAAATTCACGCAATCCATAACATCAATTGCCCTATTATCTTTAAATCTCTAGCTTAATGGGGAAATAAATTATTTACCCCTCCTAACAATATTTTAAAATAAAATGTATAACATAAAAAACATACCCACTTCTAAAGCCTCATCTAGGAATGTATAACATAAGAAAACATACCCACTTCTAAAGCATCATCTAGACTTACAAAATGTGACTAGTTTAAATCCATTTTAACTTTGGATACACCAAACCTCAGAAGGGTTCAAATTTTTTTTCACTCAGTGAAAGTAGGTTTGCATCACAAGCTATTTGATATCTCTCTCGTCTTGGTAGACTCCTAAGTTAAGATGGATTTAGGTTGGTTTAATTTTACGCTTTAGATATGTTATGTTCCACATGAATACCATGGGTTCTCATACCATGTGTCAATACCATGAAATTATTTTTATTTTAATGTTATTTTTATTATTATTTTTATTTTTCCGAGAGGGATCAAATCTCTTAATATGAAAACCTCTTTAGAGTGAAAGGAGATTTGATCCAATAGATTTACAGTTAATATTTATATAAGTTGTTTTAATTTCCCCTCTCACTTAAAATGAGGTGGGCTAACCTGTAGACCTATTTTTTTATAAAATAAATTTGGGGCGATTTGAAATATAAATTTACTTTTTTTACCCTCTCCCTTAAAATAACGTGAGCTAACCTCTAGACGTAATTTTTTTATAAAATAAATTTGGGGCGATTTGAAATAATGAAATAATATACTATGATACAAAAAATTCACCCAATAAAAATTTCAAACCCTTTAATTTCACCCACGGGAAAAAATTTGCCCCTAAAATTTTCTATGGCCAAAAACTAAATACCAACATGATTCTATAATGGTAGTTGTTGACACATTGACTAAAACTGCACACTTCTTACCAATACAATCTACTTTTGGTACAACCCAAGTAGCTAATGTGTTTATTAAAGAGATCATAAAGTTACATGGTATTCCTAAAATGATTGTATCAGACAGAGATGCAAAGTTTATGTCAACTTTTTAGAAGACTCCGTTTGGTGGAATGAGTACCAAGTTGAACTTTAGAACCGCATACCATCCACAAACAGATGGGCAGATTGAGAGAAAAAACCAGATTTTAGAAGACATGTTGAGAATGTATGTTATGGACAAACCTACAAGGTGGGAAGACTTTCTACATATGGAAGAATTTTCATACAATAATAGTTATCAAGCCTCAATAAAGATGATTCCTTTTGAAGCATTGTATAGCAGAAAGTGTCAGACGCCTCTTAGTTGGAGCCAACCAGAGGATAAGTTAATACTTGGACCAGATGCATTGTAGGAAATGGAAAGAACTGTGAAGAAAATTTAGAAAAATATTAAGACAACACAAGACAGGCAAAAGAGCTATGCAAACAAAAAGAGAATTAATAGAGAATTCAATGTGGGAGATCATGTTTACTTGAGGATTAATCCCAAAAAGAGTACTATGTACATGAGTAGCTATGCTGAATTAGCACCATGCTATTGTGGACCTTTTGAAGTACTAGAAATAATGGAACCAGTACCATATAAGTTGGCTTTACCTAGTCACATTAAGGTTCACAATTTTTTCATGTTTCATTACCAAAAAATTATGTACATGATCCTACTCATGTCATTGATGGGAATGTGATATAGGTGGAACCAGAAAGGGAATTTATTCTAGAGCCACTTCACATCCTGGCACGGGAAGAAATTGAGATCCTAAATAGGACGATAGCTAGGGTGAAAGTGCATTGGAAGCACTAAGCTACTTGGGAGCGAGAACAAGAGATGAAGGAAAAATACCCATCACTGTTTGAAAAGTGAATTTATATTTTGCAACACCGAGGATGGTGTTTTTTTTTAGATGGGGAATATTTAATATCCCTATTTTTACTTCTTTTATTAGACAGTTGAATAGTCCTAAAGGTCAAGTGGACCAAAGGGAAAACAATTATTGTGGACATATTTTATTATTTTAAATTTAATAGAAATGGAAATTGAATTATTGTGCAAAGACTAGAGTATAATTAGAGATCAAGAATTCAAGTCCATGAGGATGGATAAGATTCCAAATACTTTCCCAGTTTCTCCAAAAATCCTTGGAGAAAATAAATTAAAAAATGATTATTAGATTGGAGATAAAAATCTAAAAAGATACCCCAGGAAAGAGGAAAGTTACTGGGAAGAGGTAGAATAAAACTAGAAAGAGGAAAAAGCTAGTCTTAAAGTACTTTTGTGGAAAAAACAAAAGAAAAGCTTAGTCAAAAAGGAAAATAACATCCTAATTAACTGGACGTAGTTATGGAAACAAGATGATGGGAAAGAAGGCTTAAATTAGTCACTTTTGAGTAGATAAGAGGTTGTCTACTCCTGGAAGGAATTGATCTCTGCTCAGGGGGAGATGTGGAGATAGAGCTAAAGGTTGGGTGGAAAATATTCTACCAAAATTGGTATGCACAAGTTATTTAATTTTGTCTTATTGTTGTGTTATTATGATGAATTGTATAGTGGTGATGAGATAGATAGCAAGATCTATGAAAAATTATATTATGTGTATTTAAGTAGTATTACATTTTTCTATTAGTTGTAATTGATTAAGGTTTGTGCATTTAACAAAACCTACTATAATAAATATAGTGTAGTCCTGTATTGTTGCACAAACAATTTTAAGAATTATGCCAACTCTTGGAATGTCTAAACCTTTGAAATAATTTTAAATCTCAGGTTAGGTAGAAAATATTATTTTATATACACAGAAATAAAATACATGAGAAGAAGAGTAGATATAATGAAATCATCAAATTAAATATGATAACTTATCAATTAAAGTTATGTAGAATGAGGGAGCTTTGTTCTTTTATTAAATATGAATTAATAAAATTCAAACCGTATCTTTTGATGTAACATATTTAGAAGATTTTGAATTTCTACATGAGCCATAGTATTATCTCATAAATGAAGCAAAGGTTACATAGAACATAAAATATGAAAAACAGTAAACATATTTTAACTTTTGGAAATAAAGTATACTATATAATACTGAACCAAAATAAGTCGAAAGACTTATATGTACATAAATTTCAAAGTAAATATTGTCCAAATTTTATACAGAGTTTGGATTCAGTCCCTTGAATTAAAACTACATTATCACTTCGAAATTGTTCAGATTCAATTAGAGGAAGTCCTCAAGGAACTCTAGACCAACCTGTAGAAATGAAATCCAATATTATTTTCACCATATGACATACATAATGATAACCTTGTTGTGTAATGGAATAGGAAGGTAGAAAGGGTACCTGCACACAAACAAATTTAGAGGAATTAATGAATGTTCTTAAATTCAGTAAAGTAGTGAATATTGAAAGAAGTGATATTGGTAATTTAAAATGAAATTATTACCTTACTCGTTGGAATAGAGAAGGAAGGTGAATCTGCATGTAAACGAAATTGGAAAACAATTTTAATTTGGAAAATCAGGAATAAAATAGTAAGAAGGATAACCTGAATTGGTAGTAGTAGACGGCTAGACCTATTCGGAGAGATTTCAAAACAATCTGTACTCATGTACAATTTATAAACAAATGAAATCAGATCCTACTTTGTACAAATTAATTTCATTACATTGAAAATCAAGAAATGTTACAGGCTATTAATTCTTAATAAAGTATTTTTGAAAACTCTGTGCGAATAAAAAAATAGGTGTGGAAGTTCATACACTGGAGAAAAAATGAATAATTTGAAAGCTAACAATATTCTCAATTTCTCACAATAAAACGATGAGTTGCAATAACTCAGAAATCAAAAACTCACATGTTATTACATAGCAAAGGTGAATCACGTGGCAAGCTATGAGGAAAATGAAAGTTCAAGTTAACTACATAATGGCAATACATGAGACCCACATTAGTGATAATACACTATGACAACAATCCCACGTAGGATTAAAGAAGCTAATACACATTTGATATTCGAATGGTCCGTATGATGTGAATGTAACAATGTTATCATATACATATATCATAAAGTGAAAGATGCAGTTAAGGTTTGTAAAGTAGGTATATACATATATCCATTCATATATTACACATAGTGGCATGGTTTTACCAATAGCCATGATAACATATAATATAGGATTTTCAACTAGGGAGAGTTGATAATGCTTAATCATGTGGCTACAATATATTTAATTAGAACATAAAAGAAACATATATTGAATTAGAAATACAAATTGAATTTAAAAGGTCAAAATTATAATAGGTAAATTCTATTATGCTAGAATTTTCCTAAGAATCACAGATTTTATTATATATGAAAATAAAGTGGTAAAGAGATATAATTAATATCAAGCTTCCAAGAAAATTGATTGATGACAATGGTTGGACTTAAATTCGTCAATAGTAAGGTAAATATAAAACTACTAGATGATTTCATCGAAGAGTGACGAAATACATTAATGGAGTTGTCTACAATTACTCTAGACTATAAAAGGAAAAAAAAAAATTGTGGAAGTGGAGTTGTTACAAATAAGTACTAGTACTCATGTGAATTAAGACTCTCTGAATGGCGAGTGTTACACTATTTATTTATTACACCATTTTCCCATATTAAAGCATAAAATACGATCAACACACTAATCTATATTTAAATTCTAAAATAATAAATATTTTTACATCGTAAGGTGTCTTAATTTGAAAAAAAACTCCCCTAGATGTCACCTTGCACCATTCTACACCTTTATATTTAATGTTAGACAATTGAACAAGAATCCACTGTCAAATTAATAATTAATAACAATTTCAAATTAATATTAAGTTAATAGTTACTAATAATTAACCATTAACTACTTACATCTTGAAATCCATATAAGAAATATGATGCTAGCATCTTGGGAGAAGCTTTCTGAAGTTTTTAATATTCGTTTTCAGTGATAAGAATACTCGTAGGGGATTATATTATGTGACATGGAACAATAAGTACATAGTTCACGAAAAAAATTGCCATCAACTCTTCGCTGAGTGAAGAAGGAATTAATAGTGATGCCTGACAAGTACTACTTCCATTGTCCATACCAAACCAATGGGTTGGGTAAATTCCTTATGGCATGGCTTAAATCACCCAACGTAGGTCTAAATTTATTGTTTAACCGGAAGGAATTCAACACTCAGGACTACCCTTCCTAACTCTACCTAGCCATAATATGGATTGTTAATGTCCGCCCGAGTAGGCAAATAGAAGAAAGAAGAGCGAAACAACCAAGGACATAAGGTGAGAGGAGTGGAGCAAAGAGATGCAGCGATACTTAGGTTTTGATTTTTTTTACTTTTAATAGAAATTATTTCATTGAGATGTTGGATTTGGTAGGAAAATAAAATTCATCAGTAATAATCAAAATTATGGACGTCTGAATATATTAGTAGAAAGGTATCTAAATTTGATAAATTCTGATTTTGGACACACAAGCTATTTGATGTTCACCTAAGGTAAATTCTTGACTACATACATTCCAATTGAGCATAGATGGACTTCAAGAATGAATTACTTAACTATGTTGTTTCTTTATTTTAACATGCATTGTATAAAGAAAAATTCAATGACAACATTTGTGGCAAATCTTTCAACAATCGATTGCTTTCGTTCATTTCTGACTGAACTTCCTCATAATCAATATGATCTGGATGGTTATGGATGTATGATCTTGTGCAAAAATGCAGTGGTGGACTATAATAACCTACTTGGGGAGCAACTTGAAGAAGTGGAATATAATAACCTACTTGGGGGAAGCTTGAAGAAGTTTTAAAGTCTTATCGGATGCATCTGTTATATATGTTGATTCACATGCCATCAAATTTGAGATTTTTACAAATCCAACGAAATATGGTAAAATTCCCTTTTAAATGATGGTAAAGTTTAAAAAATTTTACAAATCCATCGAAACATGGTACGCTTCTTCCCTTTTAAATGATGTTCAAGTTCACAAGCTTCCCTTTTAAACAATTGTCAACTTCATAAACTGTTCTCCGATAATCAAAATACCTAAGAAGATGTTACAGTGTAACGAAGGAAAGCAACCAATTGTTTCAAGATTTGCCACAAATATTGGCATTGCCCCTTCTTTATACAATGCATGTTAAAAAAAGAAACAACATAGTTATGTAATTCATTCCTGAAGTATAACTTTAGAGACAATAAAATTTCAAAGAAAAATAAACATAATATATAATACAGAGTAAGCATGGTAAGTATTAACTTTAAAATCCACTTTCACCTTCATTTTTTCTCTTTTCTTGATAATAAACAAATGCATAACATCCAATTCCATAATTTTCAAGATTCAGGTATGGAACAAAGACCTGCTATGGCACTAGAGGTGACTACAATTTTAGTCCAGAGGTTTTCTGCAGCCAAAGAAATACATTAAATGGTATTGTTGTCAGAGCTTCAACATGTTATGATCTATCAAGTTACATGTCCTTGGATGGAATTCGTAACACTTATATATATATATATATATATATATATATATATATATATATCCAATGAAATTCTTAGTGGTAAATACTTTCAGCCACCATTGCCACTCAACACAATTTGTGACATCCAACCTCTTGGGTGAACTTGAGGTGGAAAAGAAACTCCATGTGCTATGGATAAAATATTTACATTGATGTTGTTAACTTACCACTATTATATGTTGTTACAATCACTTTTACGTTAATTTTTATCTTTCATTAGAAATCTTTTAAAACAATTTAATATTCTAATGACAATTAAATGGTACATTGATGTTTCAGTCTAGAGGTTTTATGCGGCCAAAACAATACAATAAATGTTATTGTTGTCACAACGTCAGCATGTTCTAATCCATCAAGTTACGTATCCTTGGATGGAATTCGCGCGCAAACTCAATTCGCATTCGGATGGAATTAGTAACAACGCGACTGTATATATATATATATATATATATATATATATATATATATATATATATATATATATATCCAATGAAATTCTTAGTGGTAAATACTTTCAGCCACCATTTCCACTCAACAAACTTTGTGACATGCAACCTATTGGGTGAACTTGAGGTGGAAAAGAAGCTCCATATTCTATGGATAAAATGTTTACATTGATGTTGTTAATTTACCAATATTATATGTTGTTACAATCACTTTTACCTTAAATTTTATCTTTCATTACCAATATTTTAAAACAATTTAATCTTCTAATGATTATTATGGTACATTGATGTTGTTAATTTACCAATGTTATATGTTGTTACAATCACTTTTACCCCAATTCTTATCTTTCATTAGAAATATTTTAAAACAATTTAATCTTCTAATGATAAATAACTTTTACCCCAATTATTATCTTTCATTAGCAATCTTTTAAAACAATTTAATCTTCTAATGATAAATAACAATTGTAGATGGATTAATAAATACAAAGAATAAGTTTACTAATTAACATTGTGGAATGAATTTGGACTATAAATAGACATAGCCATGAAATTGTAATTACACATTGATTGATTATCTAAACACTTAGAGTTGAGTAGTCAAAATTATTCATCTAGCTATTCTAGGTTGATTTAAAGATGAGTATTGTGCCTTTTTTATAGTGGGGTTCCCTTCTAATATTCTACTTGCTTCTCATTATAAATATTGTGTTTGATTTCTTATGTGATTGATTATGGTTTTGATAATAAATTGAATGGTACTTGATGTTGTTAATTTAACATTTTTATATGTTGTTACGATCACTTTTACTTCTTATCTTTCATTAACAATATTTTAAAACAATTTAATATTCTAATGATAAATAGAAATTGTAGATAGAATAGTAAATGCAAAGAATAAGAGACATGAATTCACACCATACAAGAGATTTTGCAATTTTTATATGAATATTACTCTGTATTTCTCTTAGAAATTTTTTTTTAGGTGTCATCTATATTCATTAAGAGAAATTTAAATTTGAATACTTTCAATTTAATCGTTTCAAATTTGTTTGATTCAATTTGGAATCATAATTGTTTTTGAAATAAAGTTTTAGCTAAATACAATTTATATGTTTATTTGAATTTCAAATTTCATATTTATTTATAACTTTAGTTTTATTATAAAATTTAAATTTAATTTCATCTAATATTGAAAAAAAGTATACCTTTACATATCTCATAAAATTTTTGAAAAAATGGTTTCTCTTTAAATTCATTCAACAATTTTGAGGATGTTTGAAGATTTTTATTTGGATAAACATTTGAATTTACAAAGAAAATTTAATCACTTGTTCGTGGATTGTTGGTATCAGTATTATCTTTTTTTTTCACAAAGAAAAAGTTCGTAATTTTATTTATGAGAAAACAAAATTACATGTTGTATGTGCTTGTATATGTCCAAAGACATCCAAAAGCCACAAAATAAAAAGCAATGGTGATACAATTAAGATTTTCTCCCCTTCTTCTTTTCAACCTTACGCCAAGCACCGAGTGTTTGCTCGGTCTCGATAAGTAGAAGCTGATTTTCTTCTGTTGGTGCGCCATGATCCTTGTCAGAATCAGATGTGTCTGATGTATGTGTTCTTTTGTATCCCCCACTGTCTAGTGTGCCAGGTACCATGTCCTGCTGAGACTTTGTGGTGGTGTCAGGAGGATCTTGCATTTCCTGTTCTTGTGTGCCCAAGGAAGTATCTGTTTGTTGATTCTCATGTGGTGTTGGTTCCACCTCTTCTTCCTGTGGTTCTGGCTCTTCCAAGGGGAATTGCCAACCTTTTGCCGCTTTTCCTGTTTTCTTCTTTTTCCTGTTATCCCTTTTTGCTGCCGGGCATGAGTTTTGTAGGTGTCCGGTGCACCTGCATATCCGGCATCTGAAGGCTGTGTTCTCATAGTCTAAATGTTGTGTCCATCTCTGTTGTTTGTTGTTCAGTATAATGGACTCTGGGAGTCCCTTGCTCAAATCAACCTCCACACAGATTCGTGCGAAAGTGAAAATGCGTTCTTCCAGGCGTTGGGTATCAGTTTTAATGTATCTGCCAAGAGTGTTTCCAATGCAGCCAAGAACATTTTCATTCCAAAAATGTAGCGGGAGGTTATAGAGCCTAACCCAGACCGGCATTTTGGTCACCTCCATGGTATTGGCATCAAAGTTTGGGAACCATGGTGTAATGAAGAGACCCGTGGACCCCCAGAACCATGGTCCCTAACTGAGAATGGCATCTCTAATCTCTGTGGATGAAAATTTGACAATGAAGAACCCCTTAGAACATAGGTGTATTTCACATTCCATGGTCCAGTTTGTAAAAATCCAATGGAACAGCTCCATTGGTTTGGGCCAGAAGCAGTTGAATCTGCCAATAATGGCTTGGGATTCGTAAACAGTTTTATGCATATCAATATCTATGCTGTCTATGTTTATTTCAGGCACACTGTCCTGCAGTTTTACAATATATGGCTTGGGGGAACTTTCAACAGGGGCGACAGGTACAGTGGGAGTGCTTTTTTCCCCCTGTAATATATTCCTATAAGAACTGTAAGAACCTTTTGTGGGTACAGTCTTGGATGCACTTGCGCCCATGGAGGGACCATGAGCCCTGTTTTGTCCCATCATTCCACCCCTCAGTCTGAGGTTGAGACAGATGGAAGACCCCGTGACAATGGAGTAGTCATAAATAGAACAGTGGTCAGCTAAAACATGCCCCCCAAATATCAGAGACTGAGCATGGACTGGGTAACCCGCCTTAGTATGGATCGCTGCCTTCAGATGTAGTATTGAATCTATTGTTTGAATCCATATAATAAAGCTATTACCAACAGGAGGCTTAATGAACACTTGATATGATGTGGAGCCTACCTGGGGATCGGAGATGCAGGAATGCAGGCTGCGATTTTTGATAGTAAGCACCACCTCGTGCGCCTATGTCTGTCTCAGCTGGTCCGAGTACATCCATGGAGTCTCCTTGGAATCTGAAGATCCCTCAACAGCTGTAATGGGGAGACGAGCCAGCCCCTGCAGCCCCAAGTTCGTATGCAACTGTGGATGTCGCCAGGCCTCTATTCCGGATGCCCAGAGTCTGCCCGTTCTCCCGGCCCAGGGCAAGGGTATGAAGGCCAGCTCGCCAGCAGGGTAAACATGTGATATCCGCACCCTATAAAATAGCAATACAGAGGTCCCTGTTTGTGCGATCGACCGATAATACAGGGGAATGCGTCCAGTGGCACCTTGCGAGGTGTAGCAGTGCACATACCCTGTCGGTGTACCAAATACAAAGTCATCAATGGACAAATAGCTCGCGCAGGTGCTTATTCCACGCCCCGCATTGTCATGTGAGAGACTGGTCAGGCACCAGTGCCCCGTTCTGGAAGATCTGCAGGTCCATGACCCTGTCACAGCAGAAATTAAAAATTTCACAGGTGTGAATGGATGCCCAGCCCGAATGACACAAGGAGCATCGATGATGAAGCAGAATCTCGATCCATGGAGGCGCCTCCTGCAAAGCGATCTCCAATCCGCAGCGGCGATGTTCTGTAACCCTAGAGCAAAGTTTTCTCCCGCGCGCGCCATAGTGGTCCAAAGTTCTTTGTTGTTACTCTTTCATCATTGGTATCAGTATTATCAATTAAAAGGACTTTAGTATTATAGGCTACGCTCATGGTCCTTTCTAGGATTCAGAGACCAATTGTGTCGTTGTTCATTATTCAATTTTACTGTACTTGTGGTAGAGTATGGAAATTTGAGATTTTCAACATCCTTGAGTTCAAAGATTCATATTTTGGCTTCAACTTGATCTTCTTATAATCTATCCAAAATGATTATTCAATTTTACCGTACTTGTGGTAGAGTATGGAAATTTGAGATTTTCAACATCCATGAGTTCAAAATATTCATATTTTGGCTTCAAATTGATCTTCTTATAATCTATCCAAAATGAAAATGATTTTATGAATGTCTTATAATCTATCCAAAATGAAAATGATTTGATATGCGTCTTATAACCTATCCAAAATGAAAATGATTTGATGCACGTCACTATGATCTAGTCCACAAATTGATCAAAAGTAGAATGATACAAATGTTTGTTAGAGCTTGAATTGGGGGAACAATGTAAATGGATCTGAATGAATAAATTTGCCATATACAAATAAGGTGTGGATAAATACAAACCATTCAAGTAGGAAAATATGAGCGTGGATAATAAATCCAACCATTTAGGGAGGAAAATACTTCAAACACAAGTGTTTCCTATGTAAATAACATAATTGTTTCCAGTGTAAATACATATGGATGTAGGGTCTTCTGTTTAATAATTGCTATGGATATAGATCTTTGTTATATCTACAATGCATAGGTGTTTCCAGTGTAAATACATATGGATATAGGGTCTTTTGGTTAATAATTTCTAAGGATAGAGATCTTTGTTATATCTACAAAATACTTCAAACGCAAGTGGTTCCAGAGTAAATACATATGGATGTAGGGTCTTATGTTTAATAATTGCTACGGATAGAGATCTTTGTTATATCTACAATGCATAAGTGTTTCCAGTGTAAATATATATGGATGTAGGGTCTTCTGTTTAATAACTGATAAGGATAGAGATCTTTGTTATATCTACAAAATACTTCAAACACAAATGTTTCTCATGTAAATAACACAATTGTTTCCAATTTAAATACATATGGATGTAGGGTCTTTTGTTTAATAATTGCTACAGATAAAGATCTTTGTTATCTACAATGCATAAGTGTTTATAGTGTAAATAAATATGGATGTAGGGTCTTCTTGTTAATAATTTCTAAGGATAGCGATATTTCTTATATCTACAATACATTCTTCAGGGAGGAAAATACTTCAAACACAAGTGTTTGTTAGTGCTTTCATTGTCATCATGGAAGAGTAGTAGTTTAATGCTACTCTTTCCTACCCTTTTTCCTTACAATGTTTCCTTTGCAACATCTGGTGGAATTGCTAGTTTAATTTATTATAAAAGAAAAAAAAATTAATAAACAAATTATTACAAAATTAAATTTCATATATTCTTCTAAAAATGCATCTTAATGTTTATTTACCCTAAAAATATTGTATTTTACAATATTGACAACTTTTTCTTTATTAGAAAAAGTTACTAATATTGTAAAATACAATAATTAAATAAATTTTAAGTTAATATTGTTTTTTTAAATCCCTGGATGGTGGTGATATTCTGGATGCTAATGGAGCTTCCTTGTGAGGAGTGTCCCCTCTACAAATGTATCTATTTCATTATGACATTATAAACAAACTATGAAGAGGGTTGAGAGTGTATTGTAGGTCAAATAATTACCAATGTGAGTTTATTATTCTGGGGGCAGAGGTATGTACCTAGAGGGAAATGAGGTAACTTGTAAGGTGGTTTCCTAACCATCCTTCACCTGGTTTAGCTTGGCATTGTTGCTATATGTGTATATTTTCCATGTGGGTGAGACTGGCTTTCAATAGGAGCTAACATCCATCCCTTCACATTTTTTCAGTATAGATAATATGCCAAGGCACAATGAGGTATTTTTTATCCCACTTCAGCAATGGTTTCTAATTATTAATATTCTGGTTCTGCTACAATGTGTCTTTGAATTTAGTAATATTGGTGCTTGGATTTTTATTGTGTTTTATTTCAAAAGAGTTTTATGGGGTTGTAGTTGGTTCACCTTCTTGGTGTATTTGGTTTTCAACTAGGTTCTATTTAACCTTATAAAGGGTGTTGTATTGTTTTTCCAAGTGTCAACTTTATTGAGTTTAAACTTGGTTCTCTTATCTAAATTCTTGGCCTTTGGATTCTGGGCTTCCTCAAAATTTATGTTAGGGATACTCCTTTTAATTTGGTTGGATATTACTTTTGTAAATATTCTCTATGTTTTGGGGGGGGGGAATTTTTCTTGTTGAGAATTTGGGTACTGGGTTCTCACACAGTCTGATTTTTTTCTAGGGGTTTTGGTGTCCTATGTCATTGAGTTGCTTTAAATTGGGATACTTGCTTGAATTTGGTCCTCTGGTGTGGCATTGTGGGTATGATTTGTTGTTTTTTTACTACCCCTCTAGCTTCTTGTTTCACAGTCCATGGATCATGTACATGTCTTTCTTGCTCTCTTGCTACAATCACATTTCCTCCCCGTCAGTGAATGATGAATATGAGGGGTGGTATGGGTAACGTTTTCTTTAAGAGAACTCGACCTTTTGCATTTGACTATGTTCAAAAAAAAAATTGACATATTTCCTCCTGAAGTAACGAGAAAAATGATTTTGATGGAGGAAAAAGAAACTAAGGAACAACCCTACCATTTGGATTCTAAGATTCAAGTGTAGATACATATTTGAAAAGGGTCCTAGACACTGCTATATTTTGTAAGAGGAGACTTAATTTCTTCTAGTCTCTGGATTTTGATTAGCTAATGGATGTATTGTTGTGTCTAATATTCAAATAAAAATAGATTGAAAACTATAATTTTGTTTTTGGGTTGGAGGATATCAAACACATGTTACGAAATCAATCCTTATGTCTTGGTAATGTTGATTCTAGATTGGCATTGGTGGAGAGTTTTCTGGTCTTAAATTCCGCCTCTGGTGACATGAATAACCCTCTTAGAGATCCAACTAATCCACCTATAGATAATTCTCATGACATCACTATTATTTCATATGATCAGGATTAGATATTGAGCTCATATGTTTTTTGTTGATATTTTGTCAATTTTCTACAGCTTTTGTAGAGAATTTTTACTTGGATTTAAAAACTTGGAAGGTATTGGGTATATGGTGGTTCAAATGTTATTCTTGGGTACCTACTTTTTTAATGTATATGATTTTATCCTCAATGATGTTACTAGTGGGTTCTACTTAGTACTTCAAGTCTGGCGAATTCAAATGTTTTCAATGGAAAATGGTGTTGTTAGTGGTTAATTTTTAGCAGATCAATTCTCACTGTCCATGGATGGGATTTGGATGGTCCCTCTATATTTTTAGCATGATCAATGAATTTATTGTAAAACTCTTCCCTACCATCTTGGACCCTTAGAATATCACTATTCTAAAGTTTAACAAATGGTTATGGAACACAAAAAAATTATGGCCGTAACTATGGCTATGACTATGGATATGGATATGGTGAGGTAAAGTTGCATGTTCTTGTATTGTTGTAGCCCCAAATCTTTGAAAAAAGGGGAATGGTGTTTCAGATGTTGCTATTCATTGTTGGTTTTTGTTTTGGGGAAGATTTTTACATCCCCGTGGATATATCCTTTTTTTTATGATATGATCTGGAGGTTTGTCATGTATTTCTTTTTGTGTTAATGAAAATATAATTGCAACAGTTCAAATGATTTTTTTTAAAGATATGATAAAATTTTGATGGAATTATATTATAAAATGTTTATTCCACTTAAATAACATCTATCAATTAATGAATATTCTAATGATAGTTCCAACTTTCTCATGTTCAACAATATGCACAAGGAACCAAAATTTCTATATTTGTTGATTCTCCTCAACTACAAAGAAATTTACTACACAGTTGTGTAATTTTCCTCTAGACACACATCAAGAAGTCCCATGAATGTTCTTTGAATGGGGAAGAGAATGAGGTCTTGAGTGTGCAAAACTACTTTTGTTTTTACTTTTGTGGTTTCCAAAACCAATCCGAGCACCATATTTATGGAGTGTTTCCAATATTTTATAAGAAAAAGTTATATGAGAAACCTATTTCCTTGCACTATTGTAGGTGTTAATCCCCATGTTTTTTTGAAATCTTATGCTCTCTATGTATTTTCCCATATTTAGCATTATAAATCTCACATAATTGTATGAGGAGATACTGATGTTCCATGTATTCTTCACACGGTTATCTTTCCTTTATTGTATATTCTTCCTCATCTAGCATAGTTGTGCTCTTGCTCTAGATTCTTCAACCTGAATCTCATGGCCTCAAACACTATTTTCATGGCTTCTTCTTGACAAAATGTTGTGTTTCTCTTTAGGATAAGTCCAAGAGGTGACCCATAATCATAATATTTTGATCTCGAATTCAACTCCTCGGAGAGAAAATCATGGCAACTTGAAGAGTGGATGAATCTGCAATTGAGTCTAGTAATATTGTTTTTTTTGGATTGAAGGAAATGTCTATCTGAATTAAATACGAAGAGTGAAAAATGAAAAAAAAACACACCTCATCTGCTTGAGCTAAATGCACACACTTTTTCCTAGTTGGATTATTTTTTGGACATTCACATGATCTATGACCATGTTTATTACATTTTTAACATATTGTTTTCAAACCTCTACCTTTATCTCCTATTTCATGATAAGGTCCTGTACTTATATATAAATCATTAACTCTCGATGACTTCTAAACTAAGTGATATTAATTTTCTCTCTGTTTTTAACGTGAAATCTACCTTTCTTATTTTATTTCACTCTACCTCTTGTTGAATTTTGAATATTTCCTTATGGACTTTTATTTTTTCCAACTTTTCCTCTATTTAAAAATATCACGATATGCTTCTTCAATTGTCCTCAGAGATAAAATATTGATTTCATTTTGGATATAAATTCTTAACCTGTTAATATATTTTGTTATTTTTATGTGTCTTCTTCTACATGACCAACTCTAATATTCAGCCTAAAAAAATATTCTATGCATCCTTTAACTCGCATTCCTCTTTCTTTAATATTTTTCAATTGTTTAAAAATATTAATTTGGTGGTCCTTAGTCATACTATTACCTTCCAACTTCCCTACTATTCTTTCCTAGCTTTTTATCTTTCCATTTCCTTTTTTATTTCTCTTATCTTGCACTCCATCCCACCAAAGCAACGCATTGCCCTTAATTGTGGTCATAGAAAAATTCATTTTCTTCTCTTCATTTACATTGTGATCATCAAAATACTTGTCAATTGAACTAATTCAAGCAACCAATTCCTCAACATTTAAACTACCTTCATACATAGAAACTTCCATTATTTGTCTCGCAGTCACTCCAAAGATTACTCTAATCAATCTTTCTTCAACCTCTTCTTGTCAATTCTCTTATTTTCTTCCTCTTCTATTAGTTCCTCCTCTCTATGACTAACATATCTATTTTCAATGCCTCTTATTTTTTTAGTTTCCATGGTCTCTAACCTTTCTTAAATATTCCTCATTTATTCAAGTAGTACTGCATGAGAATTTTTTTTTTCTCAACCCACTCTTTCTCTCACTTTGATTCTTGCTTCCATTTCTAAGCCTCTATTTACCACTTTATTTCTATATTTTATTACTAGTAATACTTTTTTTTTCTTTCTAATACCATAATGGATGTGGACGTGTACTTAGGCTAAAATTTACTACCTTTTCATAGTGTCAAAACCTATGCAATTTCGTGACAATCAATACATATATCAACCCAAAGCTCATTTCCATCACTTAATGATGATATGGAGGTTGGAAATATGGGGCTTATTTTTCATAGGTTGTTAAATAAAATATGGATCCAAATATTATCCTTATGAACTCTTAATGCAGGATGGAATGTTAATCACAAAATTCTAATATATGGGTATCGAGTTAAATTATAAATTTAGACGGAACATTTCTTCAAGAGTTCAGATGTTTGGACTAGTAGGATACCAAAGGAATACTTATCACTCTTCCTTAAATTCAAATTCTAGATGCTTGATGTTCGAATATCTATGGAATACTAGTAACCATTCAACATACAATAAAAAAATCTTTATTAAATCTTGATTTAATGTGTGGATCCACTTGTGGGAATGGAAACATCACTAAAATGCTAGAAGGAGTAGATATTCACAATATATTATCTAGAAACTTCGCTTAATTATTTTATTTGAAAAAATCCATTGCTAGATTTTTAGATATCCAAAACTTAATTATTACACAATCTAGAATGGTTCTTAAAAAACCAGTCAATCAATTACCCCTCGTTTTCCACAAAACTCAATTAACTCACCCGCCTACAATTTTATTGAATAAAATCACCCAAACATGCAAAGTTTAGGAAAAATCTAAATGGATTAACACAATAACACACATATGTCTCTACAAGAATGATCTACAAATTCAAATAAAAAATATCATTTCCATGCATAAAAATCATATATTGTATTCATTAATACTCTGAAAACAAATCCTCTAAATACACACTCTTTCTTTCTCTCAATATCCCTAACTTTCTCCTTATTATTGTTTTGAGTCTAAAAAATGCTTATTTATATAAATATGATGAAATGAATCAAACCCTCGGATGTTTATTCATATCCTCCAAATTTTGATAAAGTAAAAGATAAAAAAAATCTCCTAACGATCCCTATAATTATTCATTTCTTCCAATTACATATTCAAATAATCATGTTTAGTTACATTATATAAAAATGACAAAATCCAAGTTCCCTCTTCATGAACACAGGAGAACCTCTAGAACTATTACAAACTTTGAAAAATACAAATTAAAATAATTCTTCATCACAATCAAAGAATGTTATATAAATGATTGAATAAAATCTCACTTCTTTTGTTTCACAACTATTAGAATGTTACTAAAAGTGTTAAATTTACTCTACATTGAAAACACAACATTCAATTCCATTTTGTTTATTGGTGAGTCTCAATGATTCAATGAAAAATACAATTTATTTTGTAGGTATGGCTTCCGGTCAAGAAATATCTTCTTCGGTTCCATACAAATCCATGTCAAAATTTGGTTATGGGATTCCATTGGTACAATAAATTCCTTCACTCAATTTTCTTATGGATGAGGAAGTTTTTTGTTGTGAAAAATATCTTTTGGAGCAAGGTTTGGTTTGCACATTTAATGGGTACTGCCACGACTGATTGATCTGCACAAATGGATCTCTAAGACATGGAAGCCTCTTTTGACAAATGAAATGAATATTTACCCTATGGCATGGAGTTTTTTCATTGAATAGGGCCATTTTTGGAACCAAACCATGGTTTTGGTGTAGTTCTAGTCTCTTCATGCATCCATGGACTTTCACTTTTGATCTGATAACAACATCAATTTCCAAGGCTCCATTTTGGGTAAGGCTTCCAAACCTTCTCATGAATTTTTGGAATCTTCCATTGCTATCCTCTATTGGGAATGCGTTAGGAATTTTTTATCATCATTGCCCTGAAATTGTAATTTTTTATAAGACTAATTATGCCCGAATATCTATGGAGATGGACTTCAAATGGTGTTTTCCCACTCAGATTAATTTTACATCTCTAAAACTATGTTTGGGTCCAAAAGATTGAGTATGAAAATATGTCATTCCAATTTAAAGCATGTTATGAAAAAATGCATGTAATTAAAAACTACCCCAATTGTTTACAAAATAACAAAGATTGAAAAAAAAATGAAGGCCCAAATTGTGGGAAGGATCTCGGGGTAATCATTATATTATATACAAATGGGAAGAGCTCTAGGATAAGAAAGAACCAGAAGATAAGAACAAAGTAGATACTAGCAAAAAAATTGCATCAACAACAATAAAAACCAAGCACGAAGAAACACATATCAATGAGGATCCTTTGAACTCAGCAAATTTGGAAAAGCAGCAAAACCTCATGGAAAATGGAACCCCTCCTGAATCGACAAGTATTTTTGCTACAAAAGCATCTTCTTGGGCACATCAAGTGGATGAGAAAGAATTCAAAAAACACTTGTTGAAGAAGAATGATTCATGAGAAATAGAAGAAAGCATGGACTAGACTCATGTTTGGGGAAAAGGAAAATAATTCTTTCTAAGGAAAACAAGAAGTGGGAAGAAATTAAAAAAAAAAAAAGTTGTGAATAACCAAAAGTAAATGTATATATATATTGCAAGTTTTTTGAAAAAAATTTAGTTGAAAGGGACTAAATATTTTGTGTGAAGGGTTTATACTAAACCTCTATGCTCAATTTCAAACCTCCAAAGAAAACCTCTAAAGAACATTAAAATATGCAAATATTTTTCCCTAACCATATTTTTTTAATAATACAAATCCTTGTTTATTACAACGTTTGTAGAATATTTGTTTTGTATGAAAACATAAATTGTAAATTACATAATGAATTGTTTAAGTAGTGTTGAGTTTATATTTTCATAATGATGACTTACTAAGGAAAAAATATAATATATTCAAAGTAGTAAATATTCAATCACTTTAGGTGAAATATTTGGTGCAACAACATCATTCAACATTTATAAAACGATAATTTCATTATTATTAATTTATAGACTAAACCTAAAACTTCATGAAATTTCTGAAATTTCTGAAATTCAAATGAAAGATAAGTTCATTGACTATAAAAGATTTAAGAGTAATCCAAATGCACTTTAATAATCATGATAAACAAATAAATGGTTCATATATGGGTTTTATGCACTTTTTAGTGACTTCTCAACTTTTGATTTTGATTTTGATGAAAGTGATTTTTTTTAAAACGGGTATATTTTGACTTTCAAATAAAGCTAAAATTTTATTGTCTATTTCTATAAATAAAAATTTTAAAAAATTAAAAAACCAAAATTTAACAGAGTATAATTTTCACTTTCCAATAATTCAAAATGCTATTATGAAAGGCTTGTGACTTTTCTTTACTGAAAATAAGGCTTAACTCATTTACAACTAAAAGTCTTTTTCTCTTTTTTTTTGAGTCAATAGATCATTATTCTTAACTCATATATATACACACACATATATATATAGAGGTATTGTACAAGTGATCTAAATGGTTATTGTTTTATTCATTATATAGAGATATACAAAATTATATATAATTAATTATTTAAATATAAATACGAAATTAGTCAACTATCTTTTATGGAAATAGTTATATATAAATTAATTACTTAATACAGTTGAATCCTAAAATGATATCTAAATAAATTGTTATAATAAATTATTTATATATAAATAAAAAATAAATAAATTGTTAAAATATTTGAAATGAAATGTAAAATTTCCAGTTCATTAATATAAAATTTTCACTAAATTATAATTCTAGTCAGTTTTCAAAAATATTAGCACTAGTTTAGGATTCAAAAATACATCCTTTCCTTTTTAGAGCCATTTGCAATATATTTGTGAGTGACATTATAAATTGTGTGTGAAATTTCCATAAATTATTTAGCTTCCAACAAACTTTCAATAATTATTATTATGTAACTTTCAAAGCACTACATCAACAATCTCTAAATTAAAATATAACATGGAATATGCCCATCACAGTTCGACTACCTTTGGATACTTAAAAATCCACTATAATTTACAATAGTTCTGGGAGGAATAAAGTTTCGCAGGCTTCGTTCTTGTCACCCGGAGCTACCATCACAGTTTGACTAGTTTTCAATAGTTTAAGTCGATTATAATATAGGATAGCTCTGGGAGGACTAAAATTTTGTGGGCTCCGTTCCTGCCACCCGGATCTCACATCGATTCTCGATAGTACTTGCAGATTCATTGTTCGCGGTATCGTGAAATGTGGAGGAAAAACTTATAAAACCAGAAAGACTTGAGCAATTAAATAAATATCCAGATTCATTGTTAGCGGTGTCGTGAAATGTGGAGGAAAAACTTATAAAACCAGGAAGACTTGAGAAATTAAATAAACATCCAGATTCATTGTTCATTGTTAGCGGTATCGTGAATTGCGGAGGAAACACTTATAAAACCAGGAAGACTTGAGCAATTAAATAAATGCAAACACGTCTATTTAAATTTAAATAAACCGACAAACACATGAATTTACAAGCATAATTTAAACGTTTCATGTTTTATTTGGTGGTCCACGTGAATTTTGTTTTCACAATTATTCATGTAATATGAATTTCAAGAAAAGAAATGTGTTTGACAATTTAGTTTGTCCAATATCCTTAAGTGAATATTCTATCTATTACCATATAATTTCAAAAAAAATATGTTTTGGATGATAGACATTTTGAATGATAGATGGAGACTCAGTCGTTATTTGAAATATTGAACAAATTAAATTGATAAATATATTTTAAAAAAAATATATAATATTGAATAATTATAAAAATCTACATAAAATTAATATTTTATGTAAACGAATTAAATAAAATTTATAATTCAATTAATAGATATTAATTTATTTATAATTTTTAAAATATATTTTAAATTATAACTAATTATTTCACTATTTCAAAATTAGTTTATTTAATCAAAAAATATTTTTTCTTTAATAATTGTATAGTTTAAAAACACAATAGACTCATTTTAGAAAAGAAGCTTAGTCTTTGGTTTGGAAACCAAGGTAAAAGGGATAAAGGGCAAGCTGGTTTAAGCGGATATCACTCGACTATCAACCACCTTGTCACTCTCAGGATATCGCAATAGTAAAACCAATCTTTTCTGTTTTTTTGTGGACTTTAAAAAATCTTTTGACATTGTCCCCCAAGAAAGTCTCTAGGAGAGACTTAAAGCGATCATGGCCCCTCCTGAACTGAGGATTATTGTGATTTGCCTCTATGAGATTGTCATTGCCAAGCATAAGAACAACGGAGGGTGGTCTAAAGATATTAAATGCAATATTTGGGTATCCCCTATCCCCTACTCTTTCTGGTATTTACATCGATAAGCTAGAGGAGTGTCTTGAAATTGTGGGTTGCAAGGGCTCTGAGCTCGTTGGTGTAATCATTGATCTTCTCCTTTATGTTGATGATATCATTCTTCTTGCGAAAATCCATTACAACCTAGACAAGCAGCTTAAGGCTCTTCATGTCTACTGCTCTAAGATGGGTATGATAGTTAATACCAACAAGACTAAAGTCTTGATCATTAAATCCAAAAATATCACCCTTGGCAGTTTCATCTATGATAACCATTGTCTAGAACATGTTTCTTCTTATAAATATTTGGCTATTGACTTATAAATGTTTCTTCTTATAACATCCAAAAAATAATTATTGGAGGTTGGAAATCTTATTATGATATTGAAAATAATTGTAGTTCATTCGATTTTTACATTTGGAGTAAAAAAATATTCCTCTTTGAGGCTCTCGTCACCCCTGTTGTCTTATAAGGATGAGAATTTTGGGTTTGCAGTATATATAGAAAGTCATGAAGAAATATTGAGATGATCCAAAAGCAATTAATAACCTTAAAACCTGAAGATAAAGGGAAATAATCCCTATCTCATCCTCTTCATTGAAGTGGAATGTCTCCCACTGAAAGTATGACTATGTTTAGATATCTCATATATAAGAATAATATTTGCAACATGGAATCGAAGAGGCTCCCAAAAATTGCTTCTAACTTCAGTCAAAACCCCCACCTGTGCGCGAGTGGCGTAAGGATGCCCAATCTTGGCTCAACCTTTGTGGGATTAAGGAGGAGATCATCATGGGAAGCAAGAATAGTATCAAAGATACAATTACCTCCAATTTTAACAACAATATGTGGGACGATAAGGAGCTAGAGGGTAAAAGGAAGCTAAGATACTATAAGGAGGTTATCAACCTGTAACACCCCCAATTCATGTGCTTGAATCTCAAAGTTAGACATTTGAACTTTAATCCTAAGGGGAGTGGACCCCAAAGGATAAATATTTTGTGAATGTAATTAAATATTTAATTGAGGAAATGAATAAAATGATGTGGTGCAGATTGGCCAAAATGAGATTTTGAGATCACTTGCTAAATCCATGAGGATGGAAGAGGCAAATATTTCCCCACAATCTTTCAAAAATCCTTGAAAGAAATTTATTTTTAAATTTAGATTTTTGAGGAAAAATCTGAATTTCCCCAATGATGAGGAAAGTAGTTGGGAAGAGGTAAAAAAAAGCTGGAAAAGCTGAGGAAAAGCATAAAACAGCTTTAAAGAATCCCTAAAATGGGAAGCCTAGGAAAATAGGAAGAAAAGCATCCTGAGATTCTGGACGTAGAATTAGAAACATGCTTTGGGGAACAATAGCTTAAATAAACTACTCTTGTGCAGATTAGGGGTTGATCTGTTACAGGGAGGTGATCTCAGCTCGGGGGTGAGTTCTGGGAGACAGAACGACTCGAAGGTTGGGAGGTTGGTTAATTGCATGAGTGGTATGTCTTTAAGTTTCTTGTTGTTCATTTTATATAGCATGAATTGGCTACATATAAAATTTTACTTTAGATTAGAACATAAATTCTACATTTAACAGAATTGATCAAAAGGAAGTTACCCTTGAAATCCTGTAAGGTTGTAGAATTTAAATCTATGAAGTAGAATCTTACAGAGTCTCTAAACCAGTGATTGGTTTAAATCTGTAGATACATATTCTTCACAGGAAAAATTTGTGAACTAGTTTTAATCTGCTTCTATTTCTAGAATGATTTTAATATACACATACATGAGAGAGAAAATTTCAAGTTTTGCATTATATTGGAAAATAGTAGAAAAAGAATTGTAATGTACACTGTGCATGTAAGCAACATATAGTATACCAGAGGAAAGAAACTAATCATCTATAGAGACTGATCATAGACAATTATCTTAGGAAACCATTCATCTATTATAGCATCGAATGGAAGTACACAAGAAAGTTAAGAAAATATCCAACATGCATACTCATCACAGCCTGGCAAATAGAAACCTATATGTATCCTAGTCTATCCCGATAACCTGAATTAAGAGGGTAAGTAATAGATTATAAATCCCAATGTCTTTTAAACATAAAGATAGGGTTACAGATGCATTCATTCCTGTAGATAAATTGGATACATATGCTGTGCAAATTTATACCAACTTACTTCTTCAAATTTCTGCATGGAACTACTGTGCCATTTTGTTATAGATAATTATAGCACTCTGGTTATTTAAAATAACAACAGAAAGGCAGTTGAACTTTAGGGTCAGCTCAATAAACTGATGAAATAAATTGAACTGAGATACTGAATTCCCTTAGACATTTAAATGTTACTGTCACAGAAGCTATGGTTTCCTGGAATAGGAAAATCTATCCTACAGTATATTATTCATTCAACTATCAAAATATAGTTAACCATGGTATGGCCTGGGAGCCTGAAAGAAATAAAGTACACAAAATGATGAAGATGTGTATATGTCATACTTATATATATATAACAAAAAAAAAAAAAAAAATGCCAACGATTAAGCATGTAGTTCCAGCCAAGTAAGAAGAGACAAGGAGAGAGTACTGCTGGAACATACTCTTAGTAATAATAACTAAAATCAAAAAAATTGGGTATTATGAAAACCCAACACGACAGAGGCATATATGGATGTATTGAACAAATCTGAGAGCATTCTTATAATGTCCCATGAACAGAGATGTATAAATATTCAGAGAGGGAATTAAATTGTAGCTGTCCAATAATTACAATTTCGTTATTATAAATTTTACTGTCAAAGATAAAATATATATCCAGGAGAGAAGAACGAATTCTTCTGGCAGAGTGCGGTTAGTACCGACCTGCAAATAGCACGAGGAACCCAATGTTAATGTCTGGGAAAGTCTCGTATCTGTGTAGGAAAAAAAGAGAACACGACACAAGTTGAAATTACCTATGACACAAAACCAATACAAGTCAGACGCTGAACATGGAGAATAAAAACAACATTGAACCCAGAAAAATAATAACTGATAAGGGTATCGTACCTCGTAAGGGAGAAACCCTTAAACCATCCTTAACCTGCTTCATAAAAATATACCATTCTCATGAATATAGGTTGACAGGAAGAAGTCGAATAATAATTATAAACCTCCGGAGAATGAACAGTATCCATTGCGTCCTACGCTTGGTCAAAAGAAACACTTACCAACTCGTGAAGCCGAGAATCATAGTCCCCATATAGAGCCGAATGTATACCCTCGCAAACCCCTTTCAGTTGAGGAGAGGGTTGGGCCACGACACCAGAACAACCTGTGTTCAGAATATTCACAAGAAAATGTGAAGGCTAGGGAAGAAAACCAAGCCATTCGAACCCCTCATGCGAAGCATACGCACTCTCTGCAAAAAGAAATTAGCCATTCATCATATATATTACAACCTAGACCAGAGACATAAAACGATAATCCAAAATCGTAGCACTGGTGTGAAGAAATGAGCCAAATTCTGAAGCAGAGATGGGAAGCCTGCGAAATAATATTAGAACGAAAACTTTCAAAACGCATATGGAAGGTCTTACCCATCAAGCGAACTAACGCACTATCAAGCGATGAACCAAACGAACAGCGAGGTAAAAGAACCACCGTGACAATACCAAGCTTGATTTATATCAACGCGTCTGGATCAAACAACGAAACCCTAATGATACAAAGACATCTGAAGCGTACACCTGGCGAGATCCGAAGAGCAAAGCCATGGATCGAATAGTTAATAGGACCTGTACACTATCCGTCCCAAAAATTTAATATGACAAGTATGGAAATAAATGAGTATCGACCTGGCCACGCTGTGGATATTGCGTTGGGAACGCAATAAAATGGTAGAATGAATTCAGTGTTATGTGGAACCAACACCACGTGATCACCATAACCCATACGACGAGATCAGGATCGGGTTAATGCACAGCGTGGAAGAAAGATAGACGTCGAATTTCCAAATTTGATTGCACAGAAGTTTAAATTGATACTTATGTGGAGGTTAAATTTAACATGCCCAACTTCAAATAAATGTTGACAAGACGAAATTAAGAATGCATGACGAATGCCAGACTCGCATGATTATTGAGTCGAATTTCGCCAAGGTTATAAGGTTATCAACAACGGGTAAGAGTGAACGATCGCTTAGATGTCCACATGACCGTGGAACCATAATCACATGAGACCAATGTAGAACCAAATCGAACCCACTTCTATATATGTATATGAAAATCGAATTCGAATTCAAAGGCATGCGATAGAAAACGAAGATTAAATATGGAAGTAGGGGGGGAATAGGATTATAATTATATTGATGTAATTATAATTAATATAATTATAATTATTCCAAAAACAACTACCTTGCAAATGTGGTAAGATAAAGGGTAGATATGAATGGCAATTGAAAGGAACAGTATTGAAAAACTACAACGAAATTAATTATGTAAACCTACAACGAATTGACCGAATGCATCATTAGAATTAAACGGGAAAGGATGCAACCCAACAGAGCAAAAAAAAAAAAAATTGTGTCGTAAAGTGGGAGGTGTGACAAATGGTATCAGAGCCCAAGTTATAAAACTGGGCTGGTGACATTGTGCTCACTGTGCTGTGTATTCACTGTATCAATTAAATTTTGTGGAAAAAAAAAAATTGTATTTATTTTTTTATTTTCACTGATCTGTGTTGAGTATGTACAGTGGTGCTGAAATGGAAGAAGGCGGCGAAATTTATGTCGATCTGCGTGGTGAGCCAGATCCCAATGCGGCCATGATGGTTATGTTGCGGGAATTGCAACAAGAGTTGGCTGAGATAAAAAGCCAGAATGACAGATTGTCATTAGCCAGTGAAGAGAAGGAAAAGCTCATCAGGGAATTAACTTCGCGGAACAGCCAGGAAGGTGAAGGTTCCGGAGAGAGGAAAACTGATGAGTCTGAAGATGAGGATGCAGTAAGGCATGAATACAAACAGAAAAAGGAATTACAGGGGGAATTCCGAAAAATCAAGCCTCCCTCCTATGATGGGGAGAAGGAGGAAGATGCGGAAGCTTGGTTATTAAACATGATCAATTATTTCCAGGTTTATGAATATGAAAGTAATCTGAAGGCCAGATTAGCTGTCTACCAGCTACAAGGTAAGGCTACCTTATGGTGGGAGGAGACAAAGATGGTGCATGCCATTGATGAAAAGACAGTCACCTGGGAAGATTTTCAGGTTAAGTTCAAGAACCGCTACTTAAATGAACGTTACTATGATGATAAAGCCAAAGAATTCCATGAACTTAGACTGGGACAGCTCACTATTGATGAGTTTGTTACTAAGTTTACAAATCTGTTGAGATATGTACCCTACATAAGGGAAGAGAAGGCAAAAGTTCAGAGATTTCTGAATTGCTTGCCTGCTGTATACAAAGAGAAAATCGAGTTTGACAACCCAAAAACAATGGACGAAGCTGTTAGAAAGGCCGGATTATGTTACCAACAGTTCAAAGGAAAAACTGAACAAGGAAAAAGTTGGATAAATAAAAATGAGTTCAAAGGAAGGAAACAGAAACCAGCCTATTTGAAAATTTTTGGCAGAGACCATCAGCGGAAAAAGTTTAATAAACCCAAAGAAAGCCAAACTGCTCAGTCCCAAGTAGCTTCCAAACAAATAGATGGAGACAGTAAAAAGGAAGGGATAGTCAAAATGAGAGAACCCCTGAAATGTTGGGGCTGTGGAGAACCCCATCTTTTGAGGGACTGTCCTCATCGAAACGTGCATATGATCATGAGAGATCGAGAAGCGACAACAGTAAATGATATAGCCAGAAATATACCAACTATCAGTGCAGCCTGGAAAATCAGCAAGCAGAACATCAAGCAACCATGGTGGAAATGGAGGGTAATATTTCTGACCTATCTATTACTGTTCTGATTGATCCAGGTGCTTCTTTGAGTTACATTAGTCCAAAGATTGCAGAAAAATGTAACTTAAAAACTGAAAAATTTCCACAGTCATGGTTGGTACAGCTGGCCACTAGAACTAAGAGAAAGGTAACCCATAAACTGCCCAGAACAGTAATCAAATTAAATGAGTTTCAAACAGAAGTAAATTTGAATATTTTGCCCTTGGGGTCATATGATCTATTGATAGGAATGGACTGGCTGGAAAAGAAGAAAGCCTTGATGAACTGCTGGGATAAGACTTTGCATTGTGTAGATGAGGAAGGGAAACCTTTTATTCTTAAAGGTAAACCAAAACCTATTTATGTAAGACAAATTTCAGCATTACAATTAAAAAGAACAGCTAGAAAAGGATACCAAGTTTATGCAGTGCATGTGGAAGAACCAGAACAGAAAATAGAAGAAGAATTATTGGATGCTGTACCAGTAATAAGAGAATTTAAGGAAGTGTTTCCAAAGGAAATCCCTCATCTTCCCCCCAAAAGAGAGATTGATTTCTCAATCGATCTGGTGCTGGGAGCAACCCCTGTTTCCCGAGCGCCTTATCGAATGAGTCCTTCGGAACTAATGGAACTGAAAATGCAATTACAAGAACTATTAGACAAAGGGTATATCAGACCGAGTGTATCTCCTTGGGGAGCACCGGTGCTGTTCATGAAAAATAAAGATGGAACTTTTAGGATGTGCATTGATTATCGTCAACTGAATAAGTTGACCATTAAAAATAGATACCCTTTGCCTAGAATTGATGATCTTTTTGATCAGGTGAGAGGAGCTTCAGTATTTTCGCAAATTGACTTAAGGACTGGTTATCACCAGCTTAGAATTAAAGAAGAAGACATCAGCAAAACAACTTTTCGAACCAGGTATGGTCACTACGAATTTGTAGTCCTACCTTTTGGTTTGACAAATGCCCCTGCCACATTTATGTGCCTAATGAACAGTGTGTTAAACAAGTACTTGGATAAATTTGTCCTTGTATTCATAGATGATATCTTAGTTTATTCAAAAAGTGAAGAGGAACATAAATAACACTTGAGGATAGTATTGCAAACTCTAAAGGAAAATCAGCTATATGCCAAGTTTAGCAAATGTGAGTTTTTTAAAGATAAGATCCAGTATTTGAGACATATTATTTCTGAACAAGGCCTTGACGTAGACCCTGAGAAGATAAAGGCTATAAAGGAATGGCCTGTACCAACTGATGTTTCAGCAGTGAGATCGTTCATGGGGATTGCAGGCTACTATCTCAGATTTGTAGAAAGTTTTTTAGCCATAGCACACCCCATCACATCACTACAAAGGAAAGGTGTCAAATTTGAATGGACTAAAAAATGCCAAAACAGTTTTGACCAATTAAAACTGAAACTTACTACTGCCCCTATACTAAAGATTGTAGATCCTGACCAAGAATTTGTGGTATGTACGGATGCCTATAGAGAAGGATTGGGAGGAGTTCTTTTACAGGAAAATTCAGTTATTTCCTATGAATCTAGGAAACTGAAGATACATGAACAAAATTATAATGTCTATGACTTGGAATTAGCAGCTGTTATCCATGCTTTAAAAATGTGGCGGCACTATCTCCTTGGAAAAAAATTTACATTGATGACTGATCATATTAGTCTCAAATACTTCTTTTCCCAAACTGATTTGAATGCTATACAAGTGAGATGGTTGTCTTTTTTAAGTGAATTTGATATCGATATAAAACATATTAGAGGGAAAGAAAATAAAGTTGCTGATGCATTGAGCAGAAATTCTTGTCAGAATATCAATAGCATTGGAAATAGTGCTCAGATTGATGTAGAAGATTTGGTGAATAAGGCAGCAACCCAAGACCCAAATTATGAAACACTTTTGGTGAAATTACAGAAGAAGGAGAAAACTGATTTCACTCAAAACCAAAAAGGACTGATCTGTTATAAAAACAAATTGTATATTCCCAATGTAGCGGCTCTTAAAAGGGAAATTTTGGATGAGTACCACAAGCAGCCATATGCAGGACATCCAGGATATCAGAAGATGTTAACAGCCTTGAAAAAGAAGTTGTTCTGGCCAGGAATGAAGAGAGATGTAGCAAAATATTTAAATAGATGCATGGAATGTCAACTAGTCAAAGTTGAACATCGGCATCCTGCTGGTCTGCTAAATCCTTTACCGATTGCAGAATGGAAATGGGATACAGTTTCCATGGATTTCATAACAGGATTACCCAAAACCAAACATCAACATGACTCAGTAATGGTGGTAGTGGACACCTTAACCAAAGCGGCACACTTCATACCTGTTAAGTCTACTTTTGGAACAGCTCAAGTAGCAGATGTGTTTTTAAAAGAAATAGTAAGATTACATGGGGTCCCAAAAGTCATTGTTTCTGACCGAGATGCTAAGTTTACAGCAGCGTTTTGGAAAGGGCTATTTGGAGGGATGGGGACTAAATTGAATTTTAGTACTGCTTACCACCCTCAGACAGACGGCCAAAAAGAGAGAACTAATCAGATTTTGGAGGATATGTTGAGAATGTATGTGATGGATAGGCCTTCAAAATGGGAAGACTACTTGCATTTAGCTAAATTTTCCTATAATAACAGCTACCAATCCTCCATCAAAATGAGTCTGTTTGAGGCACTTTATGGAAGGAAGTGTCGTACTCCTTTGAGCTGGAGTCAGCCAGAAGATAAACTAATGTTGGGACCAGATGCTTTACAAGAGATGGAAAGAATTGTTAAACAGATACAAAGAAACATCAAGACAGCCCAAGATCACCAGAAGAACTATGCTGATAAGAAAAGAGTACACCAAGAATTTAAAGTGGGGGAGCGGGTGTATTTGCGTATTAAACCCAAAAAGAGCACCCTTTATGCTGGAAGTTGTGCAAAACTGGCCCCTAGATACTGTGGTCCTTTTGAAGTATTAGAAAGGGTGGGACCAGTGGCTTACAAGCTGGCCTTACCACCCCATGTTAGATTTCATGATGTATTTCATGTTTCATTGTTAAAAAGATATGTGCATGATGCTTCTCACATAGTTTATTGGAATGTTGTACAGGTGGAACCAGAAGGGGAGTTTCTGCCAGAACCGCTTCAAATATTGGAGCGGGAAGAAATTGAATTGAGAAGAAGAATAGTAGCAAGAGTAAAAGTGCAGTGGAAGCACTTTACTGCTAAAGAAGCTACCTGGGAAAGGGAAGCTGAAATGATGGAAAAATATCCATTTTTATTTTCCAAATGAACTCTAGTAGTTGAATAATAACACCGAGGACGGTGTTTATTTTTAGAGGGGGAATATGTAACACCCCCAATTCATGTGCTTGAATTTCAAAGTTAGACATTTGAACTTTAATCCTAAGGGGAGTGGACCCCAAAGGATAAATATTTTGTGAATGTAATTAAATATTTAATTGAGGAAATGAATAAAATGATGTGGTGCAGATTGACCAAAATGAGATTTTGAGATCACTTGCTAAATCCATGAGGATGGAAGAGGCAAATATTTCCCCACAATCTTTCAAAAATCCTTGAAAGAAATTTATTTTTAAATTTATATTTTTGAGGAAAAATCTGAATTTCCCCAATGATGAGGAAAGTAGTTGGGAAGAGGTAAAAAAAGTTGGAAAAGCTGAGGAAAAGCATAAAACAACTTTAAAGAATCCCTAAAATGGGAAGCCTAGGCAAACAGGAAGAAAAGCATCTTGAGATTATGGACGCAGAATTAGAAACATGCTTTGGGGAACAATAGCTTAAATAAGCTGCTCTTGTGCAGATTAGGGGTTGATTAGCTTAAATAAGCTTCTCTTGTACAGATTAGGGGTTGATCTATTACAGGGAGGTGATCTCAGCTCAGGGGTGAGTTCTGGGAGACAGAAGGACTCTAAGGTTGGGAGGTTGGTCAATTGCATGAGTGGTATGTCTTTAAGTTTATTGTTGTTCATTTTATATAGCATGAATTGGCTACATATAAAATTTTACTTTAGATTAGAACATAAATTCTACATTTAACATAATTGATCAAAAGGAAGTTACCCTTGAAATCCTGTATGGTTGTAGAATTTAAATCTATGAAGTAGAATCTTACAGAATCTCTAAACCAGTGATTGGTTTAAATCTGTAGATACTTATTCTTCACAGGAAAAATTTGTGAACTAGTTTTAATCTGCTTCTATTTCTAGAATGATTTTAATATACACATACATGAGAGAGAAAATCTGAAGTTCTGCATTATATTGGAAAATAGTAGAAAAAGAATGGTAATTTACACTGTGCATGTAAGCAACATATAGTATAGCAGAGGAAAGAAACTAATCATCTATAGAGACTGATCATAGACGATTACCTTAGGAAACCATTCATCTATTATAGCATCGAATGGAAGTACACAAGAAAGTTAAGAAAATGTCCAACATGCATACTCATCACAGCCTGACATATAGAAATATATATGTATCCTAGTCTATCCCGATAACCTGAATTAAGAGGGTAAGTGATAGATTATAAATCCCAATGTATTTTAAACATAAAGATAGGGTTACAGATGCATTCATCCCTGTAGATAAATTGGATACATATGTTGTGCAAATTTATAACAACTTACTTCTTCAAATTTCTGCATGGAGCTACTGTGCCATTTTGTTATAGATAATTATAGCACTCTGGTTATTTAAAATAACAACAAAAAGGCAGTTGAACTTTAGGGTCAACTCAGTAAACTGATGAAAGAAATTTAACTGAGATACTGATTTCCCTTAGACATTTAATTGTTACTATCACCGAAGCTATGGTTTCCTGAAATAGGAAAATATATTCTACAGTATATTATTCATTCAACTATCACCACATTGTAAATATAGTTACCCATGGTATGGCCTGGGAGCCTGAAAGCAATAAACTACACAAAATGATGAATATGTGTATATGTCATACTTATATATATATATAACAACAAAAGAAAAATTTAAAATGCCAACGATTAAGCATGTAGTTCCAACCAAGTCAGAAAAGACAAGGAGAGAGTACTGCTGGAACATACTCTTAATAATAATAACTGAAATAAAAAAAAAAATTGGGTATTATGAAAACCCAACACGACAGAGGCATATACGGATGTATTGAACAAATCCGAGAGCATTCTTATAATGTCCCATGAACACAGATGTATAAATGTTCAGAGCGGGAATTAAATTATAGCTGTCCAATAATTACAATTTCATTATTATAAATTTTACTGTCAAAGATAAAATATATATCCAGGAGAGAAGAACGAATTCTTCTGGCAGAGTGCGGTTAGTACCGACCTGCAATTAGCACGAGGAACCCAATGTTAATGTCTGGGAAAGTCTCGTAACTGTGTAGGAGAAAAGGAGAACACGACGCAAGTCGAAATTACCTATGACACAAAACCAATACAAGTCAGACGCCGAACATGGAGAATAAAAACAACATTGAACCCAGAAAAATAATAACTGAGAAGGGTATCGTACCTTGTAAAGGAGAAACCCTTAAACCCTCCTTAACCTGCTTCATAAAAATATACAATTCTCATGAATAGAGGTTGACAGGAAGAAGTCGAATAATAATTATAAACCTCCGGAGAATGAACAGTATCCATGGAGTCCTACGCTTGGTCAAAAGAAACACTTACCAACTCATGAAGTCGAGAATCATAGTCCCTGTATAGAGCCGAATGTATACCCTCACAAACCCCTTTCAGTTGAGGAGAGGGTTGGGCTACGACGCCAGAACAGCCTGTGTTCAGAATATTCACAAGAAAATGTGAAGGCTAGGGAAAAGAAAAACCAAGCCATTCGAACCCACGATGCGAAACACGCACTCTACGCAAACGAAATTAGCCATTGTCATATATATTACAACCTAGGCCCAGGAGACATAAAACGATAATCCAAAATCGTAGCACTGGTGTGAAGAAATGAGCCAAATTCTCAAGCAGAGATGGGAAGCCTGCGAAATAATATTAGAATGAAAACTTTCAAAACGCATATGGAAGGTCTTACCCATCAAGCGAACTAACGCACTATCAAGCGATGAACCAACCGAACAGGGAGGTAAAAGAACCACCGTGACAATACCAAGCTTGATTTATATCAACGCGTCTGGATCAAGTATAGAAAACCTAATGATCCAAAGACATACGAAGAGCGTACACCTGGCGAGATCTAAAGAGCAAAGCCATGGATCGAATAGTTAATAGGACCTGTACACTATCGGTCCCAAAAATTTAATATGAAAAGTATGGAAATAAATGAATATCGACCTGGCCACGCTGTGGATATTGCGTTGGGAACGCAGTAAAATGGTAGAATGAATTTAGTGTTACGTGGAACCAACACCACGTGATCACAAATGAAACGTGATCACCATAACCCATACGACGATATCAGGACCGGGTTAATGCACAGTGTGGAAGAAAGATAGACGTCGAATTTCCAAATTTGATTGCACAGAAGTTTAAATTGATACTTATGTGGAGGTTAAACTTAACACGCCCAACTTCAAATAAATGTTGACAAGACGAAATTAAGAATGCATGACGAATGCCAGACTCGCATGATTAGTGAGTCTAATTCCGCCAAGGTTATAAGGTTATCAACAACGGGTAAGAGTGAACGATCGCTTAGATGTCCACATGACCGTGGAACCATAATCACATGAGACCAATGTAGAACCAAATCGAACCCACTTCTATATATGTATATGAAAATCGAATTCGAATTCAAAGGCATGCGATAGAAAACGAATATTAAATATGGAATTAGGGGGGGAATAGGATTATAATTATATTGATGTAATTATAATTAATATAATTATAATTATTCCAGAAACAACTACCTTGCAAATGTGGTAAGATAAAGGGTAGATATGAATGGCAATAGAAAGGAACAGTAGTGAAAAACTACAACGAAATTAATTATGTAAACCTACAACGAATTGAGCAAATGCATCATTAGCATTAAACGGGAAAGGATGCAACCCAACAGAACAAAAAAAAAATATTTGTGTCGTAAAGTGGGAGGTGTGACACAACCCCACCCTTGATAACCAGAATTATCTCTCTATGTTGACCAACACTAAGAAGAAAATGAACATCACTAGGATACAAAATAATTCTCATGAGCTTCGAAGTGAGACCGAACGATGGTCTACTTCCAAGACTCCATGGGATGATAAAATTTGTCAGATGTTTGATACTGAGAAGGTGAAAAAACAAAAGGACTTCCTTTTAGACTTTCTGGCTCTTTACCACATCTTCTTTCAATTCCCTATCATCAGTGACACCTTCGATCTTCTTGACTTATTAAGCCAACCCAACTATAGCGATCATGGAGCACTTCTTTCCCTTCTGCTTGATCACAGAAACAAGATTTTGATGAATGAAAACTATACCTTCTTTTGAGGTCTGATAGACCACATTGGTCTTAGTGGACGTTAATCATCATCATAAAATATATATATTTGATTAAATATTTGTAATTTTAGACTTTTCCTTATAAATTATGATTGAAACTAAATTATATTTATTAATAAAATGTATTTTTTCAATAATTAAATTGTATTTTTAATTCATAAATGAATCACATTATTGATTTCTAAACATTTAATTTATTTTAATATTTATATTATTATGTATTGAAATTATATGATTTTAATAATTAATAACAACAGTTTTAATATTTTTTCTAAATTTTAAAATGAATTCTAAATTTAATAATGAAATAAAAAGAAAAAATATACATATATTTTCTAAAATATATTAACCTATTTAATATTTTAATAATGTAAGATGTAAATTAAATTTGAAATAAATAATTTATGAGCACTATGAAGAAAATGAACATCGCTAGGATAAGAACTAATTCTCATGAGCTTCAAAGTTTTCAAGATGTGTATCCACATCATCCTTTTGAAGCTCTTTAAAAATGGTCAATAGTTGAAGCATAGTAGGTCTAAGCCAAGAACGATCATCCAAGAATTCACAAGAAATTCTAAAATGTTGAAGTAGATCCACTTCCAATCTTGGATCTTTCATCAGATTTGGATTAAAACCATATGATATTTTCAATTTGGCATGTTGTTTGACTCATCCAACCAAATTTTATCCACAAAGTCTAAATAATCAATAGGATTTTTCTGTGTGAGAATCTCTAACAATATTACTCCATAGTTGTAAACATCGCCTTTGTTATGCATCTAAAATGTTGGTAATACTCTGGAGGAACATATGTGAGTGTGCTTGCAAGTGTGCTGACATTTATATGGGTTTCCATTGCATTTATAAGACTAACCATTCCAAAATATAAAATTCTCGCTGCAATATTTTCATGAAGAAGAACATTTCTTGATTTCATGTCTCTGTGTATAATGTGAGAATAACAACTATGGTGAGGAAAATACAAACCTATAGGCTCCCCAATTGCAATATTGGTCCTTGCAGGCCAATCAAGTTTAATGCCTCCTTTCATATGATTATGAAAGACAGTGTCCAAGCTTCCCCAACACATATATTCGTAGACAAGCAGTCTCTCTTCTCCAATTATGAAGTAGCCAAGTAGAGGAACTAGATTCTAGTGTTTGATTTTACCAATAGTTTCCATTTCTGCAATGAATTCCTGATCTCCTTGTTTGCTTAGATGAATAAGTTTATTGATTTCCACAATGGTTCCATCTTTCACCTAGGCTTTGTATACATCCCCAAATCCTCCCGAACCAACCAAGCTATCTACATTGAACCCATTTGTAGTTTCAAGTAAATGAGAAAAAGTAGGCTTCCTAAGTGGTCTTTCAAAGGATTCAACATTGATATTGAGTGGTTCTAGTACACATGTAATCTTCCAAATCCCATTCATTGAATTACAAAAACCTTCCATGCACACTTCTCGTAAATCCTCTTTTTTCTTGTGCTTTCTGCTTTCCATTAGGGGAATTTTGAGGTCTAAAAAGGGCCTCCTAAGAAAAATGTACAAACAAAATAAAATTTATAAGAACTAGTAGGATTCAAGATGATAATGTCAACCATGGGGGATGATACACCATTTTTTAAGTAAAAGGGTAAAAATATTAAAAATTAATAAAATAATAAAACTATTTTTTCAACTCGCATTTTCAACTTATCTCCCGAAGTCTTTATTAAAATTTCAAGCGGGAGTACTCGTTAGATGCAAAATTTAATTCCTCATCCAAGGAGTACCCATGTTGCATACTTTTGATGGACCCTGTTGCTCGAAAAATAAGAAATATATAAAAAAACATGATTGCAATCACGTTTTTCATGTATTTCTGATTTTTCGTGTAGGAGGATCCATCGAAAGTATGCAACATGGGTACTCCTTGGATTAGGAATTAAATTTTTCATCCAACAAGTACTCCTACTCGAAATTTTAGTAAAAAATTTGGGAGATAACTTGAAAATATGAGTTGCAAAAGTAGTTTTTTTATTTTTTCCCTCTAAAATTTGATAATGTAATCAAATATTATTTTATAATTTCCTGAGGAGGCCCATTTTAGACCTCAAAATTCCCCTAATGAATTACCACCACTATCAGACGAAATATACAGAAAATTGAAGGGAGAAAACCCATGGCTACATGTGCAGCCAAATAAGCCTACATTATGTGATGCTTTAAATTCTCTGAGTATGTTGTCCCATCATTATATGTACAAGGCGGAAGAGGAACTCCACACATACCTGAGTTGTTTCATACCCTAAAGCAAGAAATGTGGAAAGTTGACTAGATAAAGGGATAAAAATTGTTATATTGTTGTTGGAAACATCAAGGTCGTCCATAAATGATAGCCTAGATAGAGATGGAGGTACAAATTCTTAAAAATTGTTATGAGAAAAATCTAAAATCCCTACATCCTTAACTCCTTCCAAGCTAGATGGAATATTTCAAGTGAGATTATTATGCCCAAGATTCAATACTTGTAAGTAATACATAGAACCAATTTCTCCTATATCCATCCAAAAACAAGAAAACAAACTTCCTTTGTCAGAGCCAAAAAGAGCCACCCCATGGCTATAAAAGTTGCAAAGATAGTAAGTATATTTGAAAATTGGTAGTCCTCAAAGCAAGCCTAATTTTTCTTCTAGAAATAATACAATGTGCTCAATTTTTTTGTTAAAAAAAATTACTATTAGTCATTTCGAGAAAAACAACACACTTACTTACCTGCAAGCCACCACCATTGTTTTATTTTCTTTGAGGCCTTTGAGAGAATATGAATTTTTCAGACACTTATAAGACATTTAAATTACTTAATGTTGAAAGGAAGACTATTTTTAATAAGAACACTAAAAAAAATGCTCCGCGCTCGAGAATTCATTTGGTTCAAAGGGGTCACTGAATGTCACAAATATCATTTCAAGGGATATATCACCAAGGGTCTAGAAATAAAAAAGAAATGTTGGGGATATATTGGAAAATATCAACAACATAAATTTGGACTCATAAACTTAGAAAAACATGAACAAATCAACAACTTGAAAAACACAGAGAACCTTAAAAACTCAGAAAATTTTGAACAAATTAGAAACTTGAAAACTCATAAAAATATCAATTTCGGAAGAAACCTTAAATATTGGAAATAGGGCCAGAAATTAGGGCCAACCTGCAGACATGGGAAAATTGAGATAAATTGTAACTTTAAGACTATAATTTTTTAATTTTGCAAAGGAGATTTGGTTAGACCCAAATTAAAACTCCTAAAATAGTCAAAGATCTACTGCAAGGAACTAAATCGTGCTTATACTATTGGACAATGTGAAGATACTTCGGAGAGTTAACCTAAATTTCTTATGCGGGGAAAATTTTAGGGGCTAATATTCGCAAGTGGGCTATTTTTTAATGATTTTTCCAAAAAAAACATTTGCCAATTTCCATTTTTTGGAAAATTGATTCGCCCAAATTTTATAGTATAAATTTATTTTAACCTTAAACTCACCAAAATTTTAAATATACTAATATAAAATAATTATAAACCTAAATATTTTTACAAAAATATCATCAAAATTTTTACAATTTACAAATTGGGGACTAGTAAGATTCACAAAGGTTTCTAAACTTTAAGATAAACTTTCATTCTTAAAATTCGCCATTTTCTTATGTGAACCATGCATTGGGAATGTTTACATTAACACAACTTGTTAATTTACATCAGTTATGTCAATATAATTAGCAGGAACCATTCCTTCTTTACCTTGAAATATATGATGTGATTAACTCTAACAATGAATAAAGGGCGGGTTGAAACCAACACTACGACAATGCTGCTATGTTTCTATTGATCATCGAGAGTATTGTCATTAGAGGTTCGAATCTCTCTAGGGAAAGAGTTATCATCTTCACTAATGAATTGAACCTGGAGGAAACTAGCATCAATGTCGTGTTTGGGCTCATCTTTCATCATAGAGTTAACAGTGGCCTTGCGGCCATTGGAAATGCTTGAAAAGAGCATGATATTTTACTATTCATAAACTGCTCAACGATACATATTGCTTCAGTACGGATAATGATTTTATAGTTGCATACATATGCCATGAAAAATTCTAGCAGATTTCTAAACAAAACCCTCTGATCGTTATTGTGTCCAAGGATCCAAGATAAAAATGGTGAAATGTCTGCTCTTCAAAAGAAGAACCAACCAAATCAAGTAAAGCTCCCACAACTTCACATCCTCCATGACTCCAAAATGAAAAATCCCTCAACTATTCGAAATGATACCATGTACTTTCCTCCTGAAATTCGAACCCACGACCACCACCACCGCAACATGTAAAATTAGACTATCTGGTATGACACCACGTTGTTGGACACCTAATCTACTAAGTGTTGGTGTGGAATTTAAATGGTCAAAGGGAGTCCAAGAGACCACTTAGTACATGGAAACCAAGGCTCATTAGAATGTATTATAAATTTATATTGCTTATGAATAAATGAACTCACGATTATCCTTCATATTTTGTCTCCACCATGGTTGTGTTTAACATGGTATCGAAGCTTCAATTTTGCAGGTCCCTAGTTTAAGCTTCTCCTTGAATAACACTAGCCTGTGTGGCATACAATTCTGAAAATAAACTCAAAAATGCTCCCTTCCATCTTTATCTGTGAATTAGGTCTCCAATTTTTGGCACCTTTAAAGAGATGCACAGAATAAATGTTTCATCTCATATTGCGATTGCACTACTGGCTCATCAAGTGTGTCTATTCCTCTACTCAAACATACACACTTAATTCTCTTCCTACCTACTCCAACATTTTCCTAGATTTGTATTCCATAGCAATAACTAAGTAAATTTTGGCACCAACACCAACGTGTTTTGCATAAAAATTGCACTTTTTACAACTAGAAACTGGAACCCTACCATTGTTCAGTATACAAAAACACCTTCTCCTTTTCCCAATGCTCTTGTTCCAACTCCTCTCTTCATTGGATTTTATACAACTTGCATTCGGCCTGAAAGACTACATTGCATAGCCCTTCTCTCACTTTGTTGAAGCATGAAAGTGTGGCCAAGTATTGGAGGCACAATACCGCCATTATTATGGATGGTATGTATTATCTAGAGCATGAGTAGGTTTGCATTGAAGATTGTGTTGTATTAAATATTGAGCATGAATTTGGAGTAACTTCATCTCAATTTAATGTACATTGACCATTGTTTGAAGTTTTTAAAGTTGAGCATGAGGGGCGCAAGTTGTATGGATTTTTTGTTGCATTGTGTTGCTATAACATCTTTTTGAAAGTCGTTGTATGTTAACGGCATTGGTGAATGGACATTGCGTGCAACAATGGGTCTTAGTCTTACTTCTGCATGTAACTACTAGCATAGTAGGGTATGAAGCAGAAATATTTGGGTGAGAGATATCTAGCATCACATGTTCTACGTGGAAAGGCTTTGGATAATATCATCTTGTCTTGCATCTAAAAGTTTATGATTCCAAATTGATATTGATTGCTCTCAACTTCCCTAATAAAAATAATAACCATTGCAACATTATTCTAATCATGAAGAGTTGTTTGACTTATATGCAACCACTACAAGGAAAAGACCCTCTAGCGGATGTTTTTGAGGAACCCCTTATAAAAATACCCCAAACATATATTTCTATCGAAGGTTACTAGAGGAGGTTGGTGGGTG